>JARQOD010000004.1:151988773-152007435 GCA_033576555.1 Oophaga sylvatica | reverse complement strand
AAACCCTTTATGTGTCAGCGGGACTGGTGGGTTTTGGAATACTAAGCTAAGAGCTCCTTATTTGTTTTTACCTTATAGCTTATTTTTATTCGAGCCTTGGGTTTTCCTACGTGTGTGATGTTGTATGTAAATTTAAAATTACTTTATTTTTGTCTTTTTTGTATGTTTTTCTGTTCTTTAACCGTTCCTGTTAAATCCCTTTGGTGTAATCGGGCCCTTTTTAGGACTAGATTACATTTGGCGGGTTTTGATAGGGACGGGTTTAGCTGGGGGCCCGGACCTCTGTCCCTTTTTTCAGTCCCCAGGAAAGGGGTTAGTTGGCCCCCCAGTTTAGGGTCAGCATAGACCCGGTCACCCTCTAGCCGGGGGAGACAGCGTATAACGGTTTCCCGTATTGCCCCCACTGGACTTTCTGTCGGGTAATTCTAGTTTCATTTTTCTATGGCTGTTATATTGTATGTTGCCCTTTTGATATAGTTACGTCATCACTTTTTATATATCTCCCTATACGCGTGACTTTTCACCCCCTTTTAAAAAATTCCTCCAGCTGTCATGGATCCAGTAGCCCAGCTGGCCCGGCATTTGCGGGGTTGCCATGGATTTGCAGACATAAGTCCAAGGTTTTGTCCCCCCCGGAGAAAACCCAGATTGAACCTAAGGTTCTCCCCGGCGGGTTTACTGGTGGGGGACAAATTTTTTACTTTGGGGGAAGCATGAAAATTTGTACTTTGGCTGCGGCCTCGGTACGGGGGGGAAGGCAGAGGGGGGGAATTTTTTTATCCCCCCTTTCAAGGGGCCCCAATCTTGGGCGTTCTCTATTCCTCCGGCTCCCCAATCTCCAGTCGTGGATCGATTTTTTACTGCACTGGTCTGGTATATGATGATCGGATCGGTTTCCCTTGCTGAAAAAAAAGTTACGCAAAATCGGCAAAAACGTCGCGGGAGGAAAATTTTTTCTAGTTCCGTGATGGGCACAGAAACCATGGAATGCCCAGCCCCTTTGGGGCCGTTTTTTCAAGGGTTTTCTGACAAATTTAAAAGATTGTTGGTCAGTATGATTTTCCTTTCCTGGGGCTGCTTGGCCCCCGCTATTCGCTTTGGATAGCGAATGGGGAAAGACCGGGGGTAAATCCGCCTCCCCTGATGACCCACCCAAACTAAAGTCCCCATACTGGGTTCCGTGGTTGTTCTGAGGGAACCCTGCAGTTGGGGGGGCATCTTTTTTTAGGAGGGAACGGCGGTGCCCGCAAGACTAGAAGGTGTTTTTTTTGGGGGGAGAGGGGAATTTTGTTTGGGGGGTGTCCATCCCGGGGGTCTTTTTAGCAAAGGGGTTAAACCGGGAGTGGTATTTTTGTCCCCAAATCCCTCTCAGTTTCTCGTGCCTGCGGAGGTGGTGATTGGTACTAGAACTGAGAGGATTTCTGTTTTTCTTGATAGTGGGTCCGGGGCTAATCTGGTGGACGCTCGGTTTGCCCAGGTGCATGGTATGCAACTGAGTGTATTGGCCAAACCGGTCCCTATAGTCTATATTGATTCTAGACCTCTCGGTCAAGGTAGCTTGGTACAAGCTGTTCATAACATAGATCTTCGAGTAGGGGCAATACATAAAGAGCAATTGTCTTGTTATGTGTTGGAGGGTCTACCTACTCCTATTGTGTTGGGACTTCCTTGGTTGGCTAAACATAACCCAGTGATTGATTGGCAATCCGGAAAGATAAGCCAGTGGGGTGAATTTTGCAGGAATAACTGCATGAGCACGGTCATCGGTGCGGTTGTGCCTAGGACTTTGTCTCCTTTTCTGGAGGACTTTGGGGAGATGTTCTCAGAGGAGGGGTGTAAAGAGTTACCTCCTCATCGCGCATATGACTGCTCAATAAAGTTGCTTCCTGATGCCTTATCTCGTACTTTCCCAGGGGCCGGAAAGACGGATGATCCGGTTCCTATTCCTCAGGAGGGAGTTGTAGTGTCAGCTGTATGCTCTGAGCTTGAGGGGGAGGTATTGGGGGCTCAGGGGGACACCCCGGTGGGACTTCCAGGGAGACTGATAGTTCCAGATCGGTTAAGACTGAGGGTTACGGGGAACCGTTACAAACGGATGGCTGATAGGGGAGAGTTTCTGGTCTAGATCTGAAGGTGAACGATCTAGTTTGGTTGTCTACCAGGAATATAAAACTTAAAGTTTCCTCCTGGAGGTTGGGTCCCAGATTCATCGGGCCGTACAGGATCAGTTCCATAATTAATCCTGTGGCATTTCGTCTGGACCTCCCTCCTACGTTTAAAATTCATAATGTGTTTCACAAGTCATTACTTAAAAAGTATGTGGCACCAGTCATACCGTCACCTCTACCTCCGCCTTCAGTGGTGGTCAATGATAACGTGGAATTTCATGGGTCGAAAATCATTGACTCACGTCTCAGTCGCCGATCCCTTCAGTACTTGGTTCATTGGAGGGGGTATGGTCCTGTGGAGAGGACGTGGGTCCCTGCGTCTGATGTTAACGCAGATCGATTGGTTCGGACCTTTCACACAACTCACCCGGGCAGACCTGGCCCTGAGGGTCCGGAGTCCCCTCGTAGAGGGGGGGGTACTGTCATGGGTGTATCGCCACAAGGATCGTCGTGATTACACACTCTGACTTCTCACAGCTGAGTTGCTGTTTCTTTGTGTTTGGTAATGAGGGAGTTAATTTTACCTAGCTCTTTGCTAAGACTAGGTCCAGCCTCGCCCGGCTGCTTTTGATTATGTTCTAATTAGATTCCTTCATATACCTGCCAGTCTGCTTGTTAGATGCCGGTGAAAGCCTTCATGTAGTCTAGCAGACTGGATCGGTTCTGAGAATACTTAAGCTAAGAGCTCCTTAGTTGTTTTTACTCTTATAGCTTATAGTTTATCTCTGAGACCTTAGGTGTTCCTACTGTGTGTGAGTGTTGTATGTAAGACTTTATTTACTTTATTTCTTGTCTTTCTTGTATGTCTTTCTGTTCATTAACCGTTACCTGTTCATTCCCTTTGGTGGTAATCAGGGTCCTTCTTAGGACTAGATTACAGTTGGCAGGGATTGATAGGAGACAGGGTTTACGCTGGTGGCCTGGACCTCTGTACCTTTAACAGTACCTCCAGGTAGAGGGATTAGTTAGGACCCCAGTTTAGGGTCAGCATAGACCCCGGTCACCCTCTAGCCGGAGACAGCGTATAACGGATTCCGTATTGACCCACTGGACTTTCTGTCAGGTAATTCTATGTTATCATATATCTATGCGCATGTTATATTGTATGTTGCCCTTTTGATATAGATTACTGTCATCACATATATATATCTGCTATACAGCGTGACAAGAGTAGAGAAGGAGATCTAGTGAGGATCAGAGGTTGTGTGCAGGTAAGTACCAGGAGACGAGGTCACAGATGTATGGAGGACACAGGTTGTGGATTGCTTTGTATGTCATGGTAAGGGGTTTTGAACTGGAGTCTTTGGGTAATGGGAAGCCAGTGCAGGGATTGACAGAGGGGAGAGGCCGGGGACTAGCGGGGAGACAGGTGGATTAGTCAGGCAGCAGAGTTTAGAATAGATTGGAGGGGTGCAAGAGTGTTAGAGGGGAGGCCACAGAGCAGGAGGTTGCAGTAGTCAAGGCGGGAGATGATGAGGGCATGGACTAGGGTTTTTGCAGATTCTTGGTTGAGGAATGTACGGATCCCCGAAATATTTTTGAGTTGAAGTCGGCAGGAAGTGGAAAGGGCTTGTATATGTGGTTTGAAAGCGAGATCAGTGTCAAGGATAACCCCGAGGCAGCAAGCTTGTGGGACTGGGGAGAGTGGGCAGCCATTTACTTTAATGGATAGGTCCGTTGGGGAGGTCAAGTGAGATGGGGAAAGATGATGAGATCTGTTTTGTCCATATCAAGTTTTAGAAATCTAGCGAAGAAGGATGAAATAGCGGACAGACATTGTGGGATTCTTTTTAGTACTGTCGTGATATCTGGTCCAGAGATGCAGAGCTGTGTGTCATCAGCATAAAGGTGATACTGAAAGCCGTGAGATTCTATGAGCTGTCCCAGGCCGAAGGTTTAAATGGAGAAGAGCAGGGGCCCTAGGACTGAACCTTACAGGACTCCGCCAGATAAGGGGCGCGGTGAGGAGGTGGTGTGCGAGTGGGAGACGCTGAATGTCTGGTCTGTTAGGTATGACGCGATCCAAGATAGGGCAAAGTCTGTGATGACAAGAGATGAGAGGGTCTGTAGTAATAGGGAATGGTCCACTGTGTTAAAGGCAGAGGACAGGTCCAGGAGAAGGAGGACAGAGTATTGTCGCTTGGCCTTGGCAGTTATTAGGTTATTGGTGACCTTAGTTAGGGCAGTTTCAGTGGAGTGTTGTTGCTGGAAGCCAGATTGTAAGCGGTCGAAGAGAAAGCAAGGAGAGGTGGGAGGACAGTTCAAGATGGATGTGTTGTTACAGCAGTTTTGAGACATAGGGGAGAAGTGATATAGAGTGATAGCTAGATGCAGAGGATGGGTCAAGAAAGGGCGTTTTTGAGGATAGGTGTGATTGAGGCATGTTTAAAGCTTGAGGGGAAAACACCAGTTGTTAGTGATAGGTTGAAGAGATGGGTTAGGGTTGGGATGAAGTCAGTGGTGAGGTTTGGGATGAAGTGGGATGAGATCGGGTCAAGTGCACAGGTGGTGAGATGTGATCTTGAGAGTAGAGTGAAGAGTCGATCTTCTTTAATGGTGGAGAAGTTGGTTTTGGAGGGTGAGGGCTGGGCAGTTAGGAGGAAGGGCTCTGGGGGTTGTCGACCAAAACTGTTTCTGATGCTATCAATCTTCTGCTTGAAAAATGAGGCAAAGTCTGCAGCTGAGATGAGTGGAGAGGGAGGGGATGCTGGGGGATGGAGGAGAGAATTGAAGGTGTTGAATATCTGTTTAGGGTTGTGAGACAGTGAGGATATGAGAGATATATGAGAGATGAGAAGTAGGTATGTTTAGCTGTGGCGAGTATGGCCTTGAAAGTAGTGAGGGACTGTTTGAATGTGATGAAGTCCTCGTTCGAGTGGGATCTTTTCCATCTCCTCTCAGCAAACCTGAAAGCCCATCTCAGTTCTTTGGTCACGCTGGTGTGCCAGTGCTGTCTCTTGATTTTGCGAGCTTTTGTATGTGTGAGAGGGGCAACCTATTCCAGAGCTGCAGCTATTGTGGTGTTATATAGAGTGGCAGCAGCATCCGCATTATGTCAGTAAGAGGGAGAAGGGATTCAGACAGTGAGTGTAGATCGAAGTGTTTAAGATTTCTGCAAGGGTGTGCAAGTTTGTGGAGTGGAGATTGTGGACCTGGAGAGGAGAGGGAATTGAATGTAAGTAGGTTGTGGTTAGAAAGAGGAAGAGGTGAGTTAGAGATTTTGGATAGGGAGCAGAGGTGGGTGAAGATGAGGTCCAGTATGTGGCCATCTTTATCTTTATGAGTGGCTGCAGAAGACCACTGAGTGAGGCCGAAGGAGGAAGTGAGAGATAGAAACTTAGTGGCAGCTGAGAGGGAATTGTCAATGGGGATGTTGAAGTCACACAAGATGATAGTGGGAATGTCAGTGGAGAGGAAATGAAGTAGCCAGATGGTGAAGAGGTCAAAGAAGGTTGTGACTGACCCTGGGGGGCGATAAATGACAGCCAGTTGGAGGTTGGAAGTGGAGTAGGTGCGCACAAAGTGCACCTCAAAGGAAGGGAGGCTAACAGAGGGTGGTAGTGGGACTGGGGTGAAGGAGCAGTTATCTGACAGGAGGAAACCAACTCCTCCACCATGCTTGCTGCTGGGGTGGGGGATGTGGGAAAGGGACAATCCACCATATGAAAGTGCAGTTGGAGAGGCAGTGTGAGAGGGGGTGAGCCAGGTTTCGATGATGGCGAGGAAGGAAAGTTTGTTAGTAATAAAAAGATCATGGATGTAGGAAAGTCTGTTGCAGACAGAGCAAGCGTTCCTTAGAGCTCTTGTTAGTGGGTCTTGGGAAGTGGGGGCTGGGTGAATGGATACAAGGTTAGAGAGGTTACGGAAAGTTGTGATAGAGCATGGATGATAGGTAGAAATGACTGTGGGGATGTGGTGAGAAGGACCAGGATTTGGAGAGATATCACCAGCAGTGAGAAAGAGCAGAGAAAGCATTAGCAGATGGGAGCAGGACAGGGCATGAGGTGGCTGTCTGTGTTTGGAGGATTGTATGTTGAGGAACGGTTCTGAGGGGGAGGTGAGATGGATGGGGAGGATTAATGAACTCTTGAGATTTGTGTGCTCAGATGACTTTGACCAAGATTTCAGATCTTAATTTGCCTGTTAGGGTTATGGCTTGTTCACTATCATCGTTATGAAAGGCCTGGTGATGCAAATTTCCCAGCTTTATAAAAAACAGCCTCCTCTAACTTTGTGGCAAAAAACAGCAGCCACGAGGTCGTCTTAGCAGTTGCCTAGCACTCTAAAAATGAAAATGGTGGAGGCCCACAAAGCAGGAGAAGGTTATTAGAAGACTGCAAAACCTTTTCATATTGCCCTTTCCTCAGTTTGAAATGTAATTAAGAAATGGCAGTTAACAGGAACAGTGGAGGTCAAGATAAGGTCTGGAAGACCAAGCAAATTTTCAGTGAGGGCTGCTCATAGTATTGTTAGAGAGGCAAATCAGAACTCCTGCTTGACTGCAAAATACCTTCAGAAATATTCATCAGACTCTGGAGTTGTGGTACATTGTTCTATTGTTCAGAGACACTTGCATGAATATGGCCTTCATGGAGGAGTCGTCAGAAGAAAACATCTCCTGCGTCCTCACCATAAAATTCAGTGTCAAAAAGTTTGCAGAAGAACATTTAAACAAGCCTGATGCATTTTGGAAACAAGCTCTGTGGACCGATGAGGTTAAAATAGAATTCTTTGGCCATAATGATCAAAGGTATGTGTGGAGAAAAAAGGGCACAGAATTTCAGGAAAAGAACATCTTGTCGACCATTACGCATAGTGGTGGATCAATCATGCTTTGGGATTGTATTGCAGCCAATTATATGGGGAATATTTCATGGGTAGAGGGAAGAATGGATTCAATTAAATTTCAACAAATTCTTGATGCAAACATAACACCATCCGTAAAAAGGCTGGAGTTGAAAAGAGGATGGCTTCCACAAATGGACAATGATTCTAAACACACATCAAAATCCATAATAGACTGGAAACAAGCTGTACACTATATAAGATAAAAGCTATCATAATAGAACCACAGCAGATAGAAAAAGCAAGTAAATTTTAAAGCTGTCTAACTACACCAATTTCATAACATGAGCATACGCTTTAAGTTCAGCACCCAATAACAGTTTCAGGTTCTTATTTGACCCTTTGTCTACATTAATTGCCTACCCTTGCTACAGCAGATATAGTAACTTCACACAAATATACATTTTTATGTTATACCCAATTTCCAGAATGACCTTTAAGTGACTCCAGGAGACCATTCTTCCTTTGAGCTGGTGGGAGGTATTCATACAAACAATAAAGAATCCTTCTTTTCATTTTTCTGCCTTGCCTTCTAAGCTGTAGATGCCATATACGTGTGGTTACCTAGACAACAGTAAGCTGTGACTTATGATGTAAAACACAATGTCAATATTTTGTAAACTGAAGCTTTACAATATTTCCACAGTACTGGGGGAAACTGCTCAGAGCCAAATAGGAAGAATGGCTATTGTTAAAAAAGAAACCAGAATTAATTACATAAATAAAATAAAATGTTAATGTCATACATCAATGCATCAACAATATTAAAAGAATTTAAAAATGATTAAAATGAACCTTGACTTTGAAATATGCAGGAATATAGACCAAATTGAACAGGATTTACTGAGATTAAGTGATGTCTACTGACATTCTAGGCTTTTAATATGGGGTGCAATCCAACATTGTTGAGTTTATAAATAAAAAATGTAGTATTCACCTATCCTCTCTTCCCCTGTGAGTTGTCTTCCAGGCCTTAGTTCAGGAGGTAGTTGGCAGGAAAACACCAACTGAATGGTGTCACCAGCTGTGCCCATCTGTTCTATTCCCTTAAACTGCACCTTTTTTAAGCCCTTCACTCCTGAGCCAGTTTTCATCTTCATGACCAGGACAAAGTTTACAATTCTGATCAGTGTCACTTTATGTTGTAATAACTCTGAAACGCTTCAACAGATCCCACTGATTCTCAATTTTTTTTTGTGACACATTATACTTCATGGTGATATTTTTTTGCCCTTAAATCAGACAATTATCCAAAATAGCCACATGTCTACTTTACATCAGCATAATTTTTTAAACAACTTTTTTAGTTTTGAAGTTTGTAGGGGTTAAAAGATTGTCAGCAATGGGACCACATCACATTTGAAGCGACTTTGGGTCTGAATACTTATGACCATGTGATATTTCAGTTTTTCTTTTTTAATAAATTTGCAAAAAATTCTACATTTCTGTTTTTTTCAGTAAAGATGGGGTGCAGAGTGTACATTAATGAGACAAAATAATGAACTTTTTTGCATTTACCAAATAGCTACAATGAAACAAAGTGAGAACAATTTAAAGGGGTTTGAATACTTACCGAACCCACTGTATGTGACTGAAAATGCCCAAAAGTGACATAATTTTAAAAACTTCTCCCCTCAAAATCCTCAAAACCACTTTCAAGAAGTTAATTTACCCTTTAGGTGTTTAACAGGAATTAAAACAATGGGGAAGGAAAAAAAATAAATTTAACTTTTTCCCAAAAACAGTTTTTTGTTTTCACAATGTTAGAAGGTGAAAATGGACCCCAAAATTGGTTGTGCAATTTCTCCTGAGAACGAAGATTCCGCATATGTGGTGGAAAACTACTGTTTGGGAGCATGGCATGGTTTAGGAGCACCATTTGACTATTGGAATGCTAAATTGTTTGGAATCGATAGCAGATGCCATGTTGAGTTTGCCGAGCCCTGATGTGCCAAAACAGTGGAAATATCCACAAGTGACCCCATTTTGCACACTAGACCCCTCAAGGAATTTATCTAGATGTGTGATGAGATCCTTGAACCCCCAGATGCTTTGCATAATTTTATGCTGAGCTGTGAAAATAAAAAAAATCAAATTTTTTCCCACAGAAATGTTGCATTGGCTAGAGATGAGCAAACCTTTTCACCGAACCCACAGGAGAAATTTTATAATGGCACAGCATAATCTAATAGAAAAAGCAAGGGAGACACAAAGCGCAATAGGGTTTTATCTGATAGTAAGTTATCACTTTTTTAAGTAGGAAGCTGCTCACCTGGTATTAGGTTGTTAAAGCACATGTAGGAGAGGCTGCCGCAGATCCACAGGTCGGTCAACGACCCGACAATACAATGCACTGCAGAAAAGATGTGGATTCCAGTCCGTGCTGCCCAAATAATAGATTTCCAAGACATAGTAGCAGTTAAGAAGTGGTTTAATCTACGCGTTTCAGGGTGAATACCACCCCTTCTTCAGGAAAATACCACATATAGCTTACATATGTTCCAACAGTACCTTGCTTAAATACATCAAGGATTCAAAGAAACAGGCGCCAGGCAGTCAGATGACACATGTCAAAATTCAAAGTTGATCAAGGGTTAATACAGCATTGTTTTGGAGAAATTATTTTCAATACCAAAGAAAAATATTCTAATACCATATTTGTTTGAATTTGCAGCTTGAAAGATAAAGAACATTTCAAGAATGAAAAAAACAATAACAGAAAAAAAAAAAAGGAAAGGACATATACCGCGAACTTGCAACAAAAGGAGACTTTTCTGTTATGAGTCAATTCTTCTAACCCAGGAACCATTGGACTGCAACTGAAACAGCCTTCATTTTTTGGTGGAAATTGGAACATTTGCTGTTAAACATTTAATAAATAAAAAAAAAAATTTTTGAAAAAAAAAAATCTTTATTAGTAAAAAGTATCTCTGTTTTTATTATTTATTTATATAGACGATTAATAAAATAATTTTTATATTAAAACAGAAGAATTTTTAGAGTTCTTATATATTAGAGTTGGAATTGATCTCACAGTTAGAGCCGTATCTGACCAGCAGACACTCATCGCTCTAGGCATTTTAAAACCATGGCTACCCATCTAAGTCTTATTGAAAGAATGCCATAGCTTCAGAGCTAGGAGTTAGTTATCAACTGACCCTCTCCTCTGTGAGGATTAGGCTCAAAACATTATTTTAGAATTAATTAAGTACAAGATAGCGCAGGGGAAGGCTCATCATTTCAATGCCCCCATTCAGAGTAAAGCCCCCGTCTCACACAGCGATCGCGCTAGCGAGATTGCTGCTGAGTCACTAGTTCGCAACAGCGATCTCCCCAGCGATATCGCTGTGTGTGACATTCAGCAACGATCAGCCCCCTGCTGGGTAATGCTGAATGTCCTGGACATTTTTTTGATCGCTGGTTTCCCGCTGACAGGCACGCATCGCTGCGTGTGACAGGTGGGAGACCAGCGATCCGCTGGTAACCAAGGTACACAGCAGGTTTCCAGGCACCGTGCAGCTTCATCAGGGCGCTGGTATCCAACGTACACTGCAGGTAACTAAGCGATGTTACCCGCAGTGTCGCTGCCTGTTTGGCAGCTCAGCAGCGATCATGTAGCGACACACCAGCAATCCTGATCGTTGTCGGGATCGCTGGTGTATCGCTATGTGAGACGGGGGCTTAACCCACCACATATAATTGGGTCCATGATTCTGTGCACAGCCAGAGAATTGTGTGGGAGAGAAAAAAAAAATCCATTATTTTGGTAGCTTAATAATTTTCAATTTAACCAACCACAATCAGTAGAAATTTTTAAAACACATTTCCTCATTAAATAAGAAAATAAATATAACTCTTACCTTTGGAATTTAGAAAACAAAGAGATAGAGAGATTTCGCAGAATACGTACATTATAGAACTAAATCACTATTAGCAGTTCTTATGAGGCAGCAGAAAAACAGAGCCAGAACGGGTTTCTCCACAGCTGCCATATATATGCTTCTTTTCAGGGAAAAAACATTTTAAATATACAAAAAAAAAAATATATTAATTCAATGAAAAGATATCGATGGTCCATCAGATCAAGCATTACAAGAAAAATACTTACTAGAAACATAAAAAATACATAAAAAATAAATATCACAGAGGAAATTAGAAGCCTTCAACATGGAATTAAAATTAAAATTTATATTTGGCTCAAAAAATATATATTATACTGATTATACCAGTAGAAACTCAGTCCTTAAAATTTGTAATGAGGGAAATAAATAGGGAATATATAAATTTAAATTATTTTTTATATACAAACCTCTAATAACACAGAGGAAATTGGAAGCGTTCAACAGGGTATTATATAATAATTAATATTTGACTTAAAAAATATATATATTATAATGATTATACCGATAAAATTCTGTCATTAAAAATTGTGATGAAGGAAATAAATAGGGAATATATAAATATAAATTTAAATGATTTTTTTATATACAAACCTCTGTGATCTCATTAAGGCCATGAGGTTTTAAACTTCTCAGTTTGTAAATCCAGAAGACTTCCTTTCTATTCAGTTTCACAATCCTATTGGGGATATGGGTGGGGATGTGATCAATGGGAGTGATCTTAAGTTTATTATAATCCTTATTATGCATTAATGCATAATGTCTGGATAAACCATGTGTAAGGAGGCCCTTTTTAATGTTGTGCCTGTGGGAATTTAACCGTACATGGAGCTGTTGCATAGTACGTTCCACATGGGCACTCTATTACATAAATTACTAAATCAGAATTACAGTTGAATAAATGGGATGTTCGCGGTATATGTCCTTTCCTTTTTTCTTTTTTTTTTTTTCTGTTATTTGTTTTTTTCATTCTTGAAATATTCTTTATCTTTCAAGCTGCAAATTCAAACAAACATTGTATTAGAATATTTTTCTTTGGTATTGAAAATAACTTCTCCAAAACAATGCTGTATTAACCCTTGATCAACTTTGAACTTTGACATGTGTCATCTGACTGCCTGGCGCCTGTTTCTTTGAATCCTTGATGTATTTAAGCAAGGTACTGTTGGAACATATGTAAGCTATATGTGGTATTTTCCTGAAGAAGGGGTAGTATTCACCCTGAAACGCGTAGATTAAACCACTTCTTAACTGCTACTACGTCTTGGAAATCTATTATTTGGGCAGCGCGGACTGGAATCCACATCTTTTCTGCAGTGCATTGTATTGTCGGGTCGTTGACCGACCTGTGGATCTGCGGCAGCCTCTCCTACATGTGTTCTAACCACCTCATACCAGGTGAGCAGCTTACTACTTAAAAAAGTGATAACTTACTATCGGATAAGACCCTATTGCGCTTTGTGTCTCCCTTGCTTTTTCTATTAGATTGTTTACTGGCTGGATCATTGGAAATCCTCCCAGTCTGAGACCTAACAGCAGCAGAGGATCCGTTCCTTTATCATCTTCTTTGGCAACATGGAATATTTCAGGAATCGACTGATCACAAGAGAACGTCTGATCAATCAAACGATTGGAACTTTTGAACCGACTGTTCTGAAGGAGGTAAATCATAATGCATTTTCTGAGGATGAGACTAAAAAACTTCGTAAAACCTTTTTTAGGGCTCATACTCACATGCGAGGAAATCGTCCGATGCTCGCATGTGAAATCCTAGCTCTGGCGCCGGCACTCGGGAGTGGAGTGCGCGGCTGCATGTATTTATATGCAGCCGCTCGCTCCGCTCCCGAGTGCCGGCGCCAGAGCTGGGATTTCACATGCGAGCATCGGACGATTTCCTCGCATGTGAGTATGAGCCCTTAATCTGAAAGAAGCATTGAAGGAAGAACTTCATTATAAGGCCGGCGTCACACTGGCGACAAAATCGGACGACTGCAATGCGATGAAATATCGCATTGCAATCGGACCTATGTTAATCTATGGAGCAGCTCCCAGTATCAGATATTTTGTGGTCCGTTTTAAACGTCCGAGTGCAATCACAGCATGCTGTGATTGTCATCGATTGTGGGTCGACTATCGCCAATGCAAGTCTATGGGAGCGATGAAAAATTGGATTACAAACGGACCGCAAGTGTGACTTGCAATTTAATCGCACCACTATTCCAGGTGACAGGAAATTGCATCAGGATAATTGCCAGGAAGGGCTGACATGCTAATTAGGCTACGAAAATTCAAACCCAAACAGGAAACCGCCTCCACGGAGTCCAGAACGATGGCCAGTCACATCAATGTTGAAATGTTGATAGTTCAGGTCCAGGAGAAACCAGAACTTTGGGACCAGCGGGATCCTAATTATTCAAACCGCTCGCGGAAGGACGCGGCTTGGCGGAGAATATGTGTACAGATGTTCCCGGATTTTGGCGACAGGTCTAGGGAGGACCAAGAACGCATCAGTAAGTAACATAATGAAAATGCATACAATACTGTATGACTACTCAGTATGTACCAACAACAATGTGTCATAATGTCCCTCTACCCTTATATGTGAAAATAAAATGTGGCCAAAACAACAGTTATGACTGTTCAAACCCCCAGTGATATGTCAGTACACCAACCACATTCTAATATTTACATCCAACTGTAATGGTCGCCTACTTAAGCTTTAAAATGTTTGCATACGCAATAAATGCGTAGGTGAAGTACTTAATGTGTGTCCCTTTTGTTAATGCCATTGCTCTGTCCCAAATTAATGGTAATTATTGTGACACGTATCTCATAGACCTTTGTTTGTATGTATGAACCCTTCTAATATTAACTTGTTAACTTAGCTACTACAATTTGTAGTGGTGTTGTGTACACATAACACACCAAAAAATGATAATATTGGTGGTGTACGGTACTTCTGTTTTTACTACATTACAAGGGCAGATAAGTATAATTTTTGCTTTTATCCGTTACTTTTTCAGTGGCAGATGTTACAAGGCGTTGGCGCAGTTGTAGAGACTGCTACAGGCGAGAGAGACAGCTGAGGGGGCGCAGTGGGGCAGCAGCAACCAGTGAAAGAAAATATGTGTATTATGATAGACTGAATTTTCTGGCCCCATCTATGGATGTGCGACCGTAAGTTAATGTCTGTAGAAAGTGTATTGCTATATTTTTGTATAAATTGTAAACAACATTTTTTCATCTCTAGCACGGAGTCAAACCTTACAGAGAGAGAGCCAGCTTCTGACTCTGAGGCACTGATTGACCCCATGGGGGATGTTGAGGAGGCTGGCCCATCATCGTCAGCAAGTGCAGCAGCAGCATCACCACCACCACCACCAGCAGTGGAGTCAGAGAGCTTGCCTCTAGAGTCCCAAGACCCTCCCCTCAGCAGCAGCCCTGGTAGGCCACAGGATGTGGCTTCGCCTCCTGCAGTTGTGTCACGGCGAGCCAGGCGTAGAAGAGAAGGAGTTGGTTCTGCCACAAGGAGGCAGGTGGACAGAGGAGTTCTTGACTACTTGTCCACTGTTGCCCATGATGATGGGGAGGAGGCATTTGGACGCAGTCTGGCTCTGTACCTCAGGGCCATTCCCTGTCAGCACAGACTGCGGATCAGAGCTGGGCTACAAATTGTGCTGGATGCAGGAACCCCACCAAATGATCCCAACAACGTACTAGATTTACTGGAAAGGTGGCAACATTCCAATGAAAATCTCCTACGTTTGTTGGGAAGCCAGCAAGGGGAGTCTGCATCAGCCTCTGAACAGCCTCCTCCTCATCATCATGCTCCTCCTCCACCTCCTCCTTGTGTACCACAGAGACCAACTCCTCCTCCTCAAAGTGAGTTCTATCAAAGTGGAACACAACAGGTACCACAGATGGGACAGAGTGGCCATTCTCAATATGCCCACTCGACCATACTCAATGTTCAATGCTGGCCACAACATGGGTATGGTCGACATGGGCATTTTGGGGACACAGTCTAAGTGGGCAGTCATATTATGACTACCCACAACAGTTCCCAACCTTCCCTTACCCAAACCCCCATCAAGAGCAAGCAAGAAGCAGCCAGAAAACTGCACATTCAGCCACCACTCATGGTGACACAGTGGCTGGAGAGCAGTATAGCCAGCCCTCATGTAACGGGTCTGGGAGGCGGAACCTCTGAGCTTTATTATACAAGGAGGCTTTCCTTGTAAAGGAGCGGGTGGCGCCCGGGGAGACAGACAGGAAGTCACGGCAAGTGACAGGGACAGTCTCTGGGTAGACGGGCAGGTAGTCACGGCAAGTGACCGGAGCAGTCTCTGGAGGGACAGGCAGATAGTCACGGCAAGTGACCGGGGAAGTCTCTGGAGGGACAGGCAGGTAGTCACGGCAAGTGACTGGGGCAGTCTCTGGACAAACAGGCGGGTAGTCACGGCAAGTGACCGGGGCAGTCTCTGGGTAGACAGGCAGGTAGTCACGGCAAGTGACCGGGGCAGTCTCTGGATAAACAGGCAGGCAAGGGACCGGGGCAGTCTCTGAATGGACAGGTATATACGACCTGAGATGGTGGAGCCTCCCGGTAGGCTAGCAGGCAGAAGACAGATGAGCGCCCCCAAGTGAGCAGGCGAGAGTCTCTGGAATAGCCGATGGACACCGCAGGTGATGGCCGAACCTCCAGGTAGGCTTGCAGGCAGATGGCAGATGAGCGCCCCCAAGTGAGCAGGCGAGAGTCTCTGGAATAGCCGATGGACACCGCAGGTGATGGCCGAACCTCCAGGTAGGCTTGCAGGCAGATGGCTGATGAGCGCCCCCAAGTGAGCAGGCGAGAGTCTCTGGAATTGCCGATGGTCACCGCATGTGATGGCCAAACCTCCAGGCAGGCTTGCGGGCAGGTAGCAGACAGGAAACTGGCAGGAAACAGGCAGGTAACTGGTAACGGACCCTGAGGGCTGAAGCAGAGTTAAACAGTGCAACAACATTGCTCGGGCACCTCCATTAAGGAGGAAGTACTTTATATAGGGTGGAGTCCTCCGGCATTGGCCGGGGACTTTTTTGAAAGATGCGCGCGGCCCCTTTAAGAGCGGGGGAGGGCGCGGGCGCGCGCCCTAAGTCCAGAAGCAGGGAAGGAGCGCGCGGCCCCAGCAGGGCGGAAGGAGGACGCTGAGCGCGGGTAAGGGGGGCGACGTCCCTGCCTGGCAGAGGACGCTGTCGCAGGGGAACAGCGTCCCTGCCTGGCAGAGGGCAGAGACGCCGACGCTACAGTACCCCTCCCCTAGGCCCCCCCCTCTTTAGGCCAGAAAGAAATTTAGCTAGGATGAGAGGGGCATGGATGTTCTCCCGAGGCTCCCATGTTCTCTCCTCAGGACCAAACCCCTTCCAATCCACCAGAAAGTAGGTCTTTCTTCCTACCCTTTTGGTGGCCAGAATGTTCTCTACCTCAAATACGTCTTCAGCAGACACTGGAGCAGGAGGTGTACCTGTAGACTTGACAAAAGAGTTAAATACCACCGGTTTGAGGAGAGATACATGGAAGGAGTTAGGAATCCGTAAGTTGGCCGGGAGTCTCAATTTATAGGACACCGGGTTGATCTGACTGATGATCTCAAAAGGACCGATGAACCGAGGACCCAACTTGTAGGAAGGAATCTTGAGCCGGACATACTTGGACGAAAGCCAGACCTTATCCCCAGGACGGAATTGAGGAGGATCCAAACGTCTTTTGTCAGCATGTTTCTTCATGCGCTCGGATGACAGAATGAGTGCGGACCGGGTACTCTCCCATATGGAGGAAAATTCGTAAACCAGAGATTCCGCAGCTGGATTGTCCACAGAGATGGAGACAGGAACAGGGATCCGGGGGTGTTGACCGAAGACTACAAAAAACGGAGATTTGGAGGAAGATTCGCTCTCGTGATTGTTATAAGAGAATTCGGCCCAAGGCAGGAGATCCACCCAGTCAGAATGGTGGGCATTAACGAAGTGCCGGAGATAACTGGTCAGATTCTGATTGATTCGCTCGACTTGTCCATTGGACTGCGGGTGGTAAGCGGAGGAGAAATCCAAGGTGACGTCTAGCAACTTACAAGTGGCTCTCCAGAAACGTGAGGTGAACTGTACCCCACGATATGACACAATGTGACGAGGCAGACCATGAAGACGGAAAATGTGGCGGATAAAGTCTTTAGCCAACTCGGGTGCAGACGGAAGCCCTGGCAGGGGAATGAAGTGAGCCATCTTGGAAAATCGGTCAACGACCACCCAAATGACCGTACAACTGGCAGAGACGGGCAGATCTGTTATGAAGACCATGGCTATATGCTGCCAGGGAGCAGCGGGTACAGGAAGCGGAAGAAGACGGCCGGCAGGCAGGTGTCTCGGAACTTTGTTGCGGGCACAGGAGACACAGGCAGAAACAAAGTCTATTACGTCCTTGTGCAGGGTAGGCCACCAGTAATGCCAAGTAATGAGCTGGAGGGTCTTCTTCTGACCAGCGTGGCCAGCTAGTTTAGACGAATGACCCCAGTGTAGGATTCTCTCCCGATCGGTTACCGATATGAACGTCTTGCCAGGAGGGAGACGATTTAGACTCACGGGAGCCACCCGCATAACTCTGGCGGGATCGATGATATGTTTAGGTTCCTCCTCGAGATCCGACACCAGGAAGGACCGGAACAAGGCGTCCGCCTTGATGTTTTTGTCGGCCGGGCGAAAATGTAAAAGAAAATCAAAGCGGGCAAAAAACAAGGACCACCGGGCTTGGCGAGGGTTAAGTCTCTGGGCATGCTGGAGGTAAGCCAGATTTTTGTGGTCAGTGTAAATGATTACCGGATGAAGAGCCCCTCGAGTAGGTAACGCCACTCCTCCAATGCCAGCTTGATGGCCAATAACTCTCGGTCTCCTATGGAGTAATTGCGCTCAGAAGAGGAGAAGAGTTTGGAGAAGAAGCCGCAAGATACCATCCTCCCGGATGAAGATTTTTGAGTAAGTACCGCTCCGGCTCCAGAAGAGTGAAATAAACACCCAAGTGCAAAAGAACAGGGGGAAGAAAGAAACTAACACCCAGGCAGTTTAAGGCAACGATGTAGAAATTTATTGAAGATGATACAACCTATATAAAAAGCACAAGCATCAATTTACAAGATAAAAAGGAAGCGTGAACATCACCACCAAATATCCAATACCCCGATAGTTTTCAGAATAAAAAACAGGTAAATATACAAATGGTGCATAAAATGGTGATAATATATAAAAATGTACAATAATGAAAACAATTGTGAATGTACCCCAACAAGAAATAGTGTCCAAATAAATGAATAAAAAAATGTAAATGGATCACCTAAAAATGTATGAAATATGAATAAAACAAGATCAAAGTGTAATAATTGGCCCCTAAATGTACAACACCTAAATAATGTGATAAGTCATGAAATGCTCCTCATGAAACAAAATAAAACACACCAAGTGCCAGCAAAAAGAAACAATCACTCTAAAATAAGGCTATGCTAAGATGAATAGTCCCAATGAGCCATAAAATACCACAGTGTATAGTATATTACCTGGGAACACCGGGGGAGGAAAAAGCTGGCGGTGATAACGCTACCTAGAACGCGCCCCGACGCGCGTTTCGGAAAGTTTTCCTTCGTCAGGGGGGTGAGTTTAGCGGCTCCAGAAGAGGAAGCATCCACCTCCAGGAAGAACTGCTTGTTGCCGTCTGGGCGATGCA
>JARQOD010000004.1:151953834-151988673 GCA_033576555.1 Oophaga sylvatica | reverse complement strand
TTTGTTGTAGTGTACGTCATGTTGTTGTGTGTGTGTGTGTGTGTGTGGTGTATACTTCACTACACATATCAACCTGACACACTACACCACACACCAAACTGACGTAGTGTATGTCTGGTTGGTCTGCGGTGTGCATCAGGATGGTGTGTGTGTGGTTATACTACACTACACACCATCCTGACGTACACTACACCACACCACACACCAACCTGACCTACACTAAACCACACACGCTAACCTGACATAATATATGTTAGGTTGGTGTGTGGTGTGGTGTAGTGTACATCAGGTTGATGTTTGTGGTGTAGTAAACACCACACACACGAACCTGACGCATACTACGCTACACACACTAACCTAACATACACTACACCACACCACATACCAACCTGACATACACTACATACTCTCCATATGCAACATGGTGTCCGCTAACAATTGGAGCTAATTTTCCCTTCAAAAAGTCAAATGGCTCTCCTTCCCTTCCGAGCCCTGCTGTGCACCCAAGTGCTCACTATGCATCTAGATAAGTTCATTGGAGTGGTCTAGTTTCCAAAATGGGGTCACTTGTGGGGGAGCTCCAATGTTTAGGCACACAGGGACTCTCCAAATGCGACATGGCAACCGCTAAATATTCCAGCATATTTTTCATTCTAAAAGTCAAATGGCCTCCTTCCCTTCTGAGCACTGCCGTGCGCCCAAACATTGGTTTATGACCACATATGAGGTATCTGTGTACTCAGAAGAAATTGCCCAACAAATTTTAGATCCATTTTATCCTGTTGCCTATGAGAAAATGAATAAATTGATGCTAAAAGAAAATTTTTGTTGGAAAAATTATAATGTCCATTTTTTCCTTCTACGTTGCTTTAGTTCCTGTGAAGCACCTGAAGAGTTAATAATCTTCTTGAATGTAGTTTTGAGTAGCTTGAGGGGTGCATTTTTTAGAATGGTGTCACTTTTGGGTATTTTCTGCCATATAGACCCCTCAAAGTGACTTCAAATGTGAGGTGGTCCCTAAAAAAATGGTTTTGTAAATTTTGTTGTAAAACTGAGAAATCGCTGGTCAACTTTTGACCCTTATAACTTCCTAACAAAAATTTTGTTTCCAAAATTGTGCTGATGTAAAGTAAACCTGTGGGAAATGTTATTTATTAACTATTTTGTGTCACATAACTCTCTGGTTTAACAGAATAAATTCAAAATTTGAAAATTGCAAAATTTTCAAATTTTTTGCCAAATTTACATTTTTTCAAAATAAACCCAAAAATTATCGACCTAAATTTACCACTAACATGAGGCCCAATATGTCACGAAAAAACATCTCAGAATCGCTAGGATCCATTGAAGCGTTCCTGAGTTATTACCTCATAAAGGGACACTGGTCAGAATTGTTAAAAATGGCCAGGTCATTAAGGTCAAAATAGGGTGGGTCATGAAGGGGTTAAGCCATTTAAGCCTTAGACTTTGTGACGCCTCCATCATGTGACTGATCACATGATCCTGATATCACACAGGTCCTGTCAGGACTCTGCATGTGGAAATACGGTGAACATTCTCCCACCAGCTCATAACATAACTCTCATTTCATCCTCTCAACACGTAATGTGCTGGAGGAAACTACTATGGTTTTGCATCACTGATGCCATCATCAGTGACACATATCTCCCCTCTATCACTTCACCAGTGACTCTGTCACAAATGTTTTAAGCATAAACTTATAATGGATAAAATCTTCCGCCAGATGGGATTTTCTCCACAGACTTTTGCGCACCTGGAGCAGCGCTGGAGAAAACGTGTTTGCAGTGTGTGCCAGGGTTGTCACTGTCTGTGCCAAATTATTTTATGTGTATGATATTTGTTCTATGTGTATAATACTTGTTATTTGCTAACTATATGACTGTATTATTTAGAAGTATGACTTAAGAAGTATTAGTTAAAAAACACGTCAATAAAATAATTTTCTCTCCCCTTGGCCCCTTGGAACTCTATTTATGCCACTTGCGTTACCGGACTGATATATTTTAAGTGGTTAATAAGTGTAAACAATATGTTCAATACATCGGGGAAAAAACTATATTTCTATTATTGAATGCCATACTACATTAAATCTCCCTGAAAATATATGTGTGTATATTTAATTGTCATCTTTTAAGTGCTTTGCAGAGTCTAGTTACTATGGAAACAGTGAACATTTTGCAATATACACTATAGCTATAACATTAAAGAGGTTTTCTTAAAAAAACATTCTATTCCCATGATAGGTTATAAATGATTGGTCGATGGGGTCCTACATCTGAGACTGCATTGATCATCAGAATAACGCAGAATCATGCTCAAACTATTGAATTCCTCGATACTGTAACTGAAAACCCACTATACAGTGATAAAAATTCACATACAGATATGTCCTTCTTTACCTTTCCTCTAGACAAAAAAATGAAAAAGGCATTTTTAATTTCAAAGCTAGTCATCTAGTGCCACTCATCCTGAGAAATATTGGTCCAACAAAATAGGTAAACAGAGACATATAGTACTGCATCTATAGTGACCCATTTAAAAAGCCTCAGAGTATGTGCTCAGGAATTCTGCGGTTTTAACAATGCGCATTGTCAAAACCGCAGCGGACAGATGTTACCGCATAGTGGATAGAATTTCTAGAAATCGCATGTACACTATGCGTGCATACTTGCTTGCGGATCACACTGACATGCAGCGCATCTTTCAGGACTAAGCCATGTCAATTACTCTTGCGAATACCACAATAGAAATTTAATCAATAGAATGCACTGAATGTGGTAAATGGTACAGTGAACAAATGTCGATTTACCTGTGTTCAGTAGAGCGCAGCGTTTTGCAAGCAGCAAAAATACGCTGCATCTAAAACGCTGCTGCTTCCGGATCGTGGGCACATAGCCTCCTGAAAATAGTGCTTCCCAAAATGCTCCGTGGAAAAATTGTGCTTCAGTGTATACTGTGCCTTCTAGAGGTGCCCAATGTAAGATGATGCCATGTACACTGTAAATGTAGTGTGCCATAACATGACCGCATAAAAAATAATTTCCCTCAAAATGGTTCTTGTAAAATTTTGCCCTATATAAAATTGGGTCTCCTTTAAAAGTTCTGCAAAAAAATTAACACTCCTAATACTCCATGTAAATTTGTACCCCTTCCGCACCCCATATTTCCTTATATAAAATAATGGCCCCAAGCAAAACTATAATGTTACTAAGTTCACCATACCAATTTGTTGCATTATATAATATTAACAGATTCTCAATAATTTCACATTATCATGAGGACTTCATCATATGCATCATTCACTTCTGTTAAGCCCTGGCAGTCTGCTGCAACATCACACTGGTAGGTGCCCTGATGTTATAGCACTACAAGAAGTGCTGAATTCTGTCTACCACTGAATGTACCTACAATGAGCACAATAGCATCATAGAAAAATATATCTTTGTACCGTGTTAGCCAGTAGATAGGAAAATATTACAATTTGAGAGTCCTTAGTGGTTGAAGCCTTTTAATAGTTAACTGAAAAGATGGTAACAAAATGCAAGCTTTCGAGACTACTCATGACTCTTCAGCAGAAGGGTCGGCGTCATCACCCGGCGCACCCAGGCAAGTGCCAGGGCCCTGAGCAGGTGGGGGTCCCACTTGCATATGTATGGAGTATTTTATGGGGCCCATCATATACTGTATAGAGCATTATATGGGGCCCATTATGTATGGAGCAATATATGGGGCTTCTTATGTATGGAGCAATATATGGGGCTCATTATACTGTATGAAGCATTATATGGGCTCATTATACGGTTTGGAGCATTATGTAGGCGTAGACCTCCTTATACTGTATGGAGCAATGTATGGGGCTCATTATTATTTAAGGAGCATTATATGGGACTCATTATACTGTATTGAGCATAATAAGGGGCCCATTATGACTCGTATACTGTATGGAGAAATATATGGGGCTCATTATACTGTGTGGAGGCGCCAGCCAGCTGCTGAAGGAATCTTTCATCATTGATGCCTGATCGTGCTGATGTCAGTGTGACCAGGAGACAATAGTGGGAGTTGTCATAAGTGTGACAAGCACATGCATCAGGGAAGAAGCGATACAGTTCGCTCTGTTCCTTGGTGCCGGCTGGCAGCTCTCATCATTGTCTCCTGCTCGCACTGATCTCAGCTTAGATGCTATTACATATTTCCTAAATCTACAAACTGGAGGTAATTATCTGCATAATTCCTACATAATTGATCTCATAATTTTTGCCCTCAAACAATTATTTTACTTTTGACTATTCTTCTACAAACAAATTTCCAGGACTGCGACGGGTGCACGTTTCGTGCCCTTCTTTGCCAACTTCTTTGGTTGGTGTTGGTGTGCACCTGTACCTGTCCAGACTTCAATTAGCTTTGCTTTATCGATTACATCCTTTTAATTTGGCTTGGAACGTGAATGTATTGATTTCATTGAGAGACATAATATAAACTCTCTAAACATTCACTTACTTACCATATCTCTTGCCTTTCAGACAACTTCCTGGATCTGACGATTGCTAAAATGGGCAATTGCATTGTCACCAATTTATTTAGAAAGTCTATGGCTACAAACAGATTGCTCCACTACTAGATCTTTCATCCTCGTTCGTTAAAAGATGGGATTCCCATTGGCCAATTCTCCAGGGTCAAGCAAAACTGCTCTGAACCGCATGAATATCACCATGAGACCGTGGATACCCTAGATTTTGTTGTATCTCAGGCCTTCCAGCAAGTGGCTATCAAACCATATTATTCCTTACGCAATCCATCCACTCGATCAAAAGATAACCATATTAGGTTTATATCCATGTTCAATAATCAGTGAAGCCTGATTGGCAGAATATCCAACTTACATTAGAGTATTCCTAGAACAGATAACCGTATATCCTCTTTTTTGCCTGAAAAAACTTTAGTAACAGTTCGACGTGCACCTAACTTGCTTGACAAATTGGTCAGAAGCCACAAAATACAGGCAACGCTGTATGACCGCGCAAGAAACACCAGTGGTCAGAGAGCTGCGGTTCCCATGTTGTCAGATGACAGCGTGAGCCAACAGCTGTAACCGTTGGTAAAAAGTTTACTGACAGTCACAGGTGTTGGCTGATGAGAGAATACTACTCCCATCAGTCTATGCCTGCTGCAACTGAAAACATCGAGAGCAGATGCCGCTGATAGGAGTATTCATCAGCCAGCGCCTGTGCTATAAATAAATAGTAAAAAAATGACGAGATCTGTTCTATTTTTGATAATCAGTGCAACCCAAACTGTGAGCAGTGGGCTGCAACCCTCTGCAGTCAGCTTTATCATGGCTGGTTAGCAAGAATAGTGTAACCACTCAGTTTTTCTAAATTATTTAAGTGTATTGATTTTGACAACTGTGGCGCCCCTGGGGTCCAGTCGCCACAGAGGTACTGCACTGCATCCAGAAGTGTGGTATCCCACTCTCAAGTAAGAAGGGGGCACTACCCAGGACTCTAACACTGACACCCAGCACACACCAGTTCAGTCAGGGCATCTGGGTGTACCCTTTGGGAGGATGGCCTCCTCCCAGGCTGGGTAGGAAAGGGTGTTGGGGAGTGGGTGGTGAAGGTAGAGAAGAGCGAGGAGTCAGGGAGTGTGACAGTGGTCAGAGAAGCTTCTGGAAGGAGTCTGCTGGAGGGAGAGGAGGAGTGAGAAGCAGAGATTAGCTCCTGTAGGAAAGACAGACAGAGAAAAAGTCTAGAAGGGGAGCACAAGCTGTGAGGATCTTGTCCCAGATGAAAGAGAGGAGAGGGAGAGACAGAAGGAAGCTCCTGGGAGAAAAGAAGGTGTCCTAGGGCATGGATAGTGAGGAATCCATCCGTGGGGCCCATATTCACCGCCGTGGTCAGTGGAGGGACGAGGTCACAGTTAGGGGACCGGCCCCAAAACTAGTGGAGAAACTAAGGACTCAGCTAGGAAACTGGAGGCTGCAGTATCTGCATGTGCTGCAGCCACATCCAACACGTTCACTGAAAAGTCAGACATATAGGATCCAGGGGTCTGACCAACATCGCCCGACAAGATCTGAGTCTACTGGCTCAGGACACTGTGTGTGAAGGCAGAAAAGGCGGTAGCCAGCGTAGTGAGACGGCCAGGAAAGGAACATCTAAGGGAGCCCTGGCAACGTGCACCCCAAGCTACCTGAGAGCTGACTGGACCACAGACCCCGAGGACACAGCACCCTGGCTGGGGATTGTAACATTAGAACTGTGAGTAAAACCTGTGAAAACTGCACACTGCTGTTTATTTGCTGCGTCACCTCAGCCCTGCACTATAAAAATCATCATCATCATCATTTTACACTTCCACTGCTCTGGGGAATAGCTCTGCCTGTGGAGTGTTGAACCAACTCTGCTGCATCAACAACTGCTCCAGTGGACTGAATCTGCAGTGTCAGCTAACACCTTACTTGCTGAATCCCACAGGTGGCATCACAAACTATCTTTCATAAACTTTATTTCTCCTTAATTATCATCATTTTCATGGACCAGGTCACTGCTGCCGTGACACATCCCCTTAAGAACCCATATAAAAAAACTGACCGGCACATCCAAACATAGATCCAGTGTGAACAGGTGCTAAAACCTAGAGTCACCAACTCATACACATTCAAGAAAAAAAGGTAGCACACTGTAGCGCTATAGCTTGCGGACACAAAATATGAAAAATATGAAAAATGAATTGCATCACTGCCTTAGAAATATGAAAATTGAGAAGTCTTAGCGCATAAAAAGGCCAATTTATGTGTACCTGGAAGCCACGTTAAGGCTCTTCTCGTTTTCCAGGTCCTAACTATGCCAATCTTCACTTAGAAAAGTCTGTCTGCATGGGAACATATGAATCCTCTCTTCAGACTAAAATCTACATCTCTGTGGAGGGGTAATGGACCTAGTATAATTAAACACCTGTGATCAACAGGTGGAGTGCTCAGGTAGAAGGTAAATGAATACATATCAAAAAACTGACCGGCACATCCAAACATAGATCCAGTGTGAACAAGTGCTAAAACCTAGAGTCACCAACTCATACAGGTAGAAAAGTCTGTAATTTTTTTCTTGAATGTGTATGAGTTGGTGACTCTAGGTTTTAGCACCTGTTCGCACTGGATCTATGTTTGGATGTGCAAGTCAGTTTTTTTTATATGTATTCATTTACCTTCTACCTGAGCACTCCACCTGTTGGTCACAGGCGTTTTAATTATACCAGGTTAATTACCCCTCCACAGAGATGTAGATTTTAGTCTGAAGAGAGGATTCATATGTTCCCATGCAGACAGACTTTTCTAAGTGAAGATTTGCATAGTTAGGACCTGGAAAACGAGAAGAGCCTTAACGTGGCTTCCAGGTACACATAAATTGGCCTTTTTATGCGCTAAGACTTCTCAATTTTTCATATTTCTAAGGCAGTGATGCAATTCATTTTTCATATTTTTCATATTTTGTGTCCGCAAGCTATAGCGCTACAGTGTGCTACCTTTTTTTCTTGAATCCCCTTAAGAACAGACCCGGTATCGAGTAATCCCCACGGCCCTGGCAGGCGCTCCACAACCAGCCAAGCTAAAGCAGACATCTGGGGACTGGTATTCTCTGGTTGTAAGGGGTCATGGATATTGGCCCCACACCCTAAAAATAGCAGCCCACAGCAACCCCAGAAAAGGCGCAGCTATTAAATGCGCCAATTCTGGAACTTTGCCCAGCTCTTCCCACTTGTCCTGGTGCGGTGGCAAGTGAAGTAATGGTTGTGGTGTTGATTTTGTTGTTTTATGACTGTCAAGCTCACAGGTTAGTAATGGAGAGGTGTCTAGAAAAAGTCCACAATACTAACCCCAAAGGTTGTAAAACAGTCACAGCCAGACTAAAATCCTTTATTTGAAAGAAAGACATAAACTCATTGTATTTGTAATAAAAACTAGATGTGTATTTCCTGAAGGAACTACAGATTGTGCTTTGAATTGGTGCCCGGTAGTGTTGAGCGAACATGCTCGGACATGCTCCGTTAACCCTTGAGCATCGGGGTGCTCGGACATGCTCGGAACTCTGCAGAACACCTCATGTATTCGGGCAGGAAGCTCGGATGCCTGCCCAGCAAGTTTGGGCCTGTTTTACAGCCAATAAACTTGCTGGAATGGCATAGCATCATAGTAATGCTGTAGCCATCTTTGTTACTGGCATTACTATGATTGGCCAAGAGGTCCTGGTGGGGGTGCCTGTTTAGGGGAGTGGCTCCACCCATCTCAGGGAAAGCATAGATACGGCTCTATAGGGCTGTCTAGGGACTCCCTTTACCCATCTAGGATTTTCCTGATTGACTTCTGAACCAGCCAGAAAACCAGGAAAGTGTGATCATCATCCACACTGCAGAGCTGAGCGGGGTATTGACAATGACACAGTGATACATGGAATATTAGGTGCAGTACTGACTGTGTATAAGATATAGCAGAGCTGAGCAGTGTAGTGAAGATGATATAGTGATAGCTCGAGTATTATCTACTGGACTGACTGTGTATAAGACATAGCAGAGCTGAACGGTGCAGCGGAGATGACACAGTGATACATGGAGTATTGTGTACAGTGCTAACTGTATAAGACATAGCAGAGCTGAAGAAAGTAGTGAAGATGACACAGTAATACAAGGAGTATTGCGTACTGTGTATAAGACATAGCTGTTAGAACCCTCTTGTTAGATTTTGTTTCAGTTTGCTGGTCATCATGACCTTTTTACCCTATTTAGTCTGGCTCCGCCCTTCTGGCTTTGCTGGACTTCATTGTATTATCTACTCTTAAGCTAGCCGGGTGCTTAGGTGCCTTACTCTGTCAGTTTTGCTTGATCTTAGGATCTCTTAGTATTTGTTTTCTGTTTTATATTTCCTGCTACACTTTCTGTTAGGAGGTGTCCACCTTTTCACCCAGTCCCTAGATCTTGTAGGGATTCCTCCCTCGCAACTATAGGTCTTCGTTCAGACTAGTGAGGACTTTAGCGGGTCTGGTCGCAGGATCAGGTTCCCCGTTACATCGTAGGGATCCAGCTCAGTCCTATTGTAGGGACAGAATTCCCACCTTTCCTTAGTGCTTGTAGCAGATCATAACAGTAAGTCCAGCCCAAAAAAAAAAAAAAAAAAAATCTCTAAGGAAAGATTTTCTGTTTCATCATGGTCTCGGTTCAGGATTTGGTTCAACGCCTGCAGGGTCTTCTCTGGAGGTGGCTGAGATAAAGCAACACGTGAGTAGTTGTTCTGGAGCACATTTCGTGGAGCCAAAGGTACGTTTGCCTGATTTATTTTTTGGTGAACAACAAGATTTTTTTTCTTTTAAAAATGCTTGCTTGTTGTATTTCCGTTTGAGACCCAGATCCTCTGGTGATGAATCACAGCGCATAGGGTTCATAATGTCACTTTTGCGCAAAGAACCTCAGGACTGGGCCTTTTCTCTGCAGCCTAGTGATCCATGCTTTAGATCAGTGGATAGTTTTTTTCAGCTTTGGGGTTATTGTATGACGATCCGGATCGTGTTTCATCAGCTGAGACAGAATTGAGACGTTTGAGACAGGGATCAGGTAATGTGGAGAAATATTGTACTCACTTCCGAAGGTGGTCCACTCAGGTGGGCTGGAACGATTCAGCTTTGAAAAGTTTATTTCTTGCAGTTTATTTCTTGTTAAGTGAGAGGGTTAAAGATTTGCTGATTGCTTATCCCATACCTGGTAACTTGCAAGAGGCTATGCAATTAGCCATACGGGTGGATAGGAGACTGCGTGCAAGGGTTAATGAGAGAAAATCTGCCTTGTCAGCTCCAAGTTTGGAGAAGGAATGTACTGACATTGCAGAGCCGATGGAAATTGGAGCAATGGCACCTCACTCTCGAGAAAAAGAACGCAGATTTTCTAAGGGCTTGTGTTTCTATTGTGGTAAATCTGAGCATTTTATTAAGAACTGTGCGCTTTAAATGAATAAAGAGAGAAAAAAAAATTAGGTCAGTTTCGCCCGCATAGCTTGTTTAAACAATAAAGGTGTCTTTCTTTCTGCTACCACTGCTGTTGAGGAGGAATTAATGGAGTTTCGGGTATTTGTGGATTGTGGTTCAACTCTCAATGTGATTGATGGGAAATTTTTGGAAAAACTAAAATTAAAACCCAAACTTCTGTCTTCCCCTATTAATGTGGTGTCTGTGGATGGTTCTCACTTGAAAAATGTTACTCACCATATCTGTGAATTTCCTCTTACTATTAATGGTGTTCATCAAGAGAATTTGGATTTGGTAGTTTTGAATAATTTGCCCTCACCGGTGATTTTGGGGTTACCCTGGTTAAAATTGCACAATCCGGTACTGGATTGGTCTACCAATGAAATTAAGTCCTGGAGTCCCAATTGTTATGACAAGTGTTGTAACGGGCGTATTGCTGCTGTAGTTAAGGGGGAGTTACCTGTACCTATTCAGGATTTTTGGAAAGTTTTTTCTGATAAGGAATCACAGGTATTGCCTCCTCATAGAGATTATGATTGTGCAATTGAATTTGTCCCTGGAGCGACTCTTCCTAAAAGTCGTTTATTTAATTTGACTATTCCTGAGAGAAAGGCTTTGGAGGAATACATACAGACAAGCTTGGCCGCCAGTCACATTAGGCCTTCCAAATCTCCTGTGGCGGTTGGATTTTTTTTTGTTAAAAAAAAGGACGGCGGTTTGCGGCCTTGTCTAGACTTTCGTGAGATTAATAAGATTACTGTACGCAATCCTTACCCACTGCCATTGATTCCTGATTTGTTTAATCAGTTAGTGGGGGCCAAGTGGTTCTCGAAAATTGATCTTCGAGGGGCATACAATTTGTTGCGCATGAAGGAGGGGGATGAATGGAAGACTGTTTAACACTCCACTGGGTCATTTTGAGAATCTGGTCATGCCCTTTGGACTTTCCAGTGCTCCGGCATTTTTCAGAATCTTATTAATGACATCCTTAGACCTTTGATCGGCAGAAATGTGGTTGTGTATTTGGATGACATTTTGATTTATTCATCAGATTTGGAGTCTCATTGGAGGAGTGTGCGTGAAGTATTACAGTTACTGAGTGATAATTCACTTTTTGCCAAACTAGAAAAATGTGAGTTCGCTGTACAGAGACTTAGTTTTTTGGGCTACATTGTCTCCAGTGAAGGTTTTGAGATGGACCCAGTGAAAGTGCAAGCTGTGCAGGATTGGCCTAGACCTATTGGTGTGAAATCAATACAGAGGTTTTTGGGGTTCGCCAATTATTATAGAAAATTCATAAAAAAAATTTCTGTGATTGCCAAACCTCTGACCGATCTCACCAGGAAAGGTGCTGATGCGGTTCAGTGGACTACTGAGGCCATTGAGGCTTTTGTGTTGCTAAAGGAGAGGTTCAGCTCTGCTCCCATCCTTACGCAGCCTGATGTGACTAAACCATTTTTGGTTTAGGTTGATGCTTCTTCTGTGGGGGTCGGCGCGGTGTTGTCTCAGGCAAAGACGGATTGAGTACATCCCTGTGCTTTTTTTTCAAAGAAATTTTCTGAGTCTGAACTAAATTATGATATCGGTAATCGGGAATTGTTGGCAATTAAACTCGCATTTGAACACTGGCGTCATTTTTTGGAGGGAGCGGAATTTCCCATTCAAGTCTTCACCGATCATAAAAATCTGATCTACCTTGATGCTGCCAAACGCTTGAATGCCCGTCAGGCTAGGTGGGCACTGTTTTTCTCACGGTTTAATTTACCGTTACTTACATCCCAGGTACTAAAAATGTTAAAGCTGATGCTTTGTCTCGCAGCTTTTCTCCTATGGTGGGTACTGAGGAGGAGGAGGAAAACATCTTGCAAGAGGGGGTTGTTATTGCTGTTTTGGACTCCGTGTTGAAAGATGAGATTCTTAAAGCACAGGAGAATGCCCCATCTAACACGCCGCATGGGAGGTTGTTTGTGCCTGGTACCCTGAGGAGAGATTTGTTTGTTGAATGTCATGACTCTCGGTTGGCAGGTCATCCTGGAATCTCTGTGACCAAGAGACTTGTGGGTCGCAGTTTTTGGTGGCCAGGATGGCAGAAGGAAGTCATTAAGTGGGTGCGTCAATGCACTGTGTGTGCTAGATCTAAGTCTTCCCATATCTCCCTAGTGCACCTTGGACACATTTGGCTATGGACTTTATTACTGACCTTCCCCCCTCTGAGGGTTTCACTGTCATCTGGGTGGTCGTGGACCGTTTTAGCAAGATGTGTCACTTGGTTCCTTTCATCAAACTGCCTGCGCTAAGACTCTCGCTAAGGCCTTTGTCAAGGAAATAGTCAGACTACATGGCGTTCCTACTGACATTGTTTCCGATAGGGGACCTCAGTTTTTGTGCTCGTTTTTGGCCGCTTTTTGTGACAGGTTGGGAGTTCATTTGTCGTTTTCTTCCGGATATCATCCTGAGTCTAATGGCCAGACAGAAAGTAAAAAACCAGGATGTTGAGCAGTTCTTGCGTTGTTTTGTGACTGATAATCAAGAGGGGTGGTCTGAGTTTCTGCCACTTGCTGAGTTTGCTCTTAACAATCATACATCCGCTTCTGCTGGTTGTTCGCCTTTTTTTTGTTGTACTGGGAGACATCCGTCTTTTGGGTCATTTTCCAAGTTGGGATCGGCTGTACCTGAAGAGGAGAATTTTTCTGGTGTTTTGGAGAGAGTTTGGACTGATGTGCGTGGTAATCTTCAGGAGGCTAACAAAAGATCCAAAGTTATTTTGATAGAAAAGACAAGAGGTGTTGTTTGCTATTGGTGACATGGTTTGGTTGTCCTCTAAGAATCTGCGCTTGAGGATTCCGTCTAAGAAATTGGGTCCCAAGTTTGTAGGGCCCTTTAAGGTGCTTCAGGTTATTAACCAATCTGCTGTTAAGTTGGAGCTTCCTACCTCCTGGAAGATTAATCCGGTGTTTCATGTTTCTCTCTTGAAAAAAGCTGAGGTCTCAGATGGAGACGTCTCGGCCACTGTTCCCCTGGTGGTGGAGGAGGGCAATATGAGATTTCTCGCATCCTAAATTCTAGACGGTATAGAGGGAGTTTGCAGTACCTCGTCGCTTGGAAGGGTTATGGACCCGAGGATAACTCATGGGTGAGGGCGGATGATGTTTCTGCGTCTAGACTTATTAAAGCGTTTCACAAGAGGTTTCCGGATAAGCCTAAGTCCTAGGGGATCCGGAGGATCCTCTTAGAAGGGAGGGTACTGTTAGAACCCTCTTGTTAGATTTTGTTTCAGTTTGCTGGTCACATGACCTTTTTACCCTATTTAGTCTGGCTCCGCCCTTCTGGCTTTGCTGGACTTCATTGTATTATCTACTCTTAAGCTAGCCGGGTGCTTAGGTGCCTTACTCTGTCAGTTTTGCTTGATCTTAGGATCTCTTAGTATTTGTTTTCTGTTTTATATTTCCTGCTACACTTTCTGTTAGGAGGTGTCCACCTTTTCACCCAGTCCCTAGATCTTGTAGGGATTCCTCCCTCGCAACTATAGGTCTTCGTTCAGACTAGCTGAGGACTTTAGCGGGTCTGGTCGCAGGATCAGGTTCCCCGTTACATCGTAGGGATCCAGCTCAGTCCTATTGTAGGGACAGAATTCTCACCTTTCCTTGTGCTTGTAGCAGATCATAACAATAGCACGGCTGAGCTGTGTAGTGGAGACGACAGTGATACAAGGAGTATTGTGTACTGTGTATAAGATATAGCTGAGTGGTGTAGTGGAGATGACACATGGAGTATTGTGTACAGTACGGACTGCCTGTATAAGATATAGCTGAGCAGTTTAGTGAAGGCGACACAGTGATATATGGAGTATTATGCACAGTACTGACTGACTGTGTATAAGACATAGCAGAGCTGAACAGAGTAGTGGGGACGACACAGTGATACCTGGAGTATTATCTACAGTTCTGAACCACGCCAGAAAACTAAGAAAGTGTGAACATCATCCACCCATCCGCAAAAAATACGGTGCCCGGACAGTCTGTATATAGGATATACCAACAATGGTAGGACGCTGGTTTATCTTGTTTTTCTATTGGCATCAGGTTCTTTTGGTTTAAGATGAAACCTATAGATGTCTTGTGTTTTTTAAACACGTACTAGATTTTTCTATCCTCAAATGTGAGGTATATCACTGTACATATGTATATAGCCAACCTGCTAATCTTTCTGGGATGCTATATTTTATTAGAAAAACGAATAAGGCCAGATTCACACGTCAGGATTTTAAAACGTTTTCCGTAGTTGTTTTTAGCCGTGGAATACGCAATTGAATTGGTCCCATTGTTTTCAATGGGCCAATTCACACTTGTGGGGACAGCTTGCGATTTTGTTACACGCGAGGAAAAAAAATAAATAAAAAAAATAAAATATCGCAGCATGTCCATTCTTTTGTGTTTTGGTTTTTTACCCGCACCCGCAGGCTCCCATAGGAGTCAACGGGTGCGGGTAAAAAACGTTGTCCAATTGCGGTACATACGCAATACATTGCGGATGTACCGCAATTATTTGTCACCGGCTGCCACTGCGCATGTCCGCGCTAGCAGCTGCGATCCCATACGCAATGTATTGCGTATGGAATCGCAATCCTCCCGCAGTCAAAACCGGTGGGAAAAATGCTGGTTTTGAATGGGATACGCAGCGGGAGTCCCACCGTGGATCCGTCACGCCAGTGTGAATCGGGCCTCAGCCTTGCTATACAATTCATTGTATGGTAAATAAGGTTTTACACTTTCAAAATGTAATCAAGGTTGTTACTTGTAAACTGTGAGCATTCATGTAGTGCAATGAGAAATGTGAGTGCATTGCAAGTACACTGTTTGTTTCTAGAAAACTCAGTATATCTGTCATCAGCCTGACTATGAGACGCTTGTACAGAAGTAATGCTGGTGACATGTTCTGTCTGCAATGTAGCAGCACCATCCATATTTTCTGCCTGTTTCTTCTCTACTGCGCTATGATCAAATACCGGCTGACCCGTCTTTTCACAAGCAGCAGAATTTATCCTTTGCAAGCGTATTTTTTGAGCTTCAGATCTTTTTCCTTTACGTGGCATTCTGTAAACAATGATAACACATCTCTTTAGAAAAGTCTATTCATAAACAGCAGTATAACAAAATCCTGTCAAGTAACAGACTTAGGGCCATGCAAAACTACGTTTTTGTGGCCATTTGCGCTCGCCACTCAAATGACCGCCAAAACGGACCTAAAAGCAGCCGCTCCGCCTCCATTGATTGTCAATGGAGGCGGCCGTCAGCTAGCATGCGCGGGTTTTCACTTTCCGGCCGCTTACCGCAGCTTCCGGGTTGCGGCCGCTCGCTGGCCACCGGAAAGACTCGGGAGCCCTATGGGGACTCCCGCCTCAACACCGAGCGCAAATTGTGGCCGTTTTGCACACACGTCTTTGCGGCCGTTTTAGCGGCTGCGCAAAACGGCCACAAAAACGTAGTGTGGCATCGCCCTAAGGGCTCATACACCCAATGTGTTTTAAATCCGTTTTGATGTTCAATTTTTGGAACAAAACACAGTTTAAAAACATTTGGTTTTATATTGTATTGTATTGTGTTTTATTATTGTATTGCCAAAAATCAAGCACATGTGAATGAATCCTAACTCACTGGATTACAGAGAGGCTACCAGTTAGCAGACACAAATACACTCCTCAAATTCATGAGGTAAAATTTTATTATGACAAAGGCCACATCACACAGGCATGAATTTTCATGCATTTTTTGCAGAATTCTACATCAGTTTTTTAAAACAAAACCAGGACTTGATGCAGAAAATGGAAGAGGTGCAAATGTCTTCATTGTGCTCACCCTCTGTAGATTCCACTCCTGGTTTTGTTTTAACCCCTTCACCCCCAAGGGTGGTTTGCACGTTAATGACCGGGCCAATTTTTACAATTCTGACCACTGTCTCTTTATGAGGTTATAACTCTGGAACGCTTCAACGGATCTTCCGATTCTGAGATTGTTTTCTCGTGACATATTGTACTTCATGTTAGTGGTAAAAGTTTCTTCGATATAACTTGCGTTTATTTTTGAAAAAAACGCAAATATGGCAAAAATTTTTAAAATTTTGCAATTTTCAAACTTTGAATTTTTATTCCCTTAAAACAGAGAAATATATCACACAAAATAGTTAAGAAATAACATTTCCCACATGTCTACTTTACATCAGCACAATTTTGGAACCAAAATTTTTTTTTGTTAGGAAGTTATAAGGGTTAAAAGTTGACCAGCGATTTCTCATTTTTACAACAAAATTTACAAAGCCATTTTTTTTAGGGACCACCTCACATTTGAAGTCACTTTGAGGGGTCTATATGGCAGAAAATACCCAAAAGTGACACCATTCTAAAAACTGCACCCCTCAAGGTCCTCAAAACCACATTCAAGAAGTTTATTAACCCTTCAGGTGCTTCACAGTAACTAAAGCAACGTGGAAGGAAAAAATGAATATTTTACTTTTTAGCCACAAAAATGATCTTTTACAAACTTTTTTTTTATTTTCACAAGGGTAAAAGGAGAAAATGGACAGATAAGGTTGTTATGCAATTTCTCCTGAGTACGCCAATACCCCATATGTGGGGGAAAACCACTGTTTGGGCACACGGCAGAGCTCGTAAGGGAAGGAGCGACGTTTGACTTTTTCAAACTAAAATTGGCTGGAATTTAGATTGGATGCCATGTCGCGTTTGGAGAGCCCCTGATCGCCTAAACAGTGGAAACCCCCCACAAGTGACACCATTTTGGAAACTAGACCCCCTAAGGTACTTATCTAGATCTGTTGTGAGCACTTTGAACCCTCAAGTGTTTCACAAAAGTTTATAAAGCCTGGGTGTGAAAAAAAAAAAATCAATTTTCCACAAAAATGATTTTTTAGTCCCAAATTTTTGAATTTTCCCAAGGAAATTGGACCCCAAAAGTTGTTGTCCAATTTGTCCTGAGTACGCTGATACCCCATATGTGGGGGGGGGAAACTGTTTGGGCGCACGGCAGGGCTTGGAAAGGAAGTAGTAACGTTTTGGAATGCAGACGTTAATGGGGGTCATGTTCCATTTGCAGTGCCCCAGATGAGCCTAAACAGTGGAAACCCCCCACAAGTGACCCCATTTTGAAAACTAGACCCCCTAAGGAACTTATCTAGATCTTTGGTGAGCACTTTGAACCCCCAAGTGCTTCACACAAGTTTATAATGCCCGGGCATGAAAATAAAAAATCCTATTTTTTTCCCACAAAAATTATCTTTTAGTCACTAATTTTTTATTTTCCCATAGGTAACAGAGAAATTGGACCACATAAGTTGTTGTACAATTTGTCCTGAGTACGCTGATACCCCATATGTGGGGGGGAACCACTGTTTGGGCGCACGGCAGAGCTCGGAATGGAAGGAGCACCATTTGACTTTTTCCAACCAAAATTGGCTGGAATTGAGTTTGGATGCCATGTTGCATTTGGAGAGCCCCTGATGTGCCTAAACAGTGGAAACCCCCCACAAATGACCCTATTTGGGAAACTAGACCCCCTAAGGAACTTATCTAGATTTTTGATGAGCAATTTGAACCCCCAAGTGCTTCACACAAGTTTATAACGTAGAGCCGTAAAATTTAAAAATCATATTTTTTCCACAAAAATGATCTTTTCACCCCAATTTTTATTTTTCCAAGGGTAAAAAGACTCCAAAAGTTATTGTGCAATTTGTCCTGAGTGCGCTGATACCCATATGTGGGGGTAAACCACTGTTTGGGTGCATGGCAGAGTTTGGAAGGGAAGGAGCGCCGTCTGACTTTTTCAACGCAGAATTGGCTGGACGCCATGTCGTGTTTGGAGAGCTCCTGATCTGCCTAAACAGTGGAAACCCCCATAAATGACACCATTTTGGAAACTAGACCCCTCAAGGAACTTATCTAGATGTATGGTGAGTACTTTGAACCCCCAGGTGTTTCACTAAAGTTTATAACGTACAGTCGTAAAATAAAAAATCTTTTTTTTTTTTACAAAAATGATTTTTTCGCCCCCAATATTTTATTTTCACAAGGGTAACAGAAGAAATTGGAACGCAAAAGTTGTTGTCCAATTTGTCCTGAGTACACTGATACCCAATATGTGGGCGAAAACTACTGTATGGGCACACGTCGAGGCTCGGAAGGGAAGTAGTGACGTTTTGGATTGCAGACTTTGATGGAATGGTCTGGGGGCGTCATGTCACATTTGGAGAGCCCCTGATGCACCTAAACAGTGGAAACCCCCACAAGTGACCCCATTTTGGCAAATAGACCCCACAAGGAACTTATCTAGATGTGTGGTGAGCACTTTGAACCCCGAAGTGCTTCACAGAAGTTTATAACGCACAGCTGTAAAAATAAAAAATCTTTTTTTTTTTTGCAAAAATGATTTTTTCGCCCCAATATTTTATTTTTACAAGGGTAACAGGAGAAATTGGACCCCAAAAGTTGTTGCCCAATTTGTCCTGAGTACGCTGATACCCAATATGTGGGAGAAAACTACTGTATGGGTACATGTTGGGGCTCGGAAGGGAAGTAGTGACGTTTTGGATTGCAGACTTTGATGGAATGGTCTGGGGGGTCATGTCGCATTTGGAGAGCCCCTGATGCGCCTAAACAGTGGAAATCCCCAACAAGTGACCCATTTTGGAAAATAGACCCCACAAGGAACTTATCTAGGTGTGTGGTGAGCGCTATGAAGCCCCAAGTGCTTCACAGAAGTTTATAATGTACAGCCGTAAAAACAAAAAAATAATTTTTTTTGTACAAAAATGATATTTTCGCCCCCAGTTTTTTATTTTCCCAAGGGTAACAGAAGAAATAGGACAAATTGCACAATAACTCTTGGGGTCCAGAGTATGCTGATACCCCATATGTGGGGATAAACTAATGTTTGGACGCATGGCAGAGCTCAGAAGTGAAGGAGCACCGTTTGACTTTTTCAACGCAGAATTGGCTGGAATTGAGATCAGACGCCATGTCACATTTGGAGAGCCCCTGATGTGCCAAAACAGCGGAAACCCCCCAATTCTAACTCCAACCCTAACCCCAACACACCCCTAACCCTAGTCCCAACCTTAACCACAAACCTAACCCTAACACACCCCTAATCCCAACGCTAACCCTAATCCTAACTTTAGCGCCAACCCTAACCCTAACTTTAGCCGCAACCCTAACCCTAACCCTAATGGGAAAATGGAAATAAATACATTTTTTTAATTTTATTATTTTTCCCTAACTAAGGGGGTGATAAAGGGGGGTTTGATTTACTATTTATAGCGGGTTTTTATGATTGGCAGCTGTCACGCTAAAAGACGCTTTTTATTGCAAAAATAGTTTTTTGCATCGCCACATTTTGAGAGCTATAATTTTTGCATATTTTGGCCCACAGAGTCATGTGAGGTCTTATTTTTTGCGCTACGAGTTGATGTTTTTATTTGTACCATTATTGAGCAGGTGACATTTTTTGATCGCTTTTTATTTCGATTTTTGGGAGGTTAGAATGAACAAAAATCAGCAATTCATGAATTTCTTTTGGGGGAGGCGTTTTTATTGTTCCGCGTGTGGTAAAATTGATAAAGCAGTTTTATTCTTCGGGTCAGTACGATTATGGCGATACCTCATTTATATCATTTTTTTATGTTTTGGCGCTTTTATAGAATAAAAACAATTTTATATAAAAAATAATTATTTTTGCATCGCTTTATTCTGCGAGCTATAACTTTTTTATTTTTTCGCTGATGATGCTGTATGGCGGCTCGTTTTTTGCGGGACAAGATGATGTTTTCAGCGGTACCATGTTTATTTATATCGGTCTTTTTGATCGCGCGTTATTCCACTTTTTGTTCGGCGGTATGATGATAAAGCATTGATTTTTTGCTTCGTTTTTTTTTTTTTTTTAAGGGGTTCACTAAAGGGGTTAACTAGTGGGACAGTTTTATAGGGGGGGTCGTTACGGACGCGGCGATACCAAATATGTGTACTTTTATTGTTTTGTTTTTTTTATTTACAGGAAGAAATGAATTTATTGGGGAATTTTTTTTATTTTTTATTTTGGAATTTTTTTTTATAACATGTTTATTTTTATTTTTTTAACTTTTTTACTTTGTCCCAGGGTGGGACATCACTGTATTTTATCAAATCGCTGGTGTGACAGTGTGCACAGCACTCTGTCACACCAGCATCGCTCAGGCATAGCTGCAGGCTTCTCAGTGCCTGCTCTCAGCAGGCACTGAGGAAGCCGCCTCCCTCCAGGACCCCGGCGCCATCTTGGATCCGGGTCCTGGGAGGGAGGAAGCCCTCAGAACAGCGCGATCACATCGCGCTGGTCTGAGGGTCTCAGGGGGGCGCGCAGGGAGCCCCCACCCTGCGATCCTCCCCTGTGCCCCCAGTATACCGCGATCATGTTTGATCGCGGTGTGCTAGGGTTAATGTGCTATGGGTTAAATTTGGCATGGCACACACCCTTATCCTAAATATTGTTTTACTATCCCGTCCATGGGCAGAATGGCACGGGTTTTATGGACGGGATAGTACGTCTAATGTCAGAGAGGGGTTAAAAAACGGATGTAGAATTATGCAAAAATGCACAAAAATCAAGCACGTGTGAATGTGGCCTAACTCACTGATTACAGAGAGGGTACCAGGTAGCTGACAAAAATAATAAAATGCCACATACTGTAATCTAAATATTGAGGTAAAATGTGTCAAACTAATATACAGATTATCATTTTTCTAACCTGTATAATATGCTGAATGAAAACACGCTGAAGAGTTCCCTCACACAGTGTGTGGTAAAGTATAAGTAGAAATCCCAGCAAAGTGGTCAGAGCTCTGTCTCTGGGCTTTGTGAGGAGATTTTCACCTGACAAAATGTCTGTACATCGGCCTGGCCAATGAGAATGCACCAAGGTTGACCAATGAGAATGCACCAAGGTTGACCAATGAGAATGCACCAAGGTTGGCCAATGAGAATGCACCAAGGTTGGCCAATGAGAATGCACCAAGGTTGACCAATGGGAATGCACCAAGGTAGAAATACCTACCACATAGTCCAACATTGCATGGCCCCTACATGTTTGGGGGCCAGCATTGCGGGGCCCCTACATATTTGGGGGCCAATATTGTGGGGCCCCTACACAAATGGTGGCCAACATTGTGAGACCCATACATGTTTAGGGGGCCATTATTGCGGGGCCCCTACACATTGGGGGGCCAACATTGTGGGCTGACTCGGCCGTAATGGACATTGGGGGAGCTTGACTTTGGGGGCCAACATTGCGGGGCCCGTAATGTTTGGGGGCCAACATTGCGGGGCCCCGTGACGTTTGGGGGCCAACATTTGGCGGGGGGACACCCGTGACGTTTGGGGGCCAACATTGCGGGGCCCGTGACGTTTGGGGGCCAACATTGCGGGCCCCGTGAGATTTGGGGGCCAACATTTCGGGGCCAACACATTGCGGAGCCCCTTATGGTTGGGGGCCAACATTGGGGGCCCGTGATTTTGGGGGCCAACATTGGGGGCCCCGTGACGTTTAGGGGCCAACATTGCGGGCCCGTGATGTTTGGGGGCCAACATTGCAGGGCCCCGTGACGTTTGGGGGCCAACATTGCGGGACCCCGTTGACGTTTGGGGGCCCCCAACATTGCGGAGCCCATGATGTTTGGGGGCCAACATTGCGGGGCCCGATTATGTTTGGGGGCCAACATTGCGGGGCCCCATTATGTTTGGGGGCCAACATTGCGGGGCCCCGTTGACATTTGGGGGCCAACATTGTGGGGCCCTGTAACGTTTGGGGCCAACATTGCGGTGCCCGTATGTTTGGGGCCAACATTGCGGGCCCGTGACGTTTGGGGGCCAACATTGCGGGACCCCGTGACGTTTGGGGGCCAACATTGCGGGGCCCTGTAGTTTGGGGGCAACATTGCGGGGCCCGTGAGTTTGGGGGCCAACATTGGGGCCAACATTGCGGGCCCGTTATGGTTGGGGCCAACATTGTGGGGCCCCGTATGTTTGGGGGCCAACATTGCGGGGCCCCGTGAGGTTTGGGGGCCAACATTGTGGGGCCAACATTGGCGGGGGCCCCGTTATGTTTGGGGGCCAACATTGCGGGTGCCCCGTTATGTTTGGGGGCCAACATTGTGGGCCCGTTATGTTTGGGGGCCAACATTGCGGGGCCCCGTGAGTTTGGGGGCCAACATTTGGTGGGGCCCACTCGGGCGTTTGTGGGGGCCAACATTGCGGGGTCCCCGTGAGTTTTGGGGCCAACATTGTGCGGGGCCCGTTATGTTTGGGGGCCAACATTTGGATGGGCCCGTTATGTTTGGGGGCCAACATTGGGCCGTGAGTTTGGGGGCCAACATTGGGGCCCCGTGACGTTTTGGGCCAATTGGGGCCCTGGAGTTTGAGAAGAAATATTTGACTGTCAGTCATGAGGCAACAACTTAGAACCTGGAGCTTCCATTGGCCATAGTTGTCATGTGACCTTGTGTATCCCATTAGCGTGAATGAGTACCATCAGATCTATTGGCCAATAAGGTCATGTGATGATGCTAGATTTGCATACATGCAGCCTCCGCAATAATCTATGGCTATTTAAATTCCTATGGGTTGTGTTTCCATACAGGTCATTAAAATTCATGGCTGTGCCACCTACTACCCGGGGTCACTATAGTTCATGGTTGTCACTACAACCGGGTTATTTATAGCTGGGTGGTTAGTTGGTCCTTACAAACGCCTACGCTATATATTGATTTATATGGGAGCCATGATTCAATGGCCATATTCCTATGGCAATTTATTTTTACGCCATTTTTTTACGCACGTTTTGAGGTGGCAAAATTTTTTTTCTACAAAAATGTCCTCAGGGGGTTAACAGTCGGAGGAAAAATATCATTTTTCGATTTTAAAAAATTCCAAGCCCGAGACGTACATTTAAGTTCAAATCAATGCATTCCAATGGGAAGATTTTTTTTTCAAACGTAAAGGGTTAAAAAGCAAAAAATCCGATCGACTCCAAAAATACTTAGCACACCTGTCACGGCAGCTAGCTTCAAAACCTTGTTTGAACGGAGTCTGTACACCGAGCGGTTCGGGCTGTATTAATTGCGCAAATCTGGAGAAGAAGAAGAACACGGAAAAAGAATAATGTGAATAACAATATAGTGCTTTTTACAAAGCACAATAATAAAAAGCACAGTTTATACTCACCTTATGCTATTCCATTGAAGCTCTTATCATCTGTAAAAACAGAGAATAATAAACAGCCATATCCCTCACCTGTCCGAAGTGAAGATAATCTATATGATCCAGATAATATGGATAGCGGTCACATCAGGACAAAACCTTGGGTCCTAGCATTCATAGGAATGTTACTTTGGCATGCCACATCTATCTAAATATTGTTTTTTACAGACTAAGTACACCTGCATTGAAGATGTTATGTATAACCATTTATGGAAATGGTATTTCCTAATTTCAGTGGCCTCATTCACATATGAGGACATTGTGTTCTACCACATTGTAAAAAGTGTTCAGAAATGGAGCGATGAACATGACAAATAGTTTAAGGTATTGACCTGGCCTCCAAGTTCCCAAGATCTCTATCTGATACAGCATCTGTGAGATACGCTGTAAAAGCAAGTCTGATTAATTGAAACCCACAACCTTCAAGACTGAAAGGAACTGTTGCTTACCTCTGTATGTCAAATATCCCATCACATACAGTAGGTCTTATGGAATCCATGCCTTGAAGAGTAAAACCTATCTAGGAACTAAGAACAGGACCTACAAGATAATAGGTTGGTGGCTTAAAGGGGTTTTCCCAAACACAGCCATTACACAGTACATAGCAAGGACACATTCATGATATTATCTCAGCACAGTAACATTTTATTTAAACACATCCAATTGTAAAAATGATTGTTATTCCAAGATCTATTGATTAAAATAAACTTTTGTTCGTGGGAAACCCTTTTTAAAGGTTTGGGTGACTGATGTATATATATGAATAACTTAATTTTATTCTACCTACTTCAAATCTCATAATACTGGCCTGACATGGCACTCTTGCTAGTACACTGATTTGGAACTATTTTTAACATTTAGACTTCTAAACCCAAGGGGTACTACTGTGACTAACACTATTAGGCTGGAGTCACACACAACGTCTAAAAAATCGGACCGTTTTAGTCGGTCGATAATCGGATTAAAATTTCATGAACATTGATGCGACTGGCATCCGATTTTTAGTAGTTGATGTGATTTTGTAGCATGTACGCTTAGTTTCACATCCGATTACCCAGCGACTACCGTTTTTTTAGTGGCATCATAGCAAAATGGACATTTAACGGTTTTGAGGCCTGCAAATCATTTGAATAATGAGCCAGACCCATATTTAAGCGTGGTTTGACTGTTCTTACCCTCCCAACGTTGGCGTGGAGTGTTTGGCTTCTTAGTGGTTCCTGTTGTGTTGCTGCAAAGTGAAAATTATGAGTGACAGACTAATGTTTAATAGAACTGAGCGTCTGCTGTACTATTGGCTGCTATCTAGAACTTTTGGGGAGTCCATACCCTGTAGTTGTTTCTCACAGAATACGCAGAAGGATGTGGGTGCATCCCCTTGTGATGCGAAGAATCAGCAAAGGGCATTTTGAGCGCCTGTATTCGACACTGCGTAGGAATCCATACAAGTTTTTTGGCTATTGTCGCATGAGTGTTGGCACCTTTGATATTTTGCTTGACATATTGCGCCCTGGAATCACCTTTAAGAACACCAGGATGCGTCCTTCAATTTCTGCTGAGGAAAGGCTTCTTCTAACATTACGGTATGTGTGTCAACGATATGTTGATGATGTTTTCCAGAATTGAACAACTTTAACATTGTTCTTACTTTGTTCATCTTAACATACTGTACCCAATGCCATTATTACATTTTGCCCTTTTCCCTATATGCTTGTGTGTAGCAGTCATAATGGTTTGTAAGTCATAACATTAAGTGAATGGGTGAGTAAACAAATGTCCACTGTTTACATTTGGTTAATGCAGTGCTTGTATTTTGTTTGTCTGATGTGTACATGTTTGTTGTTGTTTGTGTATTGCAGGTTCCTTTCCACTGGGCTCTCATACGCTGCTCTGCATTTAGAGTTTTTAATAGGGAAATCCACCATTTCCGGAATAGTCAGCTCTACTTGTGGACAAATTTGGTCAAGACTAAATAAGAGGTGATGCCAGAGCCCAAAATGGAAGATTGGTTGAGGATTGCACGTGGATTTCAAGAAAGCTGTAATTTTCCACACTGTATTGGAGCCCTGGACGGGAAGCACATATGTGTGCGTAAGCCGCCGAACTCAGGGACCCAATTCTACAATTATAAGCAATATTTTTCTATAGTTTTGTTGGCCTTGATCGACAGTAACTACCGCTTCATATTGTAGATTTGTAGACATTGGGGCCTATGGAAGGACTGGAGACTCCAGAGTCTTCAATTCTTCCATTATGGGTCGGCGGGTACGCAATAACCAATTGGACTTACCACCACCATGTCAACTTCCACACTCCAATATGGATGCAGTGCCATATGTTGTAGTAGCGGATGAGGCCTTCCAATTAACTCGTCATGTTATGAGGCCATATCCTCGTCGCAATCTGAACCATCGGCGACACATATTTAATTATCGGCTTTCTAGTGCACGACGCCTGGTGGAGTGCACATTTGGTATTCTTACAGCCAAATGGCGTGTCCTACAATCAGCCATTCAGCTAAGTGATTCAAATGTTAATCTTGTAGTGCAAGCATGTGTGGTACTACATAATTTTACTAGAATGCATGAATGCTCATCAGCTGATATGCCTGACCTTGAGTCTGATAATATGACGAGGCCTATGAGACCAGTCATCCATCCTCGTCGTCCCCCTTCTGGACTCAAAGTCCATGACTTATTGACCAATTTTTTTGTTTCCCCTGCTGGTGCTATTCCTTGGCAAGAGGAGGCCATAGCTATGTAGTGTGTTTTATGTTATATCATACCATAAAAATTACTTGTGATTAATCAATTCATGGAAGACTGTAATTCTTTTATGTCCACTTTACCCTACTTTAGACAGGACATAACATATAAGAATAATCACAGACAACCAATGGCACTTCACTAATTTTACTCATTAGTGTATTTTTTGTAGCCTTTTAGTGGCTGATATGTTTTGTAAACCGGACCAACATGTCCAAAGATAACAATAAAATATTTATAACATTGTCAATAGGAAAAAAATAAAATATATAACTTAAATACAAATAAAAAAGCATAAAAAAAAGGTTATTACAGCTACAATTGATGGTAGCTTGATGGTGGTGAGGATGGAGGGCCAGATTGTGTGTTAGGCCTTCCACTATCTGCAACCTGTGTTTGACCCTGAGCTGGTGCAGAACCTAAGGTACCAGCTGGGTTACTGGCTGCATCCTGATGGCCTTGTGGGTAGGGGTACATAGGGAATTGCTGCTCATAGTCATATTGATATGACTGAGCAGTACCAGAATGACCCCCAATATGCCCATGTCTAACATATCCATGTTGTGGCCAGCCAGTGGGCATATTGTGCATGGCCACTCTGTCCCATGGCTTGGAGCTGGGTAGCTCCATAGTATGAAGGAGCTTCAGTAGGATGAGGAGGAGGAGTTGGATTCAGTTGGACACAAGGAGGAGGTGGAGGAGGAGGATGATGATGAGAAGGAGGATCAGAGGCTGAAGCAGATTGTGAGGGCTGGGGTCCAAACAACCTTAAGACATTTTCAGGACCAACCTGCCATCTTTCTAGATAATCTAGTAGGTTGCTTGGATCATTAGGCGCTGTTCCAGCATCCACAACAATCTGCAGTCCGCCTCTGATCAGCAGTCTGTGCTGTCTTGGAATAGCCCGGAGGTAACGGGCCAGACTGCGGGCAAATGCCTCCTCCCCATCATCATTTGCTACACTGGACAAATAGTCCAGAACTCCTCGGTCCACCTGCCTCCTTGTCACAGAACCCACTCCTTCTCGTCGACGCCTACCTCGCCTTGTGCGTTGGGAAGGAGGAGGAGACACATCCTGAGGCCTATTAGGGCTGCTGCTCTGAGGTAGGTCCTCATGTTCCGGCTGCTGGGTTTGTGACTCCTCAGCTCCTGCAGCTGGTGGTGGTGCTGCTTGGGTGGAAGAACATGCTGCAGAGGAAGGGCCTGCCTCCTCTGTCCCATCACCAACGGGGTCTATAAGCACTTCAGAGTCCGACCCAGTCTCCCTCTCAGTTAGGTTAGACTCAGTCCTAGAAAGGAAAGAAATAAAATTATTTAAAAATCATCAAATTACAAAGTTTTCCATGATAGTGGTTCAACAGACATGCACTTACGGTCGCAGATCCATCACAGGCGCAAGGAAGTTGAGGCGATCAAAATATAGATACTTCCTCTTCTTAGGGTGAGTTTCCACGATCAGTAAACGCTGCGTGTTTGGCGCTGTGCGCTGGCGCAGCGCCAAACACGCAGCGTCCAGATGTTACAGCATAGTGGAGGGGATTTCAAGAAATCCCGTCTCCACTATGCGTAACAACACGCAGGCGGCAGACCTGCGTAAACGGACATGCGGCGCGTCTTTTCAGACCGCAGCATGTCCTCGCGTGTTGCGGCGACGGTGCGTCGCCGCAACAGAATTTAACACAGGGCTATGTAGCCCTGCGTTCTTTCCGGAGGTGTTCCGGAGGTGTCCTGAACTCCTCCAGAAAGAGCGCGCGTCAGAAAGGGGGCGGGGCTTTAGACGGAGCGGAATTTCCGCTCCGTCCAAAGCGCTGTGGTTCCGGACCGTGGAACCACAGCCTTAGAAGCTGAAGCCCCACTCCGATTCCTAATCTGCCTCTCCCTCTGGTAGCAGTCCCGACAGCTGCGCCACCGCCTTGTCACATCTGTCACTACAAATTTAATAACAGCATAACGGTTATTATGACTGATATGTATTTATTAACCAAAAAAAAAACCATCTGTAACACTGAACATTTAAATAGTGGTCATGTGTGATGGGATTTAGAATATTAAAAGACATCAACATACAACCAGAAGTGTCCATGTTATAAGCACTAATATACATTTACAAAACTGCTTGCCCCTTTACAAAACGCCTCAATAAATTTGAATTTAAGGACCTACACACTACATCTGAGGTGAAGGGAGTAAAAAATGTTATAGTCAATAAATGCCGAAGCATCGATGATATTTTAATATACATGGATATTGTTTGTGAACACACACATCAATGTGTAGTTCTAAATATGAAGAGTTACATAATGCTGCATTTTAAAATAATTTAAAACATATGCCTACATTATTATTTTGGTCAGAACATTTAAAAAAAAAAAAAATTATCAGTTACATGTCGTACTTACTAATACGCTCTTGGTCCTCCCTTGATCTCTGCTCATAGTCTGGGAAAATGTGTTCACATATTCTTCGCCATGCAGCCTCTTTGCGCGTCCGATTACTGTAATTGGGATCGCGCTGGTCCCACAATTCAGGCCTCTCCTGCACCAAAACTATGAGGAGTTCCACATTGATGTGGCTAGATGCCATGTTTCTGGACTCCGTGTAGGCGTTCTTCCTGTTTTTTTTTAAGATGTGCTTAGCTAATTAGCATGTAAAGGCTTCCTGAGAATTTCAAAGGCAGTTTCCTGTCACCTGGAAAAGTTGTGCGATTTCATGCTCTCGCACGTTTAAATCGGACCACAAAAAAATCGGATGCTGGGAGCTACTCCATAGATTAATATTGGTTTAAACTGCAAAGCGATATTTCATCGCTTTCTAGTGGTACGATTTAGTCGCCAGTGTGACCTCAGCCTTATAGGTGTAGTGTGGAATTTGGAAACTTTGACTAATTCCCTAGAGGCACTAAAGCTTACCCCAGAACTGTTGCTAGCACATTCATATGGTGTCTGAAAATTTGTAGGGCGTATTGAAAAGGTCATATTTATCTTCTATGTCAATATAGCTTTGCATAGTTTGTGGTATAGGATAATTATATCGAGTTTGGGGCACAGATGGAAATTTCAATAAAATACGATTGGTTTCAAAGTATAGAAATACAATTAACACCAGTTGCATTTTGTCATTATAGTATTTCCAATTAAAACAGTTTCTCAGAAGGCGCAGCTGCTTCTTTTGACTAAGAATGTCAAATTCACTATCTATTGGATTGATATTTTGTGCATTTGATGAGATATTTGCTTTCAATGCCGTTACTTACAAAGCGGAATAACAGCGATATAATGTTCCTCACTAACTTAGAAACATCATGAACAAACAAATTGGAGCCTTTTCAGATTGTAAGCTAGAACAAAAACTTGTTCATGCTGAGTTCTGAGCAGAGCTTGCCAAATAAGTCTCAGTACAATGCATGAGTCAGGATCACTGTGCATGAAATCCACTAACATCCTTACCTTTCCGTAATGTAAGAAATGTCCTTTTCCTTACATTGCATGAATATAGTATTACATTGCATTAATATAGTCTGGAATTACCCAGACTGCAATCACTCTTATAAGGCTGGTGTCACACTTGCGAGTGTGATACGAGAAACTCACACGAGTTTCTCGCATCAACACCCGGCATTGCTGCCGGCACTCGGACCGGAGCGTGCGGCTGCATAGAAATATATGCACACTCCGGTCCGTAGTGCCGGGTGTTGATGCGAGACCACTCATGTCGAGTTTCTCGCATTACACTCGCAAGCGTGACACCAGCCTAAGAGTCCCTATCTTCAATGAGATTTAGAATCTAATTTCCCCTTCCCTCACATACGGTAGAGGCAAAAACATTAGACCCCAATATGCATCAGATCAAAGTCATCTAAACCAGTCAAAGTTACAATGTGTATCAAAATCTGATGACTCTATGATGATGTCAAGAAAGACAAGGGTCAGGATGTTGGAGGAGACAAAGGTTGACATGTTTGGAGCGACAAGGGTCCGGCAATTTATATTTAACCCCTTTCTGTCATCGGACGTACTATCCCATCCATGTGCCCTGGACGTCCTATGCGATCAGCTGATTATCACAGCTGACACCCGGCACAACGTGCCAGGAGCGGTCATGGACCGCTCCCGGGACATTAACCCCTGGCACACCGCGATCAAACATGATAGCGGTGTACCGGGGGCAGAGGGAAGCATCTCGCAGGGGGAGCTCCCTGCGTGCTCCCCTGAGACCTTCAGAAGAGCGCGATGTGATCGCGCTGTTTGGGGTTTTCCTCCCTGCAAGGCCCGGATCCCAGATGGCCACAGGGTCCTGCAGGGAGGCGGCTTCCTCAGCGCCTGCTGAGATCTGGTATTATGCAGTGATGTCCCACCCTGGGACACAGTAAAAAAGTAAAAAAAAAATGAAAATCACAAGTGTAAAAAAAAAATTCCAAAATAAAGGAAAAAAAAAAAAATATTCCCCAATAAATTAATTTCTTCCTGTAAATAAAAAAAACAAAACAATAAAAGTACACATATTTGGTATCGCCGCGTCCGTAATGACCCACCCTATAGAACTGTCCCACTAGTTTAACCCCTACAGTGAACCCCTTAAAAAAAAACAAAGCAAAAAAATCAATGCTTTATCATCATACCGCTGAACAAAAAGTGGAATAACACGCGATCAAAAAGACCCATATAAATAATCATGGTTTCCGCTGAAAACGTCATCTTGTCCCACAAAAAATGAGCTACCATACAGCATCATCAGCAAAAAAATAAAAAAAGTTATAGCTCGCAGAATAAAGCGATGCAAAAATAATTATTTTTTATATGAATTTTTTTATTGTAAAAAGCGCCAAAACATTAAAAAAATGATATAAATGAGGTATCGTCATAATCGTACTAACCTAAAGAATAAAACTGCTTTATCCAATTTTACCACACGCGGAACAGTATAAACGCCCCCCCCAAAAGAAATTAATGAATTGCTGATTTTTGTTCATTCCAGCCTCCAAAAATCGAAATAAAAAGCGATCAAAAAATGTCACATGCTCAAAAATGTTACCAATAAAAATTTCAACTCATACCGAAAAAATAAGACCTCACATGACTCTGTGGGCCAAAATATGCAAAAATTATAGCTCTCAAAATGTGGTGATGCAAAAAACTATCTTATGCAATAAAAAGCATCTTTTAGCGTGACAGCTGCCAATCATAAAAACCCGCTAGAAAAACCCGCTATAAGTAGTAAATTAAACCCCCCTTTATCACCACCTTAGTTAGGGAAAAATAATAAAATAAAAAAAAATGTATTTATTTCTATTTTCCCGTTAGGGTTAGGGTTGCAGCTAAAGTTAGGGTTAGAGTTGGGGCTAAAGTTAGGATTAGGGTTAGGGGTGTGTTAGGGTTAGGTTTGTGGTTAGGGTTATGGTTAGGGTTGGGACTAGGGTTAGGGGTGTGCTGGGGTTAGGGTTGGAGTTAGAATTGGGGGGTTTCCACTGTTTAGGCACATCAGGGGCTCTCCAAATGTGACATGGCGTCTGATCTCAATTCCAGCCAATTCTGCGTTGAAAAAGTCAAACGGTGCTCCTTCCCTTCTGAGCTCTGCCATGCGCCCAAACAGTAGTTTACCCCCACATATGGGTATCAGCGTACTCAGGACAAATTGCACAATAACTCTTGGGGTCCAATTTCTTCTGCTACCCTTGGGAAAATAAAAAATTGGGGGCGAAAATATCTTTTTTGTAAAAAAAAAAAAGAGATTTTTTTATTTTTACGGCTGTACGTTATAAACTTCTGTGAAGCACATGGGGGTTCAAAGTGCTCACTACACATCTAGATAAGTTCCTTGGGGGGTCTATTTTCCAAAATGGGGTCACTTGTGGAGGGTTTCCACTGTTTAGGCACATCAGGGGCTCTCCAAATGCGATATGACGCCCGCAGACCATTCCATGAAAGTCTGCAATCCAAAACGTCACTACTTCCTTCCGAGCCCTGACGTGTGCCCATACAGTAGTTTTCTCCCACATATTGGGTATCAGCGTACTCAGGACAAATTGGAAAACAACTTTTGGGGTCCAATTTCTCCTGTTACTCTTGTGAAAATAAAATATTGGGGGCAAAAAAAATAATTTTTGTAAAAAAAAAAAAAGGATTTTTTATTTTTACGGCTGTACGTTATAAACTTCTGTGAAGCACTTCGGGGTTCAAAGTTTTCACCACACATCTAGATAAGTTCCTTAGGGGGTCTATTTTCCAAAATGGGGTCACTTGTGGGGGGTTTCCACTGTTTAGGCACATCAGGGGCTCTCCAAATGCGACATGACGCCCGCAGACCATTCCATCAAAGTCTGCAATCCAAAACGTCACTACTTCCCTTCCGAGCCCTGACGTGTGCCCACACAGTAGTTTTCTCCCACATATGGGGTATTAGCGTACTCAGGACAAATTGGACAACAACTTTTGGGGTCCAATTTTCCCCTGATCCCTTGGGAAAATAAAAAGTTGGGGACTAAAAATCATGTTGTGGAAAAAATATGATTTTTTTATTTTCATGCTTCGGCGTTATAAACTTTAGTGAAACACCTTGGGGTTCAAAGTTCTCACCACACATCTAGATAAATTCCTTGAGGGGTCTAGTTTCCAAAATGCTGTCATTTGTGGGGGTTTCCACTGTTTAGGTGTTAGAACTCTCCTGTTAGGTTTTTTCTATCTTGCTGGTCACATGACCTTTGTGGCCTATTTAGACCTGCTCCGCCCTTCTGGCTTTGCTGGACTTCATTGTAATTCTACTCTTAAGCTAGCGGGTGCTTTGTTACCTTACTCTAATAGTTTTTGCTTGGTCTTCAGACCTCTATGTTCTATGTTGTTTTGTTTTTTTCTTTTTACTGCTACAACTTCTGTTAGGAGGTGTCCATCTTTTATCCCAGTCCCTAGTGCTTGTAGGGATCCCTTCCTCACATCTATAGGTCTTCGTTCAGACTAGCTGAGGACTTTAGCGGGTTTTGATCGCAGGATCAGGTTCCCCGTTACATCGTAGGGATGAGCTTAGTTCTATTGTAGGGACATATATCCCTTTCTTTCCTTAGTGCTTGTAGCAGAACATAACAGTAAGTCCAGCCCAAAAATATCTCTAAGGAAAGATTACCAGTTTCCATTATGGTGTCGGTTCAGGAATTGGCTCAACGCCTGCAGGGACTCTCTCTGGAGGTGTCCGAGCTTCAGCAACACGTGAGTAGCTGTCTGGAGCACATTTCGTGGAGCCAAAGGTACGTTTGCCTGATTTATTTTTTTTTTAAACAACAAGATTTTTTTCTTTTAAAAATGCTTGCTTGTTGTATTTTTGTTTGAGACCCAGATCCTCTGGTGATGAATCACAGTGCATAGGGTTCATAATGTCACTTTTGTGCAAAGAACCTCAGGAGTGGGCCTTTTCTCTGCAATCTAGTGATCCATGCTTTAGATCAGTGGATAGTTTTTTTTCTGATTTAGGGTTATTGTATGATGATCCTGATCGTGTCTCATCAGCTGAGACAGAATTGAGACGTTTGAGGCAGGGATCAGGTAATGTGGAAAAATATTGTACTCACTTCCGACGGTGGTCTACTCAGGTGGGGTGGAAACGATTCAGCTTTGAAAAGTTTGTTTCTTGCAGGGCTAAGTGAAAGGTTAAAGATTTGCTGATTGCTTATCCCCTACCCGGAAACTTGCAAGAGGCTATGCAATTAGCTATACGGGTGGATAGGAGACTGCGTGAAAGGGTTAATGAGAGTAAATCCTATGTCATGTCAGACCCAAGTCTTGAGAGGGTCTGTACTGACATTGGAGAGCCCATGAAGATTGGAGCGATGGCACCTCGCTCTCAGGAAAAAGACCGCAGGTTTTCTGAAAGGATTGTGCTTTTATGCGGCAAATCTGACCAATTTCATTAAAGAACTGTGTGCTTCATATGAACAAAGAAAAAAAAAAGGTCATTCCCCCCCGTATAGCCTGTTTAAATACTAAGGGCGTCTTTCTTTCTGCCACTACTACTGCGGCTCAGGAAGAATTAATGGATTTTCGGGTATTTGTCGATTGTGGTTCAACTCTGAATGTGATTGATGGGGAATTCTTGGAAAAACTTAAATTAAAACCCAAACCTTTGTCATCCCCTATTGCGTGGTATCTGTTGATGGCTCTCCCTTGACGAATGTTACTCACAAGGTTTGTGAATTTCCCTCACTATTAATGGTGTTCATCAAGAGAATTTGGATTTGGTAGTATTGAATAATTTACCTCTCCGGTAAATTTGGGGTTACCCTGGTTAAAATTGCACAATCCTGTTCTGGATTGGTCTACCAATGAAATTAAGTCCTGGAGTTCTAAGTGTTATGACAAGTGTTGTAACGGGCGTTATTGCTGCTGTGGATAAAGGGGAACTACCTGTACCTATTCAGGATTTTTGGAAAGTTTTTTCTGAGAAGGAATCGCAGATTTACCACCCCATAGAAATATGATTGTACTATTGAATTTGTCCCTGGAGCGACTCTTCCTAAAAGTCGTTTATTTAATCTTACTATTCCTGAGAGAAAGGCTTTGGAGGAATACATACAGACAAGCTTGGCCGCCGGTCACATTAGGCCTTCCAAGTCTCCTGTGGCTGTTGGATTCTTTTTTGTTAAAAAAAAGGACGGCGGTTTACGTCCTTGTTTGGACTTTCGTGAGATTAATAAATTACTGTACGCAATCCTTACCCACTGCCATTGATTCCTGATTTGTTTAACCAGTTAGCGGGGCCGGGTTCTTAAAA
>JARQOD010000004.1:151926173-151953734 GCA_033576555.1 Oophaga sylvatica | reverse complement strand
TAAGCTTATCTCTTATACTATACTCTACTCACATTAGAGCAAAAGGAGAAAAAAACAAAGTGAGTGAAGAAAATACAACTTTATTAATTACAAGAAATACATTATAAAAGGTGCAAGTGGGAACAAATAACCAGGATAGAAACGGATGCAATACACAAGGGACAAGCTGGGATCACATACTAGAAATAAATAATAGCAGCAGGGTAGATTACAATGTCATAAATGGTTAATTATAAAAAGAACATGTGCATGCTTAATATAGCACAGTAATGGAAAGTTGCTGCAAGTTAATAACCGAGAACTAAAGTGCAACAGGCAATTGCAGGTGTGTCAGATGGTATAATTCAAATACAGTATTTAAAGTGCAGATACCGAAATGCGCGTCAGGGTAGATGCAACCGTGGGACAGCTAATGACCCCCCTTTCACTCTATAGTAGGTACTATTTAGTTTAGTAAATATGGCAGCAAGTTGTTTCTCCATACTACTACAGTGACTACCTTTACTATGGAATATACCAGGCTGTCTTATTTCCTTAATATGGTATTACATGCACATGCACTTTAAATACTTTAATTCCATTGTTCCATTGCACATTATTTAATTTCATCTGCACCTGACTTTTAACCCCTTAACGACCAAGCCATTTTGTAGGTTAAAGACCAGGCCAATTTTTACAATTCTGACCACTGTCTCTTTATGTGCTTATAACTCTGGAACGCTTCTACGGATCTTGGCGATTCTGAGATTGTTTTCTCGTGACATATTGTTCTTCATGATAGTGGTAAAATTTCTTCAATATAACTTGCGTTTATTTATGAAAAAAATGGAAATATGGCAAAATTTTGAAAATTTTGCAATTTTCAAACTTTTAATTTTTATGCCATTAAATCAGAGAGATATGTCACAAAAATTAGTTAATAAATAACATTTCCCACATGTCTACTTTACATCAGCACAATTTTGGAACCAAAATTTTTTTTTGTTAGAAAGTTATAAGTGTTAAAAGTTGACCTGCAATTTCTCATTTTTCCAACAAAATTTACAAAACCATTTTTTTTAGGGGCCACCTCACATTTGAAGTGAATTTGAGGGGTCAATATGACAGAAAATACCCAAAAGTGACACCATTTTAAAAACTGCACCCCTCAACGTGTTCAAAGCCACATTCAAGAAGTTTATTAACCCTTTAGGTACTTCACAAGAATTGAAGCAATGTGGAAGGAAAAAATGAACATTTAACTTTTTTTCCCAAAATTTTTCTTTCGACACAATTTTTTTTAATTTTGTCAAGGGTATCAGTAGAAAATGAACCACAATATTTGTTGTACAATTTCTCCTGAGTACACCGGTACCCCATGTGTGGGGGTAAACCACTATTTGGGCGCATGGCAGAGCTCGGAAGGGAAGCAGCGCCATTTGACTTTTTTGGCTGGAATTGAGATTGGACGCCATGTCGCATTTGGAGAGTCCCTGTGTGCCTAAACAGTGGAAACCCCCACAAGTGACCCCATTTTGGAAACTGGACCCTCCAAGGAACTTATCTAAATGTGTTGTGAGAGCTTTTAACCCCCAAGGGCTTCACAGAAGGTTATAACGTAGAGCCGTAAAATTAAAAAATCATACTTTTTCCACAAAAATAATCTTTTCATCCCAATTCTTATTTTCCAAAGGATAAAAGGACCCCAAAAGTTATTGTGCAATTAGTCCTGAGTACGCTGATACCCCATATGTGGGGGTAAACCACTATTTGGGCGCATGGCAGAGCTCGGAAGGGAAGCAGCGCCATTTGACTTTTTTGGCTGGAATTGAGATTGGACGCCATGTCGCATTTGGAGAGTCCCTGTGTGCCTAAACAGTGGAAACCCCCCACAAGTGACCCCATTTTGGAAACTAGACCCCCCAAGGAACTTATCTAAATGTGTTGTGAGAGCTTTTAACCCCCAAGGGCTTCACAGAAGGTTATAACGTAGAGCCGTAAAATTAAAAAATCATATTTTTTCCACAAAAATGATCTTTTCATCCCAATTTTTATTTTCCAAAGGATAAAAGGACCCCAAAAGTTATTGTGCAATTGGTCCTGAGTACGCTGATACCCCATATGTGGGGGTAAACCACTATTTGGGTGCATGGCAGAGCTCGGAAGGGAAGCAGCGCCATTTGACTTTTTTGGCTGGAATTGAGATTGGACGCCATGTCGCATTTGGAGAGTCCCTGTGTGCCTAAACAGTGGAAACCCCCACAAGTGACCCCATTTTGGAAACTGGACCCTCCAAGGAACTTATCTAAATGTGTTGTGAGAGCTTTTAACCCCCAAGGGCTTCACAGAAGGTTATAACGTAGAGCCGTAAAATTAAAAAATCATACTTTTTCCAGAAAAATAATCTTTTCATCCCAATTCTTATTTTCCAAAGGATAAAAGGACCCCAAAAGTTATTGTGCAATTAGTCCTGAGTACGCTGATACCCCATATGTGGGGGTAAACCACTATTTGGGCGCATGGCAGAGCTCGGAAGGGAAGCAGCGCCATTTGACTTTTTTGGCTGGAATTGAGATTGGACGCCATGTCGCATTTGGAGAGTCCCTGTGTGCCTAAACAGTGGAAACCCCCCACAAGTGACCCCATTTTGGAAACTAGACCCCCAAGGACCTTATCTAAATGTGTTGTGGGAGCTTTTAACCCCCAAGGGCTTCACAGAAGGTTATAACGTAGAGCCGTAAAATTAAAAAATCATATTTTTTCCACAAAAATGATCTTTTCATCCAATTTTATTTTCCAAAGGATAAAAGGACCCCAAATGTTATTGTGCAATTAGTCCTGAGTATGCTGATACCCCATATGTGGGGGTAAACCACTATTTGGGCGCATGGCAGAGCTCGGAAGGGAAGCAGCGCCATTTGACTTTTTTGGCTGGAATTGAGATTGGACGCCATGTCGCATTTGGAGAGTCCCTGTGTGCCTAAACAGTGGAAACCCCCCACAAGTGACCCCATTTTGGAAACTAGACCCCCCAAGGAACTTATCTAAATGTGTTGTGGGAGCTTTTAACCCCCAAGGGCTTCACAGAAGGTTATAACGTAGAGCCGTAAAATTAAAAAATCATATTTTTTCCACAAAAATTATCTTTTCATCCCAATTTTATTTTCCAAAGGATAAAAGGACCCCAAAAGTTATTGTGCAATTAGTCCTGAGTACGCTGATACCCCATATGTGGGGGTATACCACTATTTGGGCGCATGGCAGAGCTCGGAATGGAAGCAGCGCCATTTGACTTTTTTGGCTGGAATTGAGATTGGACGCCATGTCGTATTTGGAGAGCCCCTGTGTGCCTAAACAGTGGAAACCCCCACAAGTGACCCCATTTTGGAAACTAGACCCCCCAAGGAACTTATCTAGATGTGTTGTGAGAGCTTTGAACCCCCAAGGGCTTCACAGAAGGTTATAACGTAAAGCAGTAAAATTAAAAAATCATATCTTTTCCACAAAAATGATCTTTCCACCCCAATTGTTATTTTCCAAAGGGTAACAGGACCCCAAAAGTTATTGTGCAATTTGTCCTGAGTACGCTGATACCCATATGTGGGGGTAAACCACTATTTTGACGCATGGCAGTGCTCGAAAGGGAAGGAGCGCCTTTTTCAAATGCAGACTTTGATGGAATGGTCTGCGGGTGTCATGTCACGTTTGGAGAGCCCCTGATGTGCCTAAACAGTAGAAACCCCCCACAAGTGACTCCATTTTGGAAACTAGACCCCCCCAAGGAACTTATCTAGATGTGTGGTGAGCACTTTGAACCCCCAAGTGCTTCACAGAAGTTTATAACGTAGAGCCGTGAAAATAAAAAAATCATTTTTTACACAAAAATAATCTTTTTGCCCCCAAATTTTTATTTTTATAAGGGTAACAGGAGAAATAGGACCCCAAAAGCTATTGTGCAATTTGTCCTGAGTACGCTGATAGCCCATATGTTGGGGGGAACCACTATTTTGACACATGGCAGAGATCGGAAGGGAAGGAGCACCGTTTTTAAATGCGGACTTTGATGGAATGGTCTGCGGGTGTCATGTCGCGCTTGGAGAGCCCCTGATGTGCCTAAACAGTAGAAACCCCCCACAAATGACCCCATTTTGCAAACTAGACCCCCCAAGGAACTTATCTAGATGTGTGGTCAGCACTTTGAGCCCCAAGGGCTTCACAGAAGTGTATAACGTAGAGCCGTGAAAATAAAATATCATATTTTTTTCCACAAAAATGACCTTTTTGCCCCCAAATTTTTATTTTTATAAGGGTAACAGGAGAAATAGGGCCCCAAAAGTTGATGTGCATTTTTTCCTGAGTACGCTGATATCCCATATGTGAGGGGGAAGCACTGTGATCGCCTTACTGAGACCTTTGGGAGGCACAATGAACAAATCCACAAAAGGTGAAGAATTGGTTTTCTTTTTTGCGCCGTTCCTCGTGCGGTATTAGTGATTAGGCGACTTTATTCCTTGGGTCGGTGCGATTACAGCGATACCAGATTTACACCCTTTTTTCATGTTTAGCTTCTGTCACACACTAAAAGATGCTTTTTTTTGGAATAATTTTTTGTAAGAAATTTTTGCATCGCCGTATTTTGAGAGCTATAATTTTTCCATATTTCGGCTGACAGAGTTATCTGTGGGTTTATTTTTTGCGGGACGAGCTGACTTTTTTATTGGTACCATATTCGGGCACATAACGTTTTTTGATCACTTCCTATTCCGATTTTTGTGGAAGCAGAATTAACAAAAACCAGCAATTCAGGAATTGTTTTTTTTTCCTCCGTTCCGTGTGTGGTAAAATTGATAAAGCAGCTTTATTCTTCGGATCACTACGATTACAGCGATACCTCATGTATATATTTTTTATGTTTTGGCGTTTTTTACACAATAAAAAATGTTATAGAAAAAATAATTATTTTTGCATCAGTTTATTCCGCGAGCTATAACTTTTTTATTTTTTCGCTGATGATGCTGTATAGCGGCTTGTTTTTTGCGGGACAAGATGACGTTTTCAGCGGTACCATGATTATTTATATCTGACTTTTTGATTGCGTGTTATTGCACTTTTTCCAAGCGGTATAATGATACCGCTTGGAAAAAGTATAATTTACTACTTTTTTGTGTTTTTTTTTACGGCTTTCACTGAAGGGGTTAACTAGGGTTACGCTTTTATAGATGGGATTTTTACGGACGTGGCGATACCAAACATGTGTATTTTTTTTTTTTTTTATTACATAAAAATGTGTATTTTTTAGGGGATTTTTTTAAAATTATTTTTTAATATTTTTTTACAATTTGTTTTAAAAAATGATTTTTTTTAACTTGTCCCTTTATGGGACTTTCACTTTTTTTACTTTTTATTGCAGTTACAATGCATTGCAATGCTCCAGCCTTGCAATGCATTGTACCTATGATGAAAGCTGCTGTGAGCATGATCACAGCAGCTTTCCGTAGCTAGATGACCCGGAGGTTGTCATGACAACCCCCGGGTCATCAAGGCAGAGATCGGGCCCTGCAAATACATTGCAGGGCGCCGATCTGAGGCAAAGGGAGCTCCCGACCCTCTGCCTCCCCCCCTGAGCGCTGCGATCGCAGCAGTCAGGGGGTTAACAGCCAGGGGCGGTGGGGGCTCCGCTCCTGGCTGTCAGTGCAGGAAGCCTGGCCACTGCAGCGCCGGCTCCTGCACTGATCGCGCTGGAGAAGCTGAAAATTCAGCTTCTCCTGCGCGATCGCTGCTGTGTTTGGTCAGTCAGATTGACTGACCAAGCACAGCGCTGTAGGTGCGGGGACCGACGGCAAAGGTCCCCGCACCGCTTGCCGTGCCTGTCAGCTGTCTATGACAGCTGTCGGCACTGATCTACCACTGCGTGTTTACACGCAGTGGTAGATCAAAGGCATGACGTGCACAGTCCGTCCTGGTGCCGGAACTGACACCCGGCCATGACGGACTGTGCACGTCATTGGACATTAAGGGGTTAAGGTATGGTAGAGTATGTGTTAAATAATCTGGACCAGCTTTGTGTGCCCTGCACAGGTAACCTGTGATCTCACCTGAGTCTGCCTATCCTCAAAACTAAATTAAGCTCAATGTCTCCATAACATAAAAAACACCTTCTGATGGTTTGTGGAAACAATGTTTGATACCTTAAAGAGAGTCTATCACCAGGTTTTTGTTACCCCATCTGATAGCAGCGTAATGTAGGGGCAGAGACCCTGATTCCAGTTATGTATCAATTACTTTACTGAGTGTTGCAGTTTTGATTAAAAACTGTTTTCTCTGCTGCAGATCTAGCTGTGTACAGGTGCTTCTCACAAAATTAGAATTTCATCAAAAAGTTAATTTATTTCAGTTTTTTAATACAAAAAGTGAAACTCATATATTATACAGAGTTATTACAAACAGAGTGATCTATTTCAAGTGTTTATTTCTGTTAATGTTGATGATTATGACTTAGAGACAATGAAAACCCAACAGTCATTTTCTCAGTAAATTAGAATTACCAGAAAACACCTGCAAAGGCTTCCTAAGCGTTTGAAAAGGTACCTTTGTTTCAGTAGGCTCCACAATCATGGGAAAGACTGCTGACTTGACAAATGTCCAGAAGACAGTCATTGACACACTCCACAAGGAGGGTAAGCCACAAAAGGTCATTGCTGAAGAATCTGGTTGTTTACAGAGTGCTGTATCCAAACATATTAATGCAAAGTTGAGTGGAAGGAAAAAGTGTGGTAGAAAAAGGTGCACAAGCAACTGGGATAACAGCAGCCTTGAAAGGATTAAGAAAAGGCCATTCAAAAATTTTGGGGAGATTCACAATGAGTGGACTGCTGCTGGAGTCATTGCTTCAAGAGCCACCACACACAGACATATCCAAGACAAGGGCTACAAGTGTCACATTCCTTGTGTCAAGTCGCTTATGACCAATAGACAATGCCAGAAGCATCTTACCTTGGCCAAGGAGAAAAAGAACTGGAGAGTTGCAGATAAAAGTAAATTTTGCATTTCATTTGGAAATTAAGGTCCCAGAATTTGGAGGAAGAGTGGAGATGCACACAATCCAAGCTGCTTGCGGACTAGTGTGAAGTTTACACAATCAGTGATGGTTTGGGGAGCCATGACATTTGCTGGTGTAGGTCCACTGTGTTTTATCAAGACCAAAGTCAGCGCAGCCATCTACCTTGAAATTGTAGAGCACTTCATGCTTCCATCTGCCGACAAGCTTTTTTGGAGAAGAAAATTTCATTCTCTGGCAGGACCTGGCACCTGTCCCCGCTGCCAAAAGTACCAATACCTGGTTTAAAAACAACAGTATCACTGTGCTTGATTGGCAAGCAAACTCACTTAACCTTAACCCATAGAGAATCTATGGGGTATTGTCAAGTGGAAGATGAGACACCAGACCCAACAATGCAGATGAGCTGAATGCGGCTATCAAAGCAAACTGGGCTTCCATAACACCTCACCAGTGCCACAGGCTGATTGCCTCCATGCCACGCCGCATTGATGCAGTAATTGAGGTAAAAGGAATCCCGACCAAGTATTTGTAATGTCTATATTAAGGGGGCTCCGCAAGCATGGGCTTTCTCTCTCTCTTCCTCTGCTCCAGAACATATGTCGGTGAACTTGTTCTTTGAGGCTCCGGGGCACATATATGATGAGCCTGATAGAGTGCGTCTGGCAGAGGATATGGTAATGAGTGTGACACAGGGGGGGCACTCTGCTAAATGGTTCTGCTCAGAGTTCAGACTTTGGGCTGCCGAACTATCCTGGAATGACACCGCCCTGAGGGAGTTGTTCCGCAGGGGCATGTCTGACCGTCTGCAGGACGCTCTGGCATTACATCCTCCTCCCGATACTCTGGAGGATGCCATGATGCAGGCGGTCCGTATGGACCGGAGATTCCGTGCTAGGGGAATGATGCAACAAGAGACTCCCTTGTACTCCAAATTGTGTTACACTGCACCCGTATCAGAGCCCATGGAGATGGAGGCTGTCTCAGGAAAGGAAAGAGAGAGAAGACACTGTAAAGACAACCTTTTATGCTTTTACTGTGGAGTCTCTGGACATTGGAAAAGGGACTGTCCTTCCTGCCCTTCTTCTGTAAAATCATTGGGAATCACGACCAAGTATTTGTAATGTCTATATTAAGGGGGCTCCGCAAGCATGGGCTTTCTCTCTCTCTTCCTCTGCTCCAGAACATATGTCGGTGAACTTGTTCTTTGAGGCTCCGGGGCACATATATGATGAGACTGATAGAGTGCGTCTGGCAGAGGATATGGTAATGAGTGTGACACAGGGGGGGCACTCTGCTAAATGGTTCTGCTCAGAGTTCAGACTTTGGGCTGCCGAACTATCCTGGAATGACACCGCCCTGAGGGAGTTGTTCCGCAGGGGCATGTCTGACCGTCTGCAGGACGCTCTGGCATTACATCCTCCTCCCGATACTCTGGAGGATGCCATGATGCAGGCGGTCCGTATGGACCGGGGACTCCGTGCTAGGGGAATGATGCAACAAGAGACTCCCTTGTACTCCAAATTGTGTTACACTGCACCCGTATCAGAGCCCATGGAGATGGAGGCTGTATCAGGAAAGGAAAGAGAGAGAAGACACTGTAAAGACAACCTTTTATGCTTTTACTGTGGAGTCTCTGGACATTGGAAAAGGGACTGTCCTTCCTGCCCTTCTTCTTTGGGAAAACGACTGAGTCTTGGCAGCAATCGAGGAGGTTGCCCAGACTCCCAGGTACATTTTTTTTGGCTTGCTAAAATGGTGCTCCAGGTTGAATTGGAACTTGCTGGCGGTTTGTTATGACCACCGCCTTTGTTGACTGTGGTTCCTCAATTAATCTGATTGATGCCCAAGATGTGACTCTTAATAAGATAGGGACAGTCAGGTTGAAAGATCCTGTTAAAATTGTGGCTGTGGATTCATCCCCTCTTACCCGGGATGGAATTTATTTTATGTCTGAAGTTTTTTCTATGAAAATGGGTTCCACTCACGTGGAAAAATTAAGTTGTTTCATTTTGAATAATCTGCCTGCAGGACTGGTATTGGGGATGCCCTGGCTGCAACGCCACAATCCTCTCATTGATTGGGCAAAGGGGGAGATCACCCGATGGGGATGTAATGATAATGGTCTGTGTTGTAACCCAGTTCCTTTTGTCAATCTGATAAAATCTGTGTCGTCTGTTGGTCTGGAGGGTGTTCCGGAGTATCTGAGAGACTTTTAAGACGTGTTTTCCAAAAGCGAGGCTGAGGCGCTCCCACCACATAGACCGTATGATTGTGCCATTGATTTAGTACCTGAAGCCAAATTACCCAAGGCTCGTTTGTTTAATTTGTCCAGGCCTGAGCATCAAGCTATGAAAGAGTACATCAAAGAGAACTTTTGCAAGGGGCATATTCGGCCCTCGGTCCCACCCGTGGCAGCGGGGTTTTTCTTTGTAAAGAAAAAAGATGGTGGGTTGCGACCGTGCCTCGACTTTCGGGAACTGAACAAAATTACCGTTAAGAACACGTACCCTCTCCCGTTGATTCCCGATCTATGCAACCAACTCACGGGGGCCAAATGGTTTTCTAAGCTTGATCTACGAGGAGCTTATAACCTTATAAGGATATGGGAAGGGGACGAATGGAAAACAGCATTCCTGACAACTGAGGGGCTATTTGAAAACCTGGTTATGCCCTTCGGTCTCACTAATGCCCCTGCTGTTTTTCAGAACTTCATCAATGTTGTTTTTTCTGATTTAATTGGCCGTTATGTAGTCATTTACCTGGATGACATTTTGATATACTCTAGGGACAGTCAGTCACACTTACACCATCTATGTGCGGTTCTTATGAGACTCCGGGAGAACCATTTGTACGCTAAGCTGGAGAAGTGCTAATTTTTTATGCAAGAACTGTCTTTTCTGGGTGTAATTGTATCCGGGGAGGGATTCTGCATGGATCCACGGAAGGTTCAGGCCCTTACAGACTGGGTAATACAAAATCCCAATAGCAGAATATATACAGATGGCAGTCAAAGGAAAGTATCCAAACTGCCCAAAAGCATTAGCCATGGGAAAACTCCAACAACTATTAAACAAATATGAGAAAAAAAGGAGTCTATATCCAAAAGGAATAATTTCTTTAAAATCCCATCATTATTTTATTAGTACATACATCACATACAAGACAGTAGACAAAATTATATACAGCATTTAATATTGCAGAGTGTCAACCGTAAGACCTAGGTGCAACACTAGTGCAGCGCTAATGACAGCAGGGAGTCATAATACATACAGTATATAAGTATGAGAAAAAGGAGGAAAGGGAGCATAAAGATAAAATGCAAATTGTATTCAATCATATGAAAAAAGTCATAAAAATCTCAATAAGTAGAAAATACAGACTTGACACGATACAAAAAAGAAGGATAGCAAATAGGGGGATAACTTCTGAAGTCCTCTGCCAGCTAATATTGGTAATGCCCAGGTACAGGGTTGCTCCAATAGCACTATAGTGCAGATACAGGTTCAATTACAGTCATAAGTATATAAATAATTGCAATGGGGCAACACTTACCGATATAGGGGAAGGCAGGGGATGGACCCACAAGTACCCCCGACGCGCGTTTCGCTTGAATATAGCCAGCTTTCTCAAGGGGATATACAAAAGGAAGTCGCAAGGACCTTCAAATAGCATTGGTAGTCAGTCAGGTGATCCAATCATATGTGTGCAATCCACCAATGAAAACAGCTCTGTCGGCTCATGCGCTGAGTGAACGCCAGGTCCTCCATCCAGCACAGCATCACTACATCACCGCACAAGAATAGGAGGCAGGGAGTTGACCCCAAGCTCCAGTCAAGTGCTGGAGATGAGAAATAGACGCCGCCCGGATGCTAGGACACGTGGAACAGCACAGCCTTATGCGCACCGCTGTATTCATGGGAATAGGATGGGAGTGGTGGCATAAAGTAATACATAGCATGATAGCAGTAATACTGATACCCCCAAAAGATTGCAGAGAAGTCCCAAAGCATGCCCCAAAAACACAACAATGTGTCAGACATACAAATACTATATATTTCATATCGAGGCAGCAGATATAAGCATTTAGATGAAATAAAAATCCAAATTGGGACTTTAGATGCAGAATCAATTTTATCCACAACTCCAAAGAAGGAACAACTCGAATCTCATGATGATACATTAGGAGGTCAATGCGAACAACAAGGAATGTCACTAAAATAAATAACAAGACAACAGAATTAAAAACATAATCAACAAAGGAATTTGTAAAAGTAGGTCAAGAAAGAGCCCATATGTGAGACATAATGAACTATAAAATAATGATGGCAGAAAGAGACAAAAAGCCCCAAGGAGACAACTACAAAAAGGGAGAGAAACTCAGGGACTCATTTAGGCCACAGGGTGTCAGAGTATTAAGACTTACGATCCAGCTCGTTTCCCGTTGAGCCAGAATTAATTTATCTACTAGGTCTCTCACCGATGCCCAACTCGACGTTTTGGGTAGGGGCCTGACCTTCTCTCCCACTAACGCCTTCGATTATTTCACAGCCCTGAAGGATCTACACCTTTTCTCCCGGAAGCTTGTTTTGAAGAAATTGCATTATAAGAGACAAGTTTCCAGGGAATCACTAACTGAGACGGAAGGGGAGGCACTAAGGGTCTTAGAAGAACTCCTTGAGGAACAAACCACTACACCTTCAGGTAGGTTTCCTCCAGCTATCATGCCCATATCTACCAGGTTCCCCCCATGTCCTTATGTCCTGCGGTGGATATTTTTACAAAACTGGTATCCGAGGATTTGAAATTACTTTCATCTCGCCGCAAATTTGATAACCTGACACACTTGCAACGTCAGGCCATCAAGGAATTACAATCATTTAAGGACATTGTAATTAAACCAGTGGACAAGGGGGGGAACATTGTAATCTGGCCATGTGTGAAATATGAGAAGGAGGCATTCCATCAATTGAGGGAAGTTGAGACCTATACAAAATTGACATATAATCCAGTGACCCCTTTTTTGTCCCAGTTACAGCGGATCCTTGTCAGGGCTGTGGAAGATGGTATCATTGATAAGAGGTTGTTGGAGGGATTGAGGGTCAGGTTTCCTAAGACCTCTACCTTTTATTATCTCCTCCCTAAGGTCCACAAAGGCGCCCTCGACCCTCCGGGACATCCGATTGTGTCTGGCATTCACAGTCTTTGTGACCCTATTTGTCGATTCATCGATTATTATTTAAAACCCTTGGTTGAGGTGCTACCATCATATGTTCGTGACACAACGGAAGTCCTGTAGCGTGTCGATGGCGTCTTTGTGGACCATGGCGTCCTTCTGGTCACTGCTGATGTGCAGACTTTGTACACTTGCATCAAACATAGCCACGGTCTTGATGCTGTTCGCCTCTTTCTTGAGACCTCCGACCTGGACAGCTCTTTGCGTGAACTTATCCTTGAGCTGCTGCAGTTTGTCCTAACCCACAATTTTTTTGTATTCAAGGACATTTTTTACCTGCAGAAGCGCGGCACAGCCATGGGTGCGGCCTGTGTGCCCTAGTATGCAAATCTCTTCTTAGGTGCCTGGGAGAGGTCCATCTTTGGCGACGGGGCGTGCGGCCTGCAGACCATGTGCTGGGCTGGCTCAGGTATATCTTTATGATGTGGGGAGGGACTGTGCAGCAGCTCGAAGCGTTCATGGACCAGCTGAATTATAATGTGTTTAACATCAGGTTGACATATTCATATGATTTTCATAAAATTTATTTTTTGGACATCAGTTTGCATATTGATGGCACCAGGAAAATGCAGACTGATGGCTTTAGAAAGTCAACCTCTGTTAATGCACTTCTTCACGCTGAGTCCGCCCATAATCCATCTACCATTAGAGCTGTCCCGGTCGGACAGTTTCTTAGAATGAGGCGAATTTGCTCTACCGACGAGAAATTCCACTCTCAAGCAGCTGATCTAACCACTCGATTCCAACATCGGGGCTATAGCCGTAGATGCATCAGACGTGGCTATGATAGGGCCAGAAGGATGCCACGTTATGACCTCATCTATTCACAAAAGGTTGCTAAACCCGAGGAGGAGAACAGGGTGGGATTTATCACCACATACAGTCATGAGTGGGCAAACGTGAGAGATATCCTTAATAGGCACTGGTCGATTTTGACCACTGAACCCTCCCTGAAACCTGTTGTTGATGATACACCTTCCATGACAGCCAGAAGATCTCCGAATCTCACCAATCTTCGGGTTAGGAGTCATTACATCCCTCCTATCAGGAATCCGTTCACCACCAGGGGCCCAGTTTTGGGCTTCTTTCCTTGTGGCCATTGCCTGGCATGCACGAATGTCATTAGGAGCTCCTCTTTTGCATCTTCGGATGGAACCAGGGTATATAGTATCAGACAGCATATCACATGTGGCACCACAAGCGTCATCTATTATGCCACATGTGGTTGCTCTCTGATCTACGTTGGGTTGACCTCCCGAGAACTCCGTATTCGTGTACGAGAACACGTTAGGGACATCCGTGCAGCTAGGAATGAGCCTGATCCCTCTTGTCTGAAGACTTTACCCCATCACTTCAAAATCAATCATGATTGTGACGTGGGTTCTCTTCAGATAGGAGGGATTGAGAGTGTCCATTTGGGACTAAGAGGGGGTGATTATAAAAAAATTCTGGCTCAACGAGAAATGAGCTGGATCGTTAGTCTTAATACTCTGACACCCTGTGGCCTAAATGAGTCCCTGAGTTTCTATCCCTTTTTGTAGTTGTCTCCTTGGGGCTTTTTGTCTCTTTCTGCCATCATCATTTTATAGTTCATTATGTCTCACATATGGGCTCTTTCTTGACCGACTTTTACAAATTCCTTTGTTGATTGTTTTTAATTCTGTTGTCTTGTTATTTATTTTAGTGACATTCCTTGTTGATCGCATTGACCTCCTAATGTATCATCATGAGATTCGAGTTGTTCCTTCTTTGGAGTTGTGGATAAAATTGATTCTGCATCTGAAGTCCCAATTTGGATTTTTATTTCATCTAAATGCTTATATCTGCTGCCTTGATATGAAATATATAATATTTGTATGTCTGACACATTGTTGTGTTTTTGGGGCATGCTTTGGGACTTCTCTGCAATCTTTTGGGGGTATCAGTATTACTGCTATCATGCTACGTATTACTTTATGCCACCACTCCCATCCTATTCCCATAAATACAGCGGTGCGCATAAGGCTGTGCTGTTCCCCTTGTTCTGGCATCCGGGCGGCATCAATTTCTCATATCCAGCATTTGACTGGAGCTTGAGGTCAACTCCCTGCCTCCTACTCTCGTGCGGTGATGTAGCACAGTGTGTGGCTCTTCTGACAGCTATGGGTAAGAACTAACTATGGGGTTATGACCCACTGACTGACTGGTGAGGGAATTTTGATGGATACCATACCTCACTAGGGGATTTTTTATACCTTTGCTAGTATATGTCTTTGGGGCCCCTTGAATATAATGTAAATATACTACTTATGTATGTATTATGACTCCCTGCTGTCATTAGCGCTGCACTAGTGTTGCACCTAGGTCTTCTGTTGACACTCTGCTGTTATGAATGTGCTAGAGATGGTTTCTGAGCAGAGGCTCCCTCTGGTGGTTACAGACAGTACTGAACCTTTCAGCGAGGAATGGCAATCTGGGATCACGGACTGGTCTGATATAAGGGAGGTTCCCTCCCATGATGGTTGCCGGTGATCAATTGTTCTTGTCTCAATTGTGGTTCCTGGTTGCACAAATGAGGGTTCGGTGACCCCTCCTCAAGGGGGGGGTACTGTTATGAATGTGCTAGAGATGGTTTCTGAGCAGAGGCTCCCTCTGGTGGTTACAGACAGTACTGAACCTTTCAGTGAGGAATGGCAATCTGGGATCACGGACTGGTCTGATATAAGGGAGGTTCCCTCCCATGATGGTTGCCGGTGATCAATTGTTCTTGTCTCAATTGTAGTTCCTGGTTCATTTGGAAGTTTGCTGAGTCTTGCCTGCATCTTCTGCTATCAGATAAGATATTTTCTGCTTTTATTTTTGTGCTAGCTATTTGCATTGTTTTCTGCACAATTGTGGAGGACAGCCGGGTCCCCTCCTGGGGCCTGAGCTCCTCACAGTTAGTCTGTAGCCCCTGTTGTTTTTTCATTTGCTTTTTCCTGCTTTTTCAGCGGCTGCAGCTTGGTTTTGTTCACACTGAGATCTGATTTAGTGGGTGGCGAGATTGTGTGATCTCAGTATTTTTGTAATCAGAATTGTTGGATTTTTGTAGGGTTTTCTGGGTTGCAGAAAGTAATCTCTCCTGTCCTTTCCTATTTAGTCAGCTTGTGACCCCAGCATTTGCTCAATCTGTTTTCTGCCTGCGTTTGTGTTTTCATCTTGTCTAACCGCCATTATATGTTTAGGGGCTGCCTATTCCTTTGGGGCTCTACTCCGGGGCAGTTAGCTTTCCTGTTTCTATCTTTAGGTATAGCTAGCTCTCAGGCTGTGACAAGGCGTCTAGGATCAACGTAGGAACGCTCCACGGCTACCTCTAGTTGTGTGGTTAGTTCAGGTTTCTGCAACCCATTAGTTACCAACATCTCAGGTGTTCGGCTGCCCTGCTGTTGTTCCTGTCCTCCTCAGCTACCGTACATAACACTCTGCCATATTAAATGCTGTATATACTTTTGTATACTGTCTGGTATGTGATGTATGTACTAATAAAATAATGATGGGATTTTAAAGAAAATATTCCTTTTGGATATAGACTCCTTTTTTCTCATATTTGTTTAATCATTACAGATTGGGTGCAGCCTCATGATCTGAAGGGGTTGCAGCTATTTCTGGGCTTCGCTATCGATTATAGGAAGTTCATTAAAGGGTTCTCGCAGGTGGTGAAACCTTTGATGGACCTCACTCTTAAAGGGGCAGATGTAAAAAATTGGTCCGTGGCTGCAAAAAACTCCTTCCTTACATTAAAGAAATGCTTTACTTCAGCCCCTGTGTTGGTACAACCCGATTCGTCAAGACCTTTTATCATGGAGGTCGACGCTTCAGAAGTGGGGGTGGGGTCAGGGTTGTCCCAGGGCCTCTCTACCCTGACTAACCTCAAACCCTGTGCCTTTTTCTCTAAAAAGTTCTCTTCGGCCGAGAGAAACTATGATGTCGGCAACAGTGAATTGTTAGCGGTTAAATTGGCCTTTGAAGAATGGAGGCATTTTTTGGAGGGGGCCGCTCATCCCATTACGGTCATCACTGATCATAAAAACCTGGCCTATATCGAGTCTGCTAAGAGATTGTCCCCCAGACAGGCTCGGTGGGCACTTTCTTTTCTCGATTTAATTTTACCATCGCGTTCTGACCAGGGTCTAAAAATGTAAAAGCGGATGCCTTATCCCGAAGTTTTAATTCTGTGTCCCCTCCAGAACCTCCTTCCTCCATTCTTCAACCGGGAGTGGTCGACGTCTCCTCTGAGTTACAGAGAGAGATTCTGGAAGCACAAGCTCCCAGGAATAAACCCCCAGGTAAATTGTTTGTACCTGAACATTTCCGTCTCACACTCCTGCAAAAATTTCATGATTCTGTGTTAAGTGCACACCATGGTATTGCAGCTATCCAGGGGAAGTGGCTAGGGGTTTTTGGTGGCCCTCTATGGGTACTGATATCAAAAGGTTTGTTAATACTTGTGGGATGTGCACTCAGGGCCGGGGAATTAGTGCCTTTGCCAATTCCGTATAAACCATGGACACACCTGTCCATGGACTTTATCACTAATCTTCCCACTTCTAAGGGCAACTCAGTGGTATGGGTAGTGGTTGATAGATTTTCTAAGCAAGCCCACTTTGTGCCGTTACCTTCGTTACCATCTGCTGAAACCTTGGCCCGCTTGTTAATACAGCACATAGTTCGGTTGCATGGAGTGCCGTGACAGTAGTGTCGGACAGGGGTGTGCAATTTTTGGCCAGGTTTTGGAGAGCATTTTGTAATAAGTTGGGGGTCACGTTATCATTCTCCTCTGCCTATCACCCGGAATCCAACGGACAGACTGAACGCACCAACCAGTCGTTGGAACAGATTCTGGGATGCCTGGCCTCCTCCAGACAGGAAGACTGGTGTGAGGTTTTACCCATGGCAGAATTTGCGTTCAACTGTCGTATTAATCAGTCTACCGGAAAGTCTCCCTTTCAGGTCAATTATGGGTTTGTTCCGCAGTTTTGGGAATTTTCCGGGTGACGGCGACACGCGTTGGGCAGCCTCCGCCTCTGCCTCCTGCTTCCTTGTCACTTGCCCTCCTTCCCCATGGCAGATTTGTGAGCACATTTCTACATCGCTCATTGCTTTTCATTCTTTGGACTTGCATCTGGGCACATTGCATGGGATTTCCCTGACTGGTAGTATATCTTAGCAACTTTTGCTGTGCATAATTATTGTCTTTCTCTACCTCATGGGTGCATTCTGGTTCACAGAACATTTTTGTCTATGTTCACACAGCTGCTGGTTTATTTGTGGTTTTGTCCACATTTAACCATACATATGGGGGTTTTCTTTGTGGACATTTTGTCAATTATATATTAGGCATTATTGCTGATTATAGGATGGCTTATACTACATGTTTTGCCTTATTATTGACTATTGTATAGCAGGATGTATGCGGTTGGCTTCTCACTGTTTTTAGTATGTTTTTATTGTTGTTTGCCAATAAAGTCATTTTTTATTATTATATAGGGTGGTGTGCAACATTTTTGGTGGTCATCTTTTTTCTTCCTCCAGTCTTCCCACTATTATTGACCACTGTTTGCACCCCCTGATATTGATTGTTTAATACTTCGCAGTGCGCCCATTTTTTTCATATTGCAGACTGGTGTGAGGTTTTACCCATGGCAGAATTTGCGTTCAACTGTCGTATTAATCAGTCTACCGGAAAGTCTCCCTTTCAGGTCAATTATGGGTTTGTTCCGCAGTTTTGGGAATTTTCCCATATGGATTTTGGTTGCCCTGGTGCCAAGGGGATGGTTCAACAGTTAAAAACCCTCTGGAGGGAGGTGCAGGGGAACATCTCCAAAGCCCAGAAGAACTACAAACATTTTGTGGACAGGAGGAGGTGGTCGGGTCCTGCGTTGACAGTGGGGGAAAAGGTCTGGTTGTCCACCCTGTAACATCAAACTTAAGATACCCTCTATGAAGTTGGCACCAAAATTTATTGGCCCATACAAGATTGTAGAGGTGATCAACCCGGTGGCCTACCGGCTTCAGTTGCCCACCTCCTTCAAAATATCTAACGTCTTCCACAGGTCCCTATTAAAACCTGTGGGGACAGTTAGGCTAAGTGCACACGTTCAGGAATATTTGCGTTTTTTTCGCGTTTTTTCGCGGGAAAAAACGCGTCAAAAACGCATGTATTAAGCATCCTATCATTTAGAATGAATTCCGCAAATTTTGTGCACATGGTGCGTTTTTTTTCCGCAAACAAAACGCATCGCGGAAAATCTAGCAGTTTGTCCATTAATTTTGCGGATTTCTAGCGTTTTTCCCTCTTTATTATTGACCTAGAAAGTTCAGGAAAAAATCGCGGTAAAAACGCGTCAAAACCGCGCAAAAAACGCACCAAAAACGCGCAAAATCCGCGCAAAAAAACGCGCGTTTTTGCCGCGCAAAAAAGTCCGGTTTTGCTCAGGAATATTCTGCAAACATTCTGCAAACGTGTGCACTTAGCCTAAGAGAAGATCCCTCATCCGTGGTTCCACCAGTATTGGTAGAGGGTCAACTGGAGTACGAGGTAGGGTGCATCATTGATTCACGGTTGGCTTGCTGGAGACTTCAGTACCTTATTCATTGGAAGGGATATTCCATTGAGGATCAGTCATGGGTTCCGGCCAGTTCGGTACACGCCGATCGACTGGTACGGGCTTTTTATGCCAGATACCCTGAGAGGCCTGGGGTCTAGTGGCCCCCGTTAAGGGGGGGTACTGTCATGGTATAGGACATGGTTAATGTCCTGCTCTCTCAGGGTTAACTTTTGCTGGCCTCCCTTTGGATCTGGGAGGGGTGCTTATACTCACTCCAGACGAAGATTCTCTGTCAGCTATACTGTTGTTTTGACTGTGTGTCTGACCCCCCTGGCTTGCTAGAATACTGCTTTGCTTGTTTAACTCCCGTGCATGACCTGGTCTGTCTGCTCACTCTGTTCTCTGTCTCACGTTTTGGTACTATTGTCTTCTCCAGTTCTGACCTCCTGGCTTGGCCATTGTTACTCCGTTACAGTTTTGTCCATATTGTACCGTCTATTGCCCGTTCTGGTTTACTGATCTCTTGCTACATCCTGACTATCCGTTCTGTCTTATCCTTTTATACTGTTGTGCTATCTCATGCTCTGCCTCAGGCCTGATCTGGTTTTTGTCCCTGTCTATGCCCCTCGGTAACTTTGTCCAGTAGTTACCCTTCTAGGAGTTTTCCTTCAGCTCCTAGATTTCTGGAGCTTAGGCCACGCCCACAGCAGTCACGTGCTTCAGGCCTTGTTGGTCTGAAGCACGCATCATTCACCGCTGCTGTCCCACTCAACAGGTATCTTTGAGCACAGTTTGTTTTACTCAGGACATACGCACTGGCTCAGTGAGCAAGTGCAGTGCGGTGTTCCTGACGCAAACAAGACAACACCAACTGCCGAAGAAACTGTATTTCTGGGGATGAAGATGCCGTCAGAATATTGTTTGCACACACTAGACCCATGTTGTCACAATTGAACCGGACTCTCTTGTTCTGAAGATCAGCCCTCCACTAATGCACAGCCACCAAAATGGGAAAGATCTCCAGAAACATTACATTCTTATCCAAACCCGATGCAAACCATTCTTCGGGCCACCTAGTAGCACACCACTGACCTCTAAAATAGGCCCTGAACCCAACACCACTAGCAGCATCCGTAAACAATTCCAAATCAACATTGCCATTCACCTCCTCCATAAGCAAAGAAAAGCCATTATAATGCGCTAAAAAACTGTCCCAGACCTCCAAATCAGCCTTATGTTCGCAAGACAGACGATCAAAATGATGCGGAGACTTAACGCCCGCCGTGGCGCTAGCCAACCTACGCAAAAAGACTCTCCCAATTGGGGTAACGCAACAAGAAAAATTCAATTTCCTGAGAAGCGATTGAACTTCACACAAAGACAGCTTTTTCAAACGCCTCGCCTGTGCCACTTCCTCCAAAAAAGCTACCACCTTATCCTCAGGCAGCCTGAACTCCCAACTGACCGAGTCAATCACAATGCCAAGAAGGAAAGGCTCATGCAAGGCCCTTCCATTTTTTCCAGAGCCAGCCTCACACCGAAACGCTCCACTACCCAAATCACCGTCCTCAAAATCACTTCACAGCAACTCGACTGACCTGGCCTGATACACAAAAAATCATCCAAGTAATGCATTAGGGAATCAAAACCCGACACATCCCAAACAACCCATTCAATAAAAGAACCGAATGCTTCAAAAAACGCACAAGACAGCGAGCAACCCATCAACCTATCATTGTCATGGCAACCCGAGGTTGCCCTGATGACCTACGGGTCTGCCAGCTACAGGAGCCTGTTTAGAGCATGCCATCAGCATGCTAGCAATGCATTATACCAGAGATCAGAGTAAAAAAAGTTAACGTCCCATAGAGGAACTAAATAAAAAAAAGTGAAAAAAATAAAAAATAAATGAAAAAAATAAATAGAAAATATTATACCAGCGAATAGGTATAGTTTTATAAACAAAAATAAACAAAAAAGTGCACATATATGGCATTACCACGTCCGAAACGTACCGACCTATAAAACTGTCACACTAGTTAACCTCTTCAGTGATCAGCATAAAGAAAATCAAATTAAAAAAGTGGCAGAAAACTATGCTTTTTCATCATACTGCCAACCAAAAAATGGAATAATACGTGATGAAAAAAATCGAATGGAAATAGAAATGGTGTAGCTGAAAATCTCATCTTGTCCCTCAAGAAACAAGCTGCCATACAGTTCAATCAGCAGAAAAATAAAAAAAGTAATGCAAAAACAATTATTTTTTTCTATAATAAAGTTTTCATTGTGTAAAAGTGTCAAAACATAACAAAAATTATATAAATTTGGTATCGTTATAATCGTACTGACCTGAAGAATAAAGCTATCTTATCAATTTTATCACGTGATGAACAGCGCAAAACAAATCCAAAAATAAACAATTCCTAAATTGCTGGTGTTTGCTCATTCTGCCTTCCAAAAATCAGAACAGAAAGCAATCAAAAAATATGTGCCCAAAAATGATACCAATAAAAATGTTGACTCGCCACGCAAAAAACAAGCCCTTCACATGACTCTGCCGCAAAAATATAGAAAATTTATGGCTTTCAAAACATGGTGATGGTTTTTGCAAACAAAAACTGTGTTTAAGTGTGTGACAGCAGCCAAACATAAAAAAAAATATAAGTCTGGTATTGCTGTAATCGCACTGACCTGAAGAATAAAGTTGTATAGTCACTTATACCGCATTAGGAACGGCGTAAAAAATAAATATAACCAATTCTTCACCTGCTGTTGATTTTCTCAGTTTGCCTCACTGAGTGCTTATGTGAGGAAGTGGCAGGTACCCTTGGTTGCTCCTTCCCCCTTTTGTCGGTTGGCCCCATCGAGCACTTTATAAATATATGTTATATTATGGGGTTTAATCTGAATCACGTCATCAAGTAACACTTTAGTGAAAATATTGGTAATTTTCTATTGACTCAGCTTAATATTATACAATTCTGTGAATTACCTGAGGGTTAAAAATGCTCATGATGCCACTAGATGAATTCCTCAAGAAGTATAGTTTGTAAAATTAGGTTACTTGTCGGTGTTTCTTCTGTTTTGGCACGTCAAGGGCTCTTCAAATGTGACATGGCATTCGCAACCTATTTAAGCCAAAATTGTGCTCCAGGATTCAATTGGCACTCCTTCCCTTCCAAGCCCTGTCGCATGCCAAAACAGTAGTTTTACCCCCACATATGGGATATTGGTGTTCTCAGGAGAAATCGCACAACAAATTGTATGGTCCATTTTTTCCTGTTATCCTTATAAAAATGAAAAGTTTGAGGCTAAAGCAACATTTTTGTGGTAAAAATGTGTTTCTTTTATTTTCACAGCTCAACGTTATAAACTTCTGTAAAGCACCTGTGGGTTAAAGGTGCTCACACATTTCTGTATAAATTACTTGAAGGGTAGTTTCCAAAATGTTGTCACTTGTGCAGTGTTTCCACTTTTTAGGCACATCAGGGGCTCTGCAAATGTGACATGGTCAATTTTTGCCTCCAAAAGTTGAATGGTGCTTCTTACCTTCCAAGCCCTGTCATGCGTCTAAACGGTAGTTTTCCACCAAAAATGGGGTATTGGTGTACTCTGGAGAAAATGCAAACTTTTTTGTTCATTTGTTCATTTTCTCCTGTTACTCTTTTGAAAATGCATAATTTGGGGCTAAAGCAATATTTTTGCTGGAAAAGTAAAATTTTCATTTTTTCCTTCCACATTGCTTTAATTTCAGTGAAGCACCTTAAAGGGAATCTGTCACCCCATTTTTGCCCTATGAGATAGGGCCACCGCCATCAGGGGCTTATCTACAGCATTCTGTAATGCCGTAGATAAGCCCCCGATGTCACCTGAAAGTGAAGAAAAACGAGTTATATTATACTCACCCAGGGGCGTTCCGCCGTCCGGTCGGGTCCATGGGCATCACGGTCCGTTCCAGGGCCTCCCATCTTGTAGCGAAGCCGGCCTCTTCTTTCCGTCCCGTTGCGGCTCCTGAGCAGAGTACTGCAGTGAGCAGGCACCGGGAAAGGTCAGAGAGGTCCGGTGGCTGCGCACTGTAGTACTCTGCTTTGCCCTCACCAGGGCAGAGCAGTGTGCCTGCGCAGGAGCCGCGACGGGATGGAAAGAAGAGGCCGGCTTTGCTACAAGATGGGAGGCCCCGGATCGGACCGCGACGCCCATCGGACCCGACCGGACGGCGGAATGCCCATGGGTGAGTATAATATAACTCGTTTTTCTTCTCTTTCAGGTGACATTGGGGGCTTATCTACAGCATTACAGAATGCTGTAGATAAGCCCTTGATGGTGGTGGCCCTATCTCATAAGGCAAAAATGGGGTGAGAGATTTCCTTTAAGGGTTAATAAACTTCTTGAATGTGATTTTAAGCACTTTGTAGTTTTTAAAATAGTGTCAAGTTTGGGTATTTTCTGTCACGTAGACCCATCAAAGTCACTTCAAATGTGAGGTGGTCCCTAAAAAATTTGATTGGTAAATTTTGTTGTAAAATTGAGAAATTGCTGTTAAACTTTTAACCCTTCTAACTTCCTAACAAAAAAAAATGCTTCAAAACTGATGCTGATTTGAAGAAGACATGTGGTAAATGTTATTTATTCACTATTTTGTGTGGTATAACTATCTGGTTTAAGAGCATGAAAATTTAAAGCTCGAAAAATTGCTATATTTTAATTTTGTTTTTCAAATGTTCGATATTTTAATAAATAAATGCAAATCACATCAACCAAAATTTGTCACCAACATGATGTACAATGTGTCACGAAAAATAGTTCCTGAGTTATGACTTCATAAATTGATACTGGTCAGAATTTAAAAAATTGGCCTGTTCAGGAAGATGAAAACAGGCTGGGGATGAAGGGGGGAGAAGGGGTGAAAAAAAAACTACATCAAGTAGTCCTGTAAGTGACACATCACTGGAATCAGGGTCTCTACCCCTACATCATGCTGTTCTCAGATTAGGTGTCACGAAAAATCGTTTCAGCATTATGACCTCATAAATTGATACTGGTCAGAATTGAAAGCATTGGCCTGTTCATTAAGATGAAAACAGACTGGCGGATGAAGGGGAGTGAATGGATTAAAAAGAACTACAACAAGCAGCCAAGTAAGTTACTCATCACTGGAATCAGGGTCACTACCTTTACATTATGCTGATCTCAGATTAGGTGGCAAAAACCTGGTGACAGATTTCCTTTAACCCTCCAAACACATTAAAGTAATGTTGGCTGAATCTACTGAAGTTGACAGGTTTGGTAAACAGTCCAATGCAGTGGTCCCCAACCTTTCTGATATTGAGAGCCACGTTCAGCTCTGATAGAGGGCCGCGAGGCACATTATCGTTAATAGCAATGGATTGATCAGTAGAGTATATGTGCATCCATATCTGCTCTTCTATGCCATGCTACACACAAAAATCACTATCTGGAGACGTTCTCTTCATGGCTCTTTGCTAGACCTCCTCTCCTCTTTGCTAGACCTGGTGCTTATACACCAAACTAGCAGACAGCCCCGAGCCACACATAATCGGCCTGTGAGCTACATATGGCCCTAGAGCCACAGGTTGAAGACCCCTGGTCTAATGTGTATATGTACCTGGACAGTTGATCATTGGGGAGTCAAGGATCTGGCATGTATGATTTCAGACTGCTGATCCTTGGTTCTCCCTGACATTAGCCCCCATAATTCTTTATATCATTTGTATATCATTAACGTGACTATAGAGCCAGTGGTCTTTTTCTAATTCCATGTCTTTTCCTTCTTGATACTGCAATTTCAATGTTGAGGAGTGTATTGCCATCACCAATGCAAAAAAACGATGCCAGATTTATCCACCACAGCGTGATTGCCTGGCCTTCTATGCTAACAGGCACACCGTGGTCATTCCACGCGAAGTGCCCAAAGAAAGCCCAATAAACAGGATCTCCATACATGTGTTGTGACTGTCACACAGCTGCGACACATGCAGCTGCGGCGCCAAACAGCTGATTATCGGGAGCACTCCAGGTATCCGGGTTCCCGATGCAGCTATTCGGTAAGCGCTGTAGCTATTCGGATAAGGAGTTATCCAAAGCTATTCGCTCATCCCTATGCACGATACTTCAGCACATTGCGACTAATGAATATATGAACTCCAGTGCTGCTGCAAAATGTGAAGGTACTTAGTTTGCGTATTTTGATCAAAGAGCGCAGAAGCAGTCCAACCACATCAAGGTGTATCTTTTAATATGGATGGTCCCTAGCCACTATATGTCTCATGTGAATGGGGAGTGAAAAGGAAACCAGGTGTAACTCGCAATTAATACCTTACGTGGGAAAGATGGGTGGATAAGGGTGCTGAACCCTGGAGGAAGGATATTTAGTGGTTAGGGACCATCCATATTAAAAGGTCACCTTGACATGTTTGGATGGCTTTTACACTTTTTGATCAAAAAACGCTTTGTACCTTTTTTTAACATTTTGGAGCAATATTGGACTTCATGTATTCATTAGTCGCGGTGTGCTGTGGCATTATATATGTAGATGTTTTTATCAATGTCATAACAAGTTTTTATGAGACCATCAAAAGAAAAATTACTTTTGGAGTCCAGAGACCATTTATAGAGAAAACATATGCACATCCAAATTTAACTTTTATTATGAACTCTGTGAAATATTAAGCACAGTGAACATATAATCAGTAAGGTCTAATAGGAAATTTGTGAATAAATTAGCCTCCATATGTAAATGTTTCCTGCAGGGCCTAAGTGGCCCATTTTTTTTTTTATTGCCATAGCCTGAACCTACTGTACCTCTGACCATTGTGAGAACCAGATCACACATAGGGATTAATGATAGTGGTGCCAGGTTATTTCTTGATTTTTAGTTTAGGAGGGTTTTTTTACAGGTATTTGCTGTATTACTATGTATGAGAACAATTAGACATATAGAATGGGCGTTGGTTTGCAACGGCAAGAGATATTTTATTTCTGTAAAAGTTATACTTCTCAATACAAATAGCGAGAACCATTCTCGAAGTAAATGCACTTGTGTTTTCTTACAAAGCAAAATATTTATTACAAAATCCATTTCAAGATTTGTGGATATCACACGTCTGTTGTACCTTCTAAATGACACAGTGCGCTATATGTCATTTATAGTTTATGAGAATTCAATACAAAGACAAGAAGTTTAATATTTTTGGTGTCTGTAAAAAAAAAAAAAGAATACTAATTGCCACAGAAAATCAGCACAGTCCAGTTAAATAAGATATGTAGCCATGTAGAAATATAATTTAGGCCTGTAAATTACGTCCTTTATATATACATATACTGTACAATGTATTGCTCCCAATATGTAGGGATAGTGATCCTCTGATTTCAAAGAATTGTCTTAGTTTCAAGCACATGGCCTTCTTCATCGTAGATGGTACATCTAGAGCACATGGTAAACGGGTCGGGAATCTGGGTGTCCGGGGTACTGGGCATAGAATCAGTGCTGTTGGAAGGAGATGAGGAGCTGGAGTCCTGAAGAGGAAGAACACATTGCTCAGCCGAGGCGATTCGATCCACTATGTTAGACAAGCAGTCAAGGCTGGAGAGGGCCGTCAGTTTATTTGTAGGAAATGCTGCAAAAAAAATAAAATAATGGCTTTTAATTTCCTATTACATGCATTGTTTTAGTCTACATTTAGGTGTAATATTCCATGTATAGCTATAGTGTGGCAATCCAGCTCCTGATGAACTTTCTATCCCTGCACATAATGTTGGTACTTATAAATCGACAACAGATGGAGATCTTTAGATTGTCTAAGCCTGACATATGTCTACAGATGTAACAGTGGTGAGTTGGTCAGGTAGAGCAGGCTGCTGGGTTTGTCATTGAGCTGAAATCATCCCAATATTCCAATGGTCTCATATAGAAATACAGATAAATGTACTTTCCAGATTAATAATGACATGTAAACATTATATAACCTCAAGTGGCCAAAAAGCTGAATGTTAACCCAAAGTGTAGCTAAAATACTTACATGTTGATAAGTCAGAGCAGTAGGTATTGTCAAAACTGTTATTTCTTCTGGACCACTGTGGGCTGCTGCATTCCATCTAGAAAGAAAAAAAAAGAATATGGCTTGAGTTCACTTCAAATACCAATCTGTACATTGCATTAGGGGCCCTCTGTGCTTAACACCTTAAGCTAGAGATTTGGAAGATGTATCCCATGTTCTTTTATGACATCAACTGCTGCTAATTCAGAGGTTTCTTGTAAAATGAGCAGCATGCCTAAATTGCAATCTCACAAAAATGTGTAACATGTTAAGCATGAAGAATGGATTGGGGCCGGGGAGGCTCTACTAATTTAACTGGAGTTTTTTTTTTCCAAAGCTTCCCACAATGTCATAGATATAAACAAGCAGGCAACCCTACACTGCCTGGAAACGCAAGCTCACATGGGAATATTTTTCTCATTATATTTCTTCAGAAGTATCACATATTTTCTCTGTAGTCTACTGGTCTGCAATAAATTCCATGGTTTACAAATGCAGTTCCTCTACCTACTGTACCACAACAATGCCAAGCTATGTATCATTAAGCAGAACACTTACCATGCCATCTGAGCAGCTGGACACTGGGCTGTTAGGTTCAGAGCAGCTTTGTCCTGGAAGACTATAATAACTCTCCACTTGTTCTCTTAGCAAGTCTTGGAGGCT
>JARQOD010000004.1:151918673-151921173 GCA_033576555.1 Oophaga sylvatica | reverse complement strand
CTTCAGATTAATATGTATGGACAAAATTCTGTTTTGAACATGGATTAATTAATATGATTAGTTCATGTCATCTGTACTGTACAATGCAATCAGAAATGTTTAATTATAACATTTATATAATTAGTTTAGACAAGGTGACAGATGGAGTTATTGCCTTTTATTTATCTTATAGAACAAGAATAAAGTAAATGTTAAGCACATTATGCCTTCATTTTCTTTCAGAAAATATTTTGTTTTTAAACTCAAAGTGCAAAATTTCAATCTACAGATAGATAGGGGATTAGGTATGTAAATAGAAATACTATACATTAGATAGAACATGTCTAGATAGATAGAAAGACAGATTATATAGGTATGGGATAGATAGATAGATAGATAGATAGATAGATAGATAGATAGATAGATAGATAGATAGATAGATAGATAGATAGATAGATAAGATAGATAAGATAGATAGATAAGATAGATAGATAGATAGATAGATAAGATAGATAAATAGATAAGATAGATAGATAAGATAGATAGATAGATATGGGATAGATAGATAGATAGATAGATAGATAGATAGATGATAGATAGATAAGATAGATAATAGATAATAGATACAGATATATAGATAGATAGATAGATAGATAGATAGATAGATAGATAGATAGATAGATAGATAATAGATAGATAGATCTGGTATAGATAATAGAAAGAATAGATAGATAGATAGATAGATAGATAGATAGATAGATAGATAGATAGATAGATAGATAATAGATAATAGATATAGATAGATAGAGAGATAGATATGGGATAGATAGATAGATAGATAGATAGATAGATAGATAGATAGATAGATGATGGATAGATAGATAGATAGATAAATAATATATAGATAGATAGATAGATAGAGATAGATAATAGATACAGATAGATAATAGATAATAGATACAGATAGATAGAGAGATAGATATGGGATAGATAGAGAGATATATTTATAGAGAGATAGATAGATACAAATAGATAATGGATAATAGATAGATAATAGGTAGATACAGATAGATAGATAGATAGATTTATAGATAGATAGACAGATAGATAAATACAGATAGATAATAGATAAATTTATAGATAGATATATCGATAAATACAGATAGATAATAGATGATAGATAGATAATAGATAGATAGATTTATAGATACTGTAGATTGATAAATACAGATAGATAATAGATGATAGATGATAGATAGATGCAAATAGATAATGGATAGATAATAGATATAAATAGATAATAGATAGATACAGATAGATATATTTATAGAATTATAAATTCATAGATATGAGGTAGATGGAATGAGATAGATAGATAATAGATAGAGAGATATAGATGATAGATAGATAGATAGATAGATAGATAGATAGATAGATATGGGATAGATAGATAGATAGATAGATAGATAGATAGACAGAGATAGATAGATAATAGATACAGATAGACAGATAGCTTTATAGATACTGGTAGATAGATAAATACAGATAGATAATAGATACAGATAGATAGAGAGATAGATAGATAGATAGATAGATAGATATGGGATAGATAGATAGATAGATATGGGATAGATAGATAGATAGATAGATAGATAGATAGATAGATAGATAGATAGATAGATAATAGATAGATATGGATAGATAGATAGATAGATAAATAATAGCTAGATAGATAAATAGATAGATAGATAGATAGATAGATAGATAGATAGATAGATAGATAGATAGAGATAGAAAATAGATACAGATAGATAATAGATAATAGATACAGATAGATAGAGAGATAGATATGGGATAGATAGAGAGATATATTTATGGAGAGATAGATACAAATAGATAATAGATAATGGATAGGTAATAGATAGATAATAGATAATAGATCGATAATAGGTAGATACAGATAGATAGATAGATTTATAGATAGATAGACAGATAGATAAATACAAATAGATAATAGATTGATAGATAGATAATAGATACACATAGCTAGATAGATAATAGATGATAGATGATAGATAGATAGATGATAGATAGATAGATAATGGATGATAGATGATAGATAGATAGATGATAGATAGATAGATGCAAATAGATAATGGATAGATAATAGATATAAATAGATACTAGATAGATACAGATAGATAGATTATAGATAATAGATAGATACAGATAGATATATTTATAGATTTATAAATTCATAGATAAATTCATACACGGATCGTTTCATAGCTGTATACATAGATAGATCTTAAACTGGTTATTATAACAATTGGCAGACACTAATTTGTAATGATGGGTAAGATAATTTAGGGTTTCTGTAACACATATTATCATGTGATCTTTTTTACCTAGAAGTGTTAAGTATACAACGATGAAGGATACATATAGTAAATATTTAAAGAGAAATATTTGCAAAAAAATCATTTCTACAAAGAACTAAACTCTTTCTATGTTACACAAT
>JARQOD010000004.1:151881299-151918573 GCA_033576555.1 Oophaga sylvatica | reverse complement strand
TAAGTGGCCAAATTATGTACCCTGTTTAGCCCACGTCAAGGCTTTTTTCTCGTAATCAGGCCCCTAACTATGCCTATCCTCCTTTAGAAAAGTCTGTCTGCATGGGCCCCATGAACCCTTTTCAGACTAAAATTACATCTCTGTGGGGGGGGATGAACCTGCTTAATTAAAAGGGCCTGTGACCACCAGGGGGATGCTAGGCAAAAGGGTAATGAATACTAAAAAAAACGACCGGCCATCCAAACTTAGTTTCAGTGTGGGGGGGTGTTAACCTGTTTTCTAAGCGAGGATAAGTTTGTTTGGACCTGTATGAAAGAGCCTTGCGTGGCTATCAGGCTCACAAAATTTTGGCCATATATGCGCTAAACTTCTAAATTTTTATTTTTCAAAGGGTAAGATGAAATTCAATTTTTTCATATTTTTTCTTTTTTCGTGTTTGCAAGCTAACGCTACATGTGCCCCTTTTCTTTTTGTAATTTTTTTTTCAGCAGCACACAAAAAAATGATAGAAGGTTTGTTTCTATATCTGTTAAAATGACGATTAAAGAATAGATCTGTAAAACTCAGGCACGTCAAAATCGCCGATTTTGGGGTCAGAATGGGTTCCAATTTGTTAATGTTCTGTCCTTATTAGTTTTTTCTTCAGGAAGAAAAAAAATTGGGGACAGACAAAATAATGGGGATATTCATCATTGTTTTTCCCCGTTTTTTAATACAGTAAAAATTTGAAAAATACTGTTTTTTTCAGAAAAAGCCCAAAAATGCCCGATTTTGAAGGAGGAAAATAAAAAAAAAAAAATTGAAGCAAAAACGTTTTCATGATTCCTGTTATGAGAGGGGGAGGGGAGTCTGCTCTGACACTGTTAAAGGGGGAAATGTCCCCCAAATTCGTACTAGTATCCCCCATCCGGGTAGTAATGTCCTAGTCCAGTTATAAATGGCAATCCAAAAAAACCCTAAAAAATATCAACTCTTCTGATTGCAAAAACACCTGAGATCACACGATCTCCACCACCTAAATCAGATCTCTGGTGTAACAAAACTAAGCCGCAGCCACTGAAAAAACAGGAAAAAGCAAATGAACAAATAACAGTGGCTACAGATAAATTGAGAGGAGCACAGGACCCAGGAGGGGACCCGGCTGACCTCCACAAAAGTGCAGAGAACTATGCAAAAAGCAAGCACAAAAATAAAAGCAGAAAATATCTTATCTGAAAGCAGAAAATGCAGGAAAGACTCAGCAAACTTCCAAATGAACCAGGAACCACAATTGAGACAAGAACAATTGATCACCGGCAACCATCATGGGAGGGAACCTCCCTTATATCAGACCAATCAGTGATCCCAGATTGCCATTCCTCGCTGAAAGGTTCGGTAATGTCTGTAACCACCAGAGGGAGCCTCTGCTCAGAAACCATCTCTAGCACATTCATAACAGAGAGTGTTAGGCCGGGGTCACACTTGCAACTGCAATGCGAGAAACTCGCACGAATCTCTCGCCTCAATACATAGAAATACATGCAGCCGCACACTCCAGTCACGAGTACCGGCGGCAGTGCAGGGTATTGAGGCAAGAGACTCGCGCGAGTTGCAAGTGTGACCGCGGCCTTATTGCAAAACTGCTCACACTCAAAATCTAATAATGTCCCTCACTACAGCTGCATCCTGTCCCTGTGCTAAGCAGAGTAGAAATAAAAAATATATAATCTTGAACCAGGAGGAACAGGTCCAAGTGGAGGAGGAGATGGAGGAGGAGGTGGACATCGCGGTATAAATGGAAGAGACTGAAGAGGAGGTAGCCAACACTGTTTTCTGTGTTTTTTATTTGTGGAAGTGGCCCCAAAATTAAATGAATGGCAAATAGAGTTGAAGACATGGCTGGATGCAGCTGTTATAGTTGCCTAGTAATCGAAAGGTATGGACAAATCATGTGTAATCTGTTATGATTTGGTAACCGAGGAGGATAACAGGAAAAATAGGCTAGGCAACCAGACACCCAGAGAGGTTGGTAACTTAGCGGATTGCAGATCCCTGAACAGACAACACAACTAGAATTAGCCGTAGGACGTACCTACGATGACCTAGATGCCTCGACACAGCCGAAGAGTTAAATAAGCCTCAAGAGAGAAAGGGAAAGCTACCTGCCTTGGAGTAGAGCCCCAAAAGAATAGATAGCCCCCAAACATATATTGCCGGTGAGACAGATGAAGCACAAACACAGACAGAAAATAGAGTAAGCAAATGCTGGGGCCCAAACTGTCTAGATAGAACAGGATAGAAAAGGATACTGTCTGCAATCCAGCAAAAAACCCTAAGAAAAATTCCAACACGTCTGATATGCAAAAATACTGAGGCCACACGACCTCTCCCAGCTAAATCAGAACTCTGGTGTGAACTGGACGCAAAACAAAGAGATACTGAAATAACAGGGAACTAGAAACACAGAAAAGACTGACACAAGCTGCGGCAGATGAAAACAGAGTCCAGCATGGGCCCCTGCCGGGGACCCGGCTGAACTAACTCCAGCAAGGCAGAAAACTGAGAAAAGCAAAAGGAAACCAAATGCCACAGATTTAAACAGCCAGATAACTTATCTGAAAGATGCAGGACACAGCAGGAGCAAGCTGGCTTCCAGAAGACTCAGGAAAAAAACAAATCACTGGCAACAACCCTGGGCAGGCTGCTCACTGATATCTCCCCAATCAGTAACACCTGATTTCCAATCATCCTCCTCAGGTGATCGATTTCTGTCAACCAGACCAGCTCCATTACCAGCAGCAACCACCAGAGGGAGCCCAAACTCAGAAGCCGGATTTAAAGTGTTCACAACAGTAATCCACATCTGGCTCATTTTAAGGAATGATAGGTTACCCAAGTTGGATGTGGACAGGTGGAAGCGCCTTTCTGTGATGACCCCACCGCCGTGCTAAACACACGTTCCGACAGTACACTTGCTTCAGGGCAGGCCAGCACCTCCGAGGCATAAAGGGCAAGCTCAGGACATGTGTCCAATTCGGAAACCCAGAAGTTAAATGGGGCAGACCCATCTGTTAGTATGTAGAAACATGTGGGCAGGAAGTCTTCCACCATGTTGTTGCAGAGCTGCCTCCTGCTAATACGGACCATGTCAGATGGTGGTGCTTATAAAGCTTGTCCACATTTTGGCCATGCTAACCCTAACTTCTGAGGTGCTAGCGGTGCCCCAGCTGCATTAGCGGCTTCCTTCTCCGTCTTGTCAGGTGGGAAAGCCATTAGTAGTTTTTCTACTAGCGTGTGCTTGTATTCACACATTTTGCGATCTCCCTCCAGAGACGGTAATGATGGTACATTGTCTTTGTAGCGGGGATTCATCATGGTGGCCACCCAGTAATCTGCTCTGGTAACAATACAGGCAACTCAGCGTTCATTCTGCAGGCACTGCAGCATGTATTGACTCATGTGTACCAGGCTGCCCAGAGACAACGACAAGCTGTCCTCGGTGAGAGGTATATCGTCTAGGTACTCTGTGTCCCTCCAGCCACACCCCAGTGATGCCCATGAGCTGATTTGAGTGTCATCCTGCTGTGAAAACAATTGTTCCTCCTACCCCGCCTCTTCCTCATCATCATCATCATCCTTCCAAACTGTCTCTTGCCTGTACAGTTGGTACCTGTCCGATGTTGGGACAGTAACCCACCCTCTTAACCATGTGTGGACAACATGCCTAATGTCGGTGTGAATTGGCTCTGCTCCTCCTCTTGCTCTTCTTCCTCTTGTTCCAACACCTCATTCATCATGGCCTGATTTTTTTTTTCCAGCAGGCATATAATTGACATAGAAACGCTGATTATGGCACCATCAGTGGCTTTCCATTTGGTGGAATATTTAAAGCAGCACAATACAGCGCACACGTCCCACATTGAGGCTCAGTCATTGGTCATGGAGTGGTGTTGTTCTGCAGTGCGATTCATCTGTGCGTGCAGCTGCTGAAACTCCATTATTGCCTACTTCTGCTAGCACTCTCTCTCCAGCGTATGCCAGGTGGAGTTCCACCTTGTTGATATGTCGCATATCAGTCAGTGAATGGGAAGGCAGAAGTGATGCTGCAGCGCAGACAGGCGAGCAGCAGCAGGGTGAGAATGCCGAAAGTGTGCACGCACTACCCGCATTTGCAGCAGCGCTCTGACATGTGTTTGGTTAGGTGTTTAGGAAGCTCTTCACCACCAAATTTTGCCCATGCATCAGGCAAGGGATGTGGGAAAATTCTTCTAGGCCCAGAGCTGATATGAAATTTCGGTCATTATTGCATACCACGAGGCAGCAACCACTCATCTATACATTGTAGGATTTGTCCCCCAAACAGAGGAGTTTAAGAGCAGCCTGCTATCTTTTTCTGTGACTGAATGAGGAGGCCGTGGAGAAAGATGAGTAGGAGTAGAAGGGAACCTGGACAGATAAACGTCCAGCAATACTAGGTGGTGATAGGACATGATGTAGAACGCCTTCCGCCTCTGCCCTATCAGCAACTAAATTTACCCAGTGGGCACTTAGAGAGATGTAACATCCCTGGCCGTACTTACTAGTTCTCATATCGGTGGTTATGTGGACCTTGCCATTGATGATGTTGCGCAATGCATACTTGATTTAGTCGGCAACATGTTTGTGCAGGGCAAAAGATGGCCCACCTGGAAAAGTAGTGGCGGCTGGGAACAACGTACAGCTGTACAGCCACCGACATAATTTTTTTAAAACTGTACGACTCCACCAGCCGGCAGCATTTTGAAGGCCAGTTACTTTGAAATGCTGTCATTCAGGATCATGGCTCATGGGGGCAAGATTGGGATCTCTTCTTTCTCTCTAGGATTTAGAGGTTGAATAGCTTAACACTTCCATGGGATGGTGTGGAGATACTCGGCGACACTGTTGATTGTGGTGATGCTGTCACATTCTCTAAATGCGGGGAGGAATGTAGCCCTGTTGATCGTGAGCGGGAGGAAGAAGTTGAGACCACAGCGGAAGAGGGAGCAGGAGGAAGCTCAGATCTGTCTTGGTTTTTAAAGTGTGTAGTCCACTTCACCTCGTGCTTGGAATTACGATGCAGGTGACCTGTCAGAAGCCATACTCATGAATACTTAAGCAGAGCAACACATGAAGAGCCCCCCCACAGACCCGCCCTGAAGCATAAGCATAACATTAACTCAAAACTGAAGATGGATTTCATCAACCAAGGTATCATTTTAATCAGTATAATGGTGCCAACCTGACACTGTCTGTAGGTTACTGTGCAGAATACTGCTGACCAGAGGCATAGCTAGGGTTTTGGTTCTGGGGGGGTGAAACTTCTGAGTGGGCCCCTAACCAGGTAACATTGATTACAACTCAGTGACACACCCTAATAGTGGATGTAGGAGATGACTGCGCTGTTACTGAAAATAATCTCTATATAAAGACCAACATGGATATTACCGCCATATGGTCAGTGGTAAATACCAGTCCTACAAAATATATAAGTGATTACTGCACAGTTACAGATGGTGACTTACCGATGACATTCTTTCTGATGGAATCGTTCACTTTTCCCGTCTTTTCCATCTGGCCCAGACCGACATGACAACTTCTCTAGCCAGGACTTGGCTGCAGAGATTACAAGAAAGACACATTTCACGTCTCATATTTTCAGCACAGTCACCATCTATCCACAACCTACACAAACCCCTCATCCTGCTGATACCCCAATGCTGAGCCGCTGCTGCCATATGTGTCCCTATTACTGCACCTGCTGGGTGGTTCTGTGTGCCCTTTAAATTCTAAAGCACCCCTCTATAATATAGTAATACTGGGTGCAAGTGCCCTAGAAAACAGTGCCCACATTTTGTCCCCTAGAATGTAATAATGCCCTCTGTGTGCCCATTTGACAGTCACAGTAACCTGAGTTCCCACTTTGCATTTAATAATGTCCCGTGTCTCCCCTCGTGTACAGCTCCCCTATACACATCATGATGCTCTCTTACACACAGTTTAATTCCCCCTCACTGTATACATACTGACCCCTTAGTATACCCCAAACTGATGGCTCCAACACTGTATGATGGCCCCATCACTATAATCCCCACACTGCATGAGGGCCCCCTAGATAGTCGTCAATAGTCGTCAATATAGTATCATGCACCCACAGGCAGACTCTATATAGTATAATGCACTCCCATAGGCAGACTCTATATAGTATAATGCACTCCCCATAGCCAGACTCTACATTGTATAATGCAGCCCCCCATAGGCAGACTGTGATGTAAGGCAGCACCCATAGGCAGACTCTATATAGTATAATGCACTCCCCATAGCCAGACTCTATATTGTATAATGCAGCCCCCATATGCAGACTGTAATGTAAGGCAGCCCCCATAGGCTGACTGTAATATAATGCACCCCCAGGCAGACTCTAATATAATGCAGCCTCCCATAGGCAAACTCTAATATAATGCAGCCCCCAGGCAGACTGTAATATAATGCAGCCCCCCAGGCAGACTCAAATATAATGCAGCCCCCCAGGCAGACTCTAATATAATGCAGCCCCCCAGTCAGACTCTAATATAAGGCAGCCCCCATAGGCAAACTGTAATATAATGCAGCCCCCCATAGGCAGACTCTAATATAAGGCAGCCCCCAAAGGCAAACTCTAATATAATGCAGCCCCCCAGACAGACTCTAATATAATGCAGCCCCAGGCAGACGCTAATATAATGCAGCCCCCCATAGGCAGACGCTAATATAATGCAGCCACCCAGGCAGACTCTAATATAAGGCAGCCCCCAAAGGCAAACTCTAATATAATGCAGCCCCCCAGACAGACTCTAATATAATGCAGCCCCCAGGCAGACGCTAATATAATGCAGCCCCCCATAGGCAGACGCTAATATAATGCAGCCCCCCAGGCAGACTCTAATATAATGCAGCCCCCCCATGCAGACGCTAATATAATGCAGCCCCCATGCAGACGCTAATATAATGCAGGCCCCCAGGGTAGACTCTAATATAATGCAGCCCCCCATGCAGACACTATTATAATGCAGCCCCCCAGGCAGACTCTAATATAATGCAGCCCCCATGCAGACACTATTATAATGCAGCCCCCAGGCAGACTCTAATATAATGCAGCCCCCCATGCAAATGCTAATATAATGCAGCCCCCAGGCAGAATCTAATTCAATGCAGCGCCCCCATAGGCAGACGCTAATATAATGCAGCCCCCCAGGCAGACTCTAATATAATGCAGCCCCCATAGGCAGACGTTATTATAATGCAGCCCCCCAGTAAGACTCTAATATAATGCTGCCCCCCATAGGCAGACGCTAATTTAATGCAGCCCCCCAGAAAGACTCTAATATAATGCAGCCCCCATAGGCAGACGTTATTATAATGCAGCCACCCATGCAGATGCTAATATAATGCAGCCCCCCATACAGTCTCTAATATAATGCAGCCCCCCCATGCAGACGCTAATATAATGCAGCCCCCATGCAGACGCTAATATAATGCAGGCCCCCAGGGTAGACTCTAATATAATGCAGCCCCCCATGCAGACACTATTATAATGCAACCCCCCAGGCAGACTCTAATTTAATGCAGCCCCCCATGCAGACACTATTATAATGCAGCCCCCCAGGCAGACTCTAATATAATGCAGCCCCCCATGCAGATGCTAATATAATGCAGCCCCCAGGCAGAATCTAATATAATGCAGCCCCCCCATAGGCAGACGCTAATATAATGCAGCCCCCCAGGCAGACTCTAATATAATGCAGCCCCCATAGGCAGATGTTATTATAATGCAGCCCCCAGTAAGACTCTAATATAATGCTGCCCCCCATAGGCAGATGCTAATATAATGCAGCCCCTAGTCAGATTCTAATATAATGCATCCCCCATAGGCAAACTTTAATATAATGCAGCCCCCCCAGGCAGACTCTAATATATTGCAGCACCCCATAGGCTGACGCTAATACCCCCTCAGACCTCTATAGTATGATGCACCTCCATGAAAAAAAATTAACTCCAATACTCCCCTCTCTTCCTCCTGGCTCCTGCGCTGCTCCCGCTCATCACCGGACAGAGGGCGCCGGGTAGTGACGTCATCGCGCCCGCTGTCAGTGTCTGCGTCAGATGCTGACAGGTGGATGATGGGAGAAGGAGCGTATTGCTCCTTCTCTCATCATTTGCGATGACGTGGAGGGCCCACTGCTGGCATCGAGCCCCCGCGCCTGCTCAGGGGCCCCTCAGCGGCCAGGCGGCAGTGCAGGGAGATCGATTTTCCCGGTGCTGTGCACGCCGATACAGTTACAATAGTGTAGCTCCGGGTGGGCCCCCTCAGAGTGTGGGGCCCAGGGCGATGGCCCCCGCTGACCCCCCAGTAGCTATGCTACTGCTGCTGACAGGTTCCCTTTAAAGAGTTATGATTCATCTTAAGTTTTGGAGTTTTTAGCTGCTAGAGGCAAGGGAGGGGATTTAGGTTAAGCCATGAGGGCAAGAGCGGAGTGACTCAAAGGGGATAAAGGATTGCATAAGGCCATGTGGTCTCTCTCTGTTATGCTTGCAGTTCACTTCGAAAGTGGAGGCTGCGGCGAGTAATGTGCTGTGAAGGACCTAGGATCCAGCTGGCAACGCATGACCCAGGGCTGTCCAGCACATACATGATCGAACATCAACCCGATAATTGACATGATCTATCTGCTTACAGTATATATTTTGTCCTGTGACTATTGTATTTGCACAACTCACCATTGTATAAAACCCCAAAAAAGAAGGCCAAATACAGATATACTCATCCATATATTGAACAAAAACCCCAAAAAATCATGGACTAGGAGTAATAGTAAATAGATAAATTTTTATTTATACACAAAACAATTAATAAAACCAATGAAGTTAAATATACATTGTAATAAAAAAGACAAGGGAGAAAGCAGCATGTAGATCTTAATCAGGTAAGTCATGTGTTGTAATAATTCCAATGATTTTATACATCAATATAAACAGTACATACAGTCCCAATAGATCCCAAATATTTATATATACAAAACAAATAGTTATTCAAAGTATTGAGTACTTCTCCAAGTATTTTATGTACATATAATTGGTCAGTATAATAATATGGGTGCTTAAGTGTCTAGTGCATAATGCATCCGACCAACCTCATATATAAGACCATGTGTATCTCAATATTTATAACCACAGGAATAAATGGCCACACTATATATCATAATACATAAATCTATCCAAAATTGGGGATATATAGCCATATATAGTATAAAGATAATATAATAATAATAATAATAATAATAAACCCCAAATTGTATGTATTATCCCAAACTTGGCAGTAAATACAATATAAATTTATCCGAAATTGGAAAAGATGGCCAAATGTAACATGTGGGTAACCAGTCCGGATTATATAGCCAAATATGGCATGTGGGTAATCAAAATCGTTATACGAAGTATTTCAGATTTTATATACAACCCCACATATAGCAACATGTGATACACAAAAATTTTTGGATAGATTTATGTATTATGATATATAGTGTGGCCATTTATTCCTGTGGTTATAAATATTGAGATACACATGGTCTTATATATGAGGTTGGTCGGATGCATTATGCACTAGACACTTAAGCACCCATATTATTATACTGACCAATTATATGTACATAAAATACTTGGAGAAGTACTCAATACTTTGAATAACTATTTGTTTTGTATATATAAATATTTGGGATCTATTGGGACTGTATGTACTGTTTATATTGATGTATAAAATCATTGAAATTATTACAACACATGACTTACCTGATTAAGATCTAGATGCTGCTTTCTCCCTTGTCTTATTTATTACAATGTATATTTAACTTCATTGGTTTTTATTAATTGTTTTGTGTATAAATAAAAATTTATCTATTTACTATTACTCCTAGTCCATGATTTTTTTTTTTTTTTCACCATTGTATAAGTATAACCATCATGCCACATGTCTGTTGTCGGGGGTCCCAGGACCAGGGGCTACTTCACTGTCCCTAACGCTAGGGATGCCCTAGCATGACCTGTTCCTCGGACTACTTCTGATGGTAACTTGCATTGGCTCCTGAATTTGTCCTTAGACTGTACCCTTCCGCCACTTAGGGAAGATGAGAGTAGTAGTAGTACCGTAATACACCAGGGAGACAAATGAGGTACTATGAACAAGGATAAAGGAAATACCAATCATACAAATATACACACATAAGCAACAGAGGTAATCACTAGGGAGTGGAGGATGGGGATATAACAAAGTAGGAGAACAAAGGGAATTATCACGCACTCAAAGCCTAGCAACAGTCACAGATAAAACCACTAAACGCCTTCTCCAACTACAACCACCAACAACCTCCAGCTATGCAGCCTAAGCTAACTCTGACAATGAATGCTAGCCAGGGCCCAGACTGAACAGGTGATGAAAGAGGCTAACATTGCACAGCTGAGAGACTTAACACAGGAAAGTTTCCAGGAGCTCTCAACTGAGCAGAGAGAACTCTGAACTGCTAAAATAAATTTACACCATTTAATATGAAGGTGAAGTGCTTCTAATCAGTGCAGGAGTAGGAGAAATCAGACACTACGGTCTCTGTCATGGTAAACCTGTGACAGTAGCCCCCCCTTCAACGAGGGACCTCTGGAACCTCAGAACTGGGTTTATCAGGAAGCGCCACTTGAAAAGACCAGATCAGCCTGGACGTATGGACGTCAGATGCTTGTAAGATGCCAGTTCATTTTCACATGCTCCAGAGTTCAGCGCGAGTCAGGCTGTGAGGGAGGGCAGCATCAGTGACGTCACCACTATTTACTGAAGCTCCGGATCCCTGCATCTCATTATTCACAAGTGGTTTACAGCCAGGATTGTTGCATCTTGGCACCATCCTGGTTGTAAACTGTATATCCCCCAGATATGGATTACGGCGTGGGACACAACGACAGACTGGTATGATATATTGTTGGTTTATTATTTTACTTTTATTATAGGAGATCGAGAGCTTCGGGGAAATAGGTGATGTTGTAAGTATGTTATAATTAAGAATAATAAAGGAGTCTGTGTCTTTATTTCAATAAAATAATTTTTTCAGGGTGTCTGTGTTTTATTTACAATTTAACTATGGGATTAGTTATAGGGGTGTTTCATTGAAGCCTCCCATTACTAACCATCCCCAACTATTACCCCACATGCCACCGCTACAGGGCAGTGGGAAGAGCAAGGCTATATGCCAGAATTGGCGCATCTTACAGATGCGCCATTTCTGGGGCGGCCACAGGCTGATGTTTTTAGCCAGGAGGGCCAGTATCCATGGCTCCTTCCTAGGTCCTAGGCTAATAATATCAGCCGGCAGCTGTTTGCATAGCCATTGCTGGCTATAAAGTATAGGGGGACTCACGCCATTTTTTTCCAATAACCTTTTATTCATTAAATACATGTCCAGTATTTTGCACACACACTCTACTAATTGTATTTAGCACTGACATCTATATATCTACCTATTCTGCATGTATTTACTGTATGTAAACCATGTCTTCTATCCTGTTGGCTCCCGCAGTCATTTTACAGAAGACGACAAATGAATTAGCGGCTATACTTCTATCTTTCTCTGTATGAAATATAAAGACATATATATGTGTGTCACTGACATATCTATATATAAAATATATATATATATATAAAATATATATATATATATATATATATATACTGTATATATATATATATATATATATATATACAGTACAGACCAAAAGTTTGGACACACCTTCTCATTTAAAGATTTTTCTGTATTTTCATGACTATGAAAACTGTAAATTCATACTGAAGGCATCAAAACTGAATTAACACATGTGAAATTATATACTAACAAAAAAGTGTGAAACAACTGAAATTATGTCTTATATTCTAGGTTCTTCAAAGTAGCCACCTTTTGCTTTGGTGACTGCTTTGCACACTCTTGGCATTCTCTTGAAGTAGGTAGTCACCGGAAATGGTTTTCACTTCACAGGTGTGCCCTGTCAGGTTTAATAAGTGGGATTTCTGGCCTTATAAATGGGGTTGGGATCATCAGTTGTGCTGTGCAGAAGTCTGGTGGATACACAGCTGATAGTCCTACTGAATAGACTGTTAGAATTTGTATTATGGCTAGAAAAAAGCAGCAAAGTAAAGGAAAACGAGTGGCCATCATTACTTTTAGAAATGAAGGTCAGTCAGTCAAAAAATTGGGAAAACTTTGAAAGTGTCCCCAAGTGCAGTTGCAAAAACCATCAAGCGTTACAAAGAAACTGGCTCACATGAGGACCGCCCAGGAAAGGAAGACCAAGAGTCACCTCTGCTTCTGAGGATAAGTTTATCCGAGTCACCAGCCTCAGAAATCGCAGGTTTACGTAAAGCAGCTCAGATTAGAGACCAGGTCAATGCCACACAGAGTTCTAGCAGCAGACACATCTCTACAACAACTGTTAAGAGGAGACTTTGTACAGCAGGCCTTCATGGTAAAATAGCTGCTAGGAAACCACTGCTAAGGAAAGGCAACAAGCAAAAGAGACTTGTTTGGGCTAAAGAACACAAGGAATGGGCTTTAGACCAGTGGAAATCTGTGCTTTGGTCTGATGAGTCCAAATTGAGATCTTGGGTTCCAATCACCGTGTCTTTGTGCGACGCAGAAAAGATGAACGGATGGACTCTACATGCCAGGTTCCCACCGTGAAGCATGGAGGAGGTGTGATGGTGTGGGGGTGCTTTGCTGGTGACACTGTTGGGGATTTATTCAAAACTGAAGGCATACTGAACCAGCATGGCTACCACAGCGGCATGCTATTCCATCCGGTTTGCGTTTAGTTGGAATATCTTTTATTTTTCAACAGGACAATGACCCCAAACACACCTCCTGGTTGTGTAAGGGCTATTTGACCAACAACGACAGTGATGGGGTGCTACGTCAGATTACCTGGCCTCCACAGTCACCAGACCAGAACCCAATCGAGATGGTTTGGGGTGAGCTGGACCACAGAGTGAAAGCAAAAGGGCCAACAAGTGCTAAGCATCTCTGGGAACTCCTTTAAGATTGTTGGAAGACCATTTCCAGTGACTACCTCTTGAAGCTCATCAACAGAATGCCAAGAGTGTGCAAAGCAGTCATCAAAGCAAAAGGTGGCTACTTTGAAGAACCTAGAATATAAGACATATTTTCAGTTGTTTCACACTTTTTTGTTAAGTATATAATTCCACATGTGTTAATTCAGTTTTGATGCCTTCAGTGTGAATGTACAGTTTTCATAGTCATGAAAATACAGAAAAATCTTTAAATGAGAAGGTGTGTCCACACTTTTGGTCTGTACTGTATATACTGTATATATACACCTATTTTATGTGTATATATCTATTCTATCCTATTCTAACCTGTCATTGTGATTTTACTGTAGCCGCAAATGAATTGCCGGCTTTTCAAAGGACACTGGTGCGTATTTCTCGCAAGTCACATGGATGGTCCGTGGGGTGTGCAACTTTTTTCTTGCACTCATAGACTTGCATTGTTGAGTCTCGGCCGATATACACTGCAAATCACAGCATGATGCGATTTCACTCGCACGTATAATACGGCAGTGAAAAAAAACGGTGATGGTGATGGTGTTTTATCATATAGCACTCGTCCGTATTCCTCACTAGTGTGACTCTGGCCTATTACCTGCTGATAAAATCAACTGATAAATGAGTCCAAGCTCTACTCGGAAACTTCAATGGTTGGACAGATCCAGATGGACGCGTATGAGAGGTTTAAGAACGTGCACAGACACTGCAGGCATCTACATAGCTACAGTGGGTACGGAAAGTATTCAGACCCCTTTAAATTTTTCACTATTTGTTTCAATTGCAGCCATTTGGTAAATTTAAAAAGTTCATTTTTTTTCTCATTAATGTACACTCTTCACCCCACCTAGACAAAAAAAAAACAGAAATGTAGAAATTTTTGCAAATTTATTAAAAAAGAAAAACTGAAATATCACATGGTCATAAGTATTCAGACCCTTTGCTCATACACTCATATTTAAGTCACATGCTGTCCTGTTGTGAATACTTTGGAGATGACTTCTGAGCTGGGGCTCCCTCTTGTGGTTTCTGATGGTGTTGAAGCTGCGTTGAATAACAGAGGTCCATCACCTAGGAGTGAGGAGTGGCAATCAGGTGGGACGGACTGGGCAGATATAAGTGAGCTGCCGTCCCATGATCCTCGCCGGTGATTAGTTTCTCTTCCTGGTCCAATTTGGAAGTCAGCTGGTTTTCTGCTGTCTCCTGCGAAAATTCAGATAAGTTATTTTCTGCTTGCTTCTGTGGTTTTGCTTTTCTTTGTGTTTGCTGCCCTTTTTGCGAGGACAGCCGGGTCCCCTTGCTGGTCTCTGTTTCTCATTTATTTCTGTTCATTTGCTCTGTCTCTTTTATTTCAGTGGCTGCTTTCTATCTTTAGGCTTAGTTAACTCTCCGGCTGTGTTGAGGCGTCTAGGTCAACGTAGGTACGTCTCACAGCTGCTTCTAGTTGTGCGGTTAGTTTAGGGGTCTGCAACCCATTAGTTCCCAACCTCTCTGTGTGACTGGCTGCCTTGGCTATTTTGTTCCCATCCTCCTCGGCCACCAATTCATAACACTGTCCATTTCCTTGTGATCCTCCTTGAGATGGTTCTACTGTTATGTTCTGCTACAAGCACTAAGGAAAGAAAAGGAAATCTGTCCCTACAATAAAACTAAGCTCTATCCCTACGATGTAACGGGAAACCTGATCCTGCGATCAGACCCACTAAAGTCCTCAGTTAGTCTGAACGAAGACCTATAGATGCGCCGAAGGGATCCCTACAAGCACTAGGGACTGGGAGAAAAGGTGGACACCTCCTAACAGAAGTTGTAGCAGTAAAAAGAAAAGCAAAACAACATAGAACATAGAGGTCAAAAGACCAAGCAAAACTATCTGAGTAAGGTAACAAAGCACCCGGCTAGCTTAAGAGTAGAAGTTACAATGAAGTCCAGCAAAGCCAGAAGGGCGGAGCAGGATTAAATAGGCCACAAAGCTCATGTGACCAGCAAGATAAAAAAAAACTAACAGGAGAGTTCTAACAGTACCCCCCCTTCTAAGAGGATCCTCCGGATCCCTTAGGCCCAGGCTTATCCGGAAACCTTTTGTGAAACGCTCTGACAAGTCTGGAGCAGAAACATCATCCGCCCTCACCGATGAGTTATCCTCGGGTCCGAAACCTTTCCAAGCGACAAGATACTGCAAACTCCCTCTATACCGTCTTGAATTTAGGATGCAGGAAATTTCATATTCCCCGTCCTCCACCACCGGGGGAACAGTGGCAAAGGCTTCTCCATGCGACATATCAGATCTTTTCAACAGAGAAACATGAAACACCGGATTAATCCTCCAGGAGGTAGGAACCTCCAACCTAACAGCCGATTGGTTAACAACCTGAAGCACCTTAAAGGGCCCTACAAACTTGGGACCCAATTTTTTAGAAGGAATCCTCAACCTCAGATTCTTAGAGGATAACCAAACCATGTCACCAATAGCAAAAAAAACCTCTTGCCGTTTCCTATCGAAGTAGCCTTTAGATTTTCTGTTAGCCTCCTGAAGATTACCACGTACAACCATCCAAACTCTCTCCAAATCACCAGAAAAATTATCCTCTTCAGGCACAGCCGATACCAATTTGGAGAATGACCCAAACGACGGATGTCTCCCAGTACTACAAAAAAAAGGCGAACAACCAGCAGAAGAGGATGTATGGTTGTTAAGAGCAAATTCAGCAAGTGGCAGAAACTCAGACCACCCCTCTTGATTGTCTGCCACAAAACAACGCAAGAACTGCTCAACATCCTGATTTTTCCTTTCTGTCTGGCCATTAGACTCAGGATGATATCCAGATGAAAACGACAAATGAACTCCCAACCTGTCACAAAAGGCGAGCCAAAAACGAGCCACGAACTGAGGTCCCCTATCGGAAACAATGTCAGTAGGAACGCCATGTAGTCTGACAATTTCCTTGACAAAGGCCTTAGCGAGAGTCTTAGCGCAAGGCAGTTTGATGAAAGGAACCAAGTGACACATCTTGCTAAAACGGTCCACGACCACCCAGATGACAGTGAAACCCTCAGAGGGGGGAAGGTCAGTAATAAAGTCCATATCCAAATGTGTCCAAGGTGCACTAGGAACCTCCAAAGGGCAAAGCAACCCGCAGCAAGAGTATGTGAAGACTTAAGGGTATGCCACACTGAACAATATCGCTAACGGGATCGCTAAAAAACGTCACTATTTAGCGATCCCGTTAGCGATGTTGCTCAGTGCGGCATCTGCCAGCGACGAGCTTCCTGCTGTGATCTCGCTCGTCGCTGGAATCGTTCCGGACCCTATTTTCTCGTCGGCGCTCCCGCTGGGTAAGGATATATCGCTAGTGTGGCACCTTTTCTTAGCGATTTAGCGGTACTTTTGTACCGCTAAAGTCGTTAAGAAGATCGCTAACGGCGATAGCGTCGTTAACTATATCGCTAAATGTGGCCGCACTTAGCGATATAGAAACAATCCCGCTAGCGATCGCATTAGTATGCGTCGTTATCGTGATCGCTAGCGGGATTGTTTAGTGTGGCAGTACCTTTAGATCTTGCACACACAGTACATTGACGCACCCACTTAACGACTTCCTTCTGCCATACCGGCCACCAAAAACTGCGACCCACAAGTCTCTTGGTCTCAGAGATTCCAGGATGACCTGCCAACCAAGACTCATGACACTCCACAAAAAAATCTCTCCTAAAGGTCCCAGGCACAAACAACCTCCCATGGAGAGTGTTAGATGGGGCATTCTCCTGTGCTTTAAGAATCTCATCTTCCAACACAGAGTCCAAAGCAGCAATCACAACCCCTTCTTGTAAAATGTTCTCCTCCTCCTCAGCACCAACCATGGGAGAAAAACTGCGAGACAAAGCATCGGCTTTCACATTCTTAGTACCCGGGATGTAAATAACAGAAAAATTAAACCGCGAGAAAAACAGTGCCCACCTAGCCTAACGGGCATTCAAGCGTTTGGCAGCATCAAGATAGATCAGATTTTTATGATCCGTGAAAACCTGCATGGGAAATTCAGCACCTTCCAAGAGATGCCGCCAGTGTTCAAATGCGAGATTAATGGCCAACAATTCCCGATTACCAATATCATAATTCAGTTCAGTCTCAGAAAATTTCTTTGAAAAAAAAAGCACAAGGATGTACTCCATCCGTATTTTCCTGAGACAACACCGCGCTGACCCCCACAGAAGAAGCATCAACCTCAACCAAAAACGGTTTAGTCACATCAGGCTGCATAAGGATGGGAGCAGAGCTGAAGCTCTCCTTTAAAAACACTAAAGCTTCAATGGCCTCAGTAGTCCACTGAACCGCATTAGCACCTTTCCTGGTGAGATCGGTCAGTGGTTTGACAATAATAGAAAAATTTTTAATGAATTTTCTATAATAATTGGCGAAACCCAAAACACTCTGTAACGATTTCAAACCAATAGGCCTTGGCCATTCCTGCACAGCTTGAACTTTTACTGGGTCCATCTCAAAACCTTCGCTGGAGATAATGTAGCCCAAAAAACTAATTCTCTGTACAGTGAACTCACATTTCTCCAGCTTAGCAAAAAGCGAATTGTCACTCAATAACTGTAATACCTCACAAACGCTGGGCCAATGAGACTCCAGATCCTGCGAATAAATCAAAATGTCATCCAAATACACAACCACATTTTTGCTGATCAAAGGTCTAAGGATGTCATTAATAAGATTCTGAAAAAATGCAGAATTGATAAGGCCAAAAGGCATAACCAGATTCTCAAAATGACCCACAGGAGTGTTAAAAGCAGTCTTCCATTCGTCACCCTCCTTCATGCGCAACAAATTGTATGCCCTGAAGATCAATTTTAGAAAACCACTTGGCCCCCGCTAACTGGTTAAACAAATCAGGAATCAATGGCAGTGGGTAAGGATTGCGTACAGTGATTTTATTAATCTCACGAAAGTCCAGACAAGGACGTAAACCGCCGTCCTTCTTTTTCACAAAAAAAAATCCAACAGCCACAGGAGACTTGGAAGGCCTAATGTGACCGGCGGCCAAGCTTGTCTGTATGTATTCCTCCAAAGCCTTTCTCTCAGGAAGAGTAAGATTAAATAACCGACTTTTAGGAAGAGTCGCTCCAGGGACAAATTCAATAGTACAATCATAATCTCTATGGGGAGGCAAAATCTGCGATTTCTTCTCAGAAAAGACTTTCCAAAAATCCTGAATAGGTACAGGTAGTTCCCCTTTATCCACAGCAGCAATACGCCCGTTACAACACTTGTCATAACACTTCGAACTCTAGGACTTAATTTCATTGGTAGACCAATCCAGAACAGGATTGTGCAATTTTAACCAGGGTAACCCCAAAATCACCGGAGAAGGCAAATTATTCAATACTACCAAATCCAAATTCTCTTGATGAACACCATTAATAGAAAGGGGGAAATTCACAGACCTTGTGAGTAACATTCTTCAAGGGAGAGCCATCAACAGAAACCATGGCAATAGGGATGACAAAGGTTTGGGTTCTAATTTAAGTTTTTCCAAGAATTCCCCATCAATCACATTCAGCGTAGAACCACAATCAACAAATACCCGAAAATCCATTAATTCTTCCTGAGCAGCAGTAGTAGTGGCAGAAAGAAAGACGCCCTTAGTATTTAAACAGGCTATACGGGCGGAACTGACCTTTTTTTTTCTTTGTTCATACGAAGCACACAATTCTTAATGAAATGGTCAGATTTGCCGCTATAAAAGCACAAATCTTCAGAATACCTGCGGTCTTTTTCCTGAGAGCGAAGTGTCATCGCTCCAATTTCCATCGGCTCTCCAATGTCAGTACAGACCTTCTCAAGACTTGTAGCTGACAAGGCAGAGGATTTACTCTCATTAACCCTTGCACGCAGTCTCCTATCCACCCGTATGGCTAATTGCATAGCCTCTTGCAAGTTACCAGGAATAGGATAAGCAATCAGCAAATCTTTAACCCTTTCACTTAGCCCTGCAAGAAATAAACTTTTCAAAGCTGAATCGTTCCACCCCACCTGAGTGGACCACCTTCGAAGTGAGTACAATATCTTTCCACATTACCTGATCCCTGTCTCAAACGTCTCAATTCTGTCTCAGCTGATGAAACACGATCAGGATCGTCATACAATAACCCCAAAGACAGAAAAAAACTATCCACTGATCTAAAGCATGGATCACTAGGCTGCAGAGAAAAGGCCCAGTCCTGAGGTTCTTTGCGCAAAAGTGACATTATGAACCCTATGCGCTGTGATTCATCACCAGAGGATCTGGGTCTCAAATGGAAATACAACAAGCAAGCATTTTTAAAAGAAAAAAAATCTTGTTGTTCACCAAAAAATAAATCAGGCAAACGTACCTTTGGCTCCACGAAATGTGCTCCAGAACAACTACTCACGTGTTGCTGGATCTCAGCCACCTCCAGAGAAAGTCCCTGCAGGCGTTGAGCCAAATCCTGAACCGACACCATGATGGAAACAGAAAATCTTTCCTTAGAGATATTTTTTGGCTGGACTTACTGTTATGTTCTGCTACAAGCACTAAGGAAAGAAAGGGAAATCTGTCCCTACAATAAAACTATGCTCCATCCCTACGATGTAACGGAAAACCTGATCCTGCGATCAGACCCGCTAAAGTCCTCAGCTAGTCTGAACGAAGACCTATAGATGCGAGGAAGGGATCCCTACAAGCACTAGGGACTGGGAGAAAAGGTGGACACCTCCTAACAGAAGTTGTAGCAGTAAAAAGAAAAGCAAAACAACATAGAACATAGAGGTCAAAAGACCAGCAAAACTATCTGAGTAAGGTAACAAAGCACCCGGCTAACTTAAAGGGAATCTGTCACCCTAAATTGGCGGGATATTTAAATGATGGCAGTCAGGTCAGATGGGCGGTGTTTTGGGTACTTGCCTTAACATGTTGTTCGCTGCTGTCTCCATTATTTCTGGGAATTGTAGTCGTTGCCCTCCATGTAACGCGCCTGCGCATTGCAATCTTGAATTGCGCACGCGCAGTATGCTTTGCCTGCATCTGACCTGACTGCCATCATTTAAATATCCCGCCAATTTAGGGTGACAGATTCCCTTTAAGAGTAGAAGTTACAATGAAGTCCAGCAAAGCCAGAAGGGCGGAGCAGGATTAAATAGGCCACAAAGCTCATGTGACCAGCAAGATAAAAAAAAACTAACAGGAGAGTTCTAACATCTACTCCTTCATTGGAGTCCAGCTGTGTTTAATTAAACTGATAGGACTTGATTTGTAAAGGCACAAACCTGTCTACATAAGACCTCACAGCTCACAGTGCATGTCAGACCAAATGAGAATCATGAGGTCAAAAGGCACTACAGAAGGAGCACAGAGACAGAATTGTGGCAAGGCACACATCTGACCAAGGTTACAAAAGAATTTCTGCAGTATTCAAGGTACTTAAGAGCACAGTGGCCTCCATAATCCTTAAATGGAAGAAGTTTTGTACCACCAAAAGTTTTCCTAGACCTGGCCTTGGTGAGAGAGGTAAAGAAAAACCCCAAGATCACTCTGGCTGAGCGCCACAGATGCAGTAGGGAGATGGGAGAAAATTCCACAAAGTCAACTCTCACTGCAGCCCTCCACCAGTTGGGCCTTAATGGCATAGTGGCCCAACGGAAGCCTCTCCTCAGTGCAAGACATATGAAAGCCCGTATAGAGTTTGTGAAAAAACACATGAAGGACTCCCAGATTATGAGAAATAAGATTCTCTGGACTGATGAGATGAAGATAGACCATTTTGGTGATAATTCTAAGCAGTTTGTGTGGAGAAAACCAGGCACTGCTCATCACCTGCGCAAAACAATCCCAACAGTGAAACATGGTGGTGACAGCATCATGCTATGGGGATGTTTTTCTGCTGCAGGGACAGGACGACTGGTTGCAATTAAAGGCACTATGAATGCGGCCAAGTACAGAGATATCCTGGATGAAAACCTCTTCTAGAGTGCTCTGGACTTCAGACTTGGCTGAAGGTTCACCTTCCAACAAGACAATGACCCTAAGCACACAGCTAAAATAACAAAGGAGTGGCTTTAGAGCAAATCTGTGACCATTCTTGACTGGTCCAGCCAGAGCCCTGACGTAAACCCGATTGAGCATCTCTAGAGAGCCCTGAAATTGGCTGTCCACCAACGTTCACCATCCAACCTGACGGAACTGGAGAGGATCTGCAAGGAAGAATGGCAGAGGATCCCCAAATCCAGGTGTGAATAACTTATTGCATCATTCCCAAGAAGACTCATGGCTGTACTAGCTCAAAAGGGTGCTTCTACTCAATACTGAGCAAAGGGTCTGAATACTTATGACCATGTGATATTTCAGTTTTTCTTTTTTAATGAATTTACAAAAATTTCTACATTTCTGTTTTTTTCAGTCAAGATCGGGTGCAGATTGTACATTAATGAGAAACAAAAATGAACCTACCCGTCCCGATCAGAGTCACCTTGTCGACGGTGGAATGGCTTTTATGCTATTTTTGATCAAAAACAGTATTACTAAGAACTCTGTGTTATTCAAATGAGCTTTTGTTTTTTTACTTTTTTACTTACCGTATTTAGTTACAGCAGGGTTTTTGCTCATTTTGTCTCTTGTAGGTTTTTGTAGTCAAACATATTGGCTAATCAATTTTCTTTAGAATGAAAATCTGTTGTCAGTTTGAATATAAGCATGAAACAAGGAACTACATTAATAGCTTCAAGTGAGCAGTATTGCTGTAACTTGATTTGTAGCTTTTTTAACATTCGGAAGCAATGCGAGATGGTAACATTCCAAGGGTCTGTAGGCACAAAATGTTATTTGGTAAAAAGACAGTGTTAATTTAGAAATCAGTTTAACCCCTTCACGCCTCAGCCCTTTTTCTTTTTTGTGTTTCTGTTTTTCGCTCCCCTTCTTCCCAGAGCCATAACTTTTTTATTTTTCCGTCAATATGGCCATGTGAGGGCTTGTTTTTGCGGAACGATATGTACTTTTGAACGACACTATTGGTTTTACCGTATTGTGTACTCAAAAACAGGAAAAAAAATATTCCAAGTGCTGTGAAATTGCAAAAAAAATGCAATTCTACAACGGATTTTTGGATTTTATTTTACCATGTTCATCAAATGCTAATACTGACCTGCCATTATGATTCTCCAGGTCATTATGAGTTTATAGACACCAAACATGTCTAGGTTCTTTTTTATTTAAGTGGTGGAAAATAAATCCAATTTTGTAAAAAAAAAAAAAAATTGCGTCATTTTCCGAGACCCGTACCGTCTCCATTTTTCGTGATCTCGGGTTGGGTGAGGGCTTATTTTTGCGTGCTGAGCTGATGTTTTTAATGATAATATTTTCGTGCAGATACGATTTTTTGGTCGTTATTGCATGTTAATGCAATGTCGCAGCGACAAAAAAAACGTAATTCTGACATTTTGACTTTTTTCTCGCTACGCCGTTTTAGTGATCAGGTTCATCTTTTTTTATTGATAGATTGGGCAATTCTGAACACGGCGATACCAAATATGTGTATGTTTGTTTTCTTTCTTAGGCTGGAGTCACACACAACCACAAAAAATCGGTCCGTTTTAGACGGTCGACAATCGGATCAAAATAAAAACATCACACATCCTTCTGGCATCCGATTTTCCTTCAAAGATGCGATTTAATCGCATGTGTGTGTACCTTGTAACATCCGATTTTCATCCGACTTGCGAGATTTTCTCGCAGGCTTGCAAAACTGACATATAATGGATCTAAAAGAATAGTATTTCAATCACAAAAAAAGAATAGATATATACACATAGAACACATATATATATATATATATATACATGTCATTGTGACATGTATATATACATATATTTATAGTTCCTAGACTTCTACATACTGTTATAGCCGCTAATTCAATTGCCGGGTTTTGTGAAATCACAGAAGCCGACATGAAATGATACATTGTTTCCACACATTTAACCATGTAATTTCCTGTATTTTGATATTTGTTTAGAACTTACAATTACATGACTGTATTTGTGCAAAATTTCAGACATGTAGGGGTTAATTAAAGGTGTAATTTCGTTGAAAAAAAATGCGTGGGCTCCCGCTGTATTTTCTCCACCAGACAGACAAAGCAAGCGAGTGGGGGCAGATAATAACAGCCTAGGGAGGGTACATTTTTTGTGCCCCCCCTGGCTACTAACATCTGCCCCCAGACACCCCAGAAAGGGCAAATCTATAATTAGATTCGCCCTTTCTGGCACTTTGCCCGTCTATTCCCATTGCCCTGTAGCGGTGGCGAATGGGTTAATTATCTCACCTTACTGTCACCTTGCTATTGAAAGGTGACCTTAAGGTAGGTTAATAATTGAGAGCTGTCAATTAGACAACTATCAATTATTAATCCTATTGAAGTAAATAAAAAAACACACACTTTAAGAATAAATAATTTTAATGAAATAAAAACACATTTTTTTGACCATATTTTATTTTACACTTAATCCGTGCGAAGCCATTGATCTCCTAAAATAAAAAAAAAAAAAAAAAAACATTATTCTTACCTATTCCGCCGATCTGTCACGTCCCACGCTGTAATCCTTCACAAAGGGTTAACTAGCTTTGAGCCAAGCAGTGCAAGTAATCCTGCATGCTCAGCTCAAAGCTCATGAATGAATAAGTTCCTCTCCTGGCGACAGGAGAGGATGTGTTTCATGAATGAAGCTTAATTGATTGTGTCCACTTTCCCTTTAGGTCAGGTCACTACAGTTAAATTGCCAATAAATCAATTAAGCTCCATTCATGAATCTATTCCTCTACTTTCGCTGGGAGAGGAAGTTATTCATTCAGGGGAATACAGGTCTGAGACAGCATTATTAGCTCTCTGCGACCTGTAACCTGTTAACCCTTTCTGATGGATTACACCGTGGGACCTGACTGTACATCGGATTGGTAAGTATAATTTTGCTTTTTTATTTTATTTTTATTACAGGAAATGGTTTTAGCAGGAAAATAAAATATGGTCAAAAACTGTGTGATTATTTCATTAAACTTATTTTTTATTAAACTGTGTGTGTTTGATTTTTCTTTCATACAATAGGATTAATAATTGATAGTTGTCTAATTGACAGCTCTCAATTATTAACCTACCTTAAGGTCACCTTTCAATAGCAAGGTGACAGTAAGGTGAGATAATTAACCCATTCGCCACCGCTACAGGGCAATGGGAATAGACGGGCAAAGTGCCAGAAAGGGCGAATCTAATTATAGATTTGCCCTTTCTGGGGTGTCTGGGGGCAGATGTTAGTAGCCAGGGGGGGCACAAAAAATGTACCCTCCCTAGGCTGTTATTATCTGCCCCCACTCGCTTGCTTTGTCTGTCTGGTGGAGAAAATACAGCGGGAGCCCACGCATTTTTTTCAACGAAATTACACCTTTAAATAACCCCTACATGACTGAAATTTTGCACAAATACAGTCATGTAATTGTAAGTTCTAAACAAATATCAAAATACAGGAAATGACATGGTTAAATGTGTGGAAACAATGTATCATTTCATGTCGGCTTCTGTGATTTCACAAAACCCGGCAATTGAATTAGCGGCTATTACAGTATGTAGAAGAGTAAGAACTATAAATATATATATATATATGTCACAATTACATGTATATATATATATATATGTGGATTCTATGTGTGGATATGTATTGATTCGATTCTTTATTAAAGCTGTCAGTGTGCTTTTACAGTATAGGCAGGGATGAATTGCCGGCTTTTCTAAAGGACACCGATGCGATTTAATCGCAAGTCACACATGCGGTCCGTTTGTAATCCGATTTTTCATCGCTCCCATAGACTTGCATTGGCGATAGTCGACCCACAATCGGTGACAATCGCAGCATGCTGCGATTGCACACGGACGTTTAAAACGGACCACAAAAAATCTGATACTGGGAGCTGCTCCATAGATTAACATAGGTCCGACTGCAATACGATATTTCATCGCATTGCAGTCGTCCGATTTTGTCGCCAGTGTGACGCCGGCCTTATTGTTTTATTTTGAATGGGGCAAAAGGGGGGTGATTTGAACTTTTGTATTTTTTTATATTTTTAAAAACATTTTTTTTTACTTTTGGCATGCTTCAATAGTCTTCATGGGAGACTAGAAGCTGCCATAACCCGATCATCTCTACTACATACAGGCGATGATCAAATCACCTATATGTAGTAGAATTACTTGCTATGAGCGCCGACCACCGGGTGGCGCTCATTGCAATCCGGCACTGACAACCATAGAGGTCTGCAGGAGACCTCTGGTTGTCATGCCAACCCACAGGTGACCTGTAAGCAAGTGACGGGTATCACCGGTGGGCGGATTTCTAGCCTGATGGCCGGAAACGCACGTAAAGTGCCTCTGTCAGAGATTGACTGCTGCAAAAGGAAAAGTGCATACCAGCTCACCTGCAGCAGCATGCGGTGTGTAGAAGCACGGATCTCATGTAGTCTCACGTGCAATAATCAAGAAAAATGGGTGTTGTTCCACCCATGGCTATTAACCTGTTAAATGCCGCTATCAAACTCTCAAGAAAAATGGCTGGTGTTCCAGCTTTTTATAAAATCAATTTTATTTAACAAAAATTAAAAATGATGACAGCATAGCTATTCAAGATGTCTACATCATGTCTGTCATCATTTTTTAATTTTTGTTAAATAAAATTGATTTTATAAAAAGCTGGAACACCACCCATTTTTGAGAGTTTGATAGCAGCATTTACCAGGTTAATATCCACTGGTGGATCGCGATTCCACCCACAGCTGTTCCGGGCACATGTCAGCTGTTCTAAACAGCTGACATGTACCGGGAAAGATGTGGGCTCACCGCCGTAGCCCACATCAAAGGGAGGGAGTCTGTCATCAGCGTAAATGTACTCCAGATGTCGAAAAGGGGTTAAAGACATTTCCAGCACATATGTCAAGCTTTTATCGGAGACAGCTGAGTGCACAATAAGGCCACTTTCATACGGTCAGTATTTGGTCAGTATTTTACCTCAGTGTTTGTAAGCCAAAACCAGGAGCAGGTGAAACACACAGAAGTGGTGACGTGTTTCTATAAGGCCACATTTACATGTTCAGTATTTGGTGAGCTTTTTACCTCAGTATTTGTTAGACAAAACCAGGATAGGTGATAAATACAGAAGTGGTGACTTGTTTCTAATACACTTTTCCTCTGATTGTTCCCCTCCTGGTTCAGGCTTACAAATACCGAGGTAAAAAACTCACAAAATAGTGAACGCGTGCACATGGCCTGACAGCGTAATTTTTAGCAATGTGAATATGTCTATGGTAGGAAAACAAAACAGATGATTGCATATTTCATTTATTGATTCCATAAATTGAAACTTGATAATAACCATTTGGATTTGCATAAATATTCAGCACTGTGACTGTAACATTAGTTTGAATAAAAAAAAAAACACTGGTACCTTTACATCCTGAGAGTGATGGATTATCTAAAGTTTTTATTTTATATTAAAACAAAAAAAGGAAGCACACTGTAGCGCTAAGGCTTGCAAACAGAAGATATGCATCACTGCCTTAAAAATATGAAAAATTGAGAAAGCTTAGCGCATAAAATGGCCAATTTATGTGTACTTGGAAGCCACGTTAAGGCGTCTCTCGTTTTCCAGGTCCTAACTAATGCCTATCTTCACTTAGAAAAAAGTCTTATCTGTATGGGAACTTATGAAACCTCTCTTAAGGCCTCATACTCACTGGCTGGAAAAAAATCGGTCCGTTTTCTGCAGGGAAAAAACAGTACAATTGATGTAAAAAGGCATGCGATTTGCATGCGATTTTAAATTGCACCATGCGTTTTCCATCAGTTTTCCATCAGTTTTCCATCTGTATGCAATGCGATTTTAACATGAAGTTTTACATAGAGCAGTTATCTCTATGTAAAAAGTCATGTAAAAATCACATTGTCAAAAAAAAATGTACACAAAAAGCAAATAAATATATATATATATATATATATATATATATATATATATATATATATATTATATATATGGTCATACACTTCTACATAGTATAATAGCCGCTAATTCATCCCCGGCTATACAGTAAAATCACACTGACAGCTTTAATAAAGAATAGAAACAATACATATACACACATAGAATACATATATATATATATATATATATATATATTATATATGCATTGTGACATATATATATATAAATATATTTATAGTTCATACACTTCTACATACTGTAATAGCCGCTAATTCAATTGCCGGCTTTTGTGGAATCACAGAAGTTGACATGAAATGATACATTGTTTCCACACAGTTAACCATGTCATTTCATGTATTTTGATATATGGTTTTAACTTACAATTACATAAGTGTATGTGTGCAAAATTTCAGACATGTAGGGGTTAATTAAAGGTGTAAATTCGTTGAAAAAAAATGCGTGGGCTCCCGCTGTATTTTCTCCACCAGACAGACAAAGCAAGCGAGTGGGGGCAGATAATAATAGCCTAGGGAGGGAAAATTTTTTGTGCCCCCCCTGGCTGCTAACATCTGCCCCTAGACACCCCAGAAAGGGCAAATCTCTAATTAGATTTGCCCTTTCTGGTACTTTGCCCGTCTATTCCCATTGCCCTGTAGCGGTGGCGAATGGGTTAATAAGGGGTTAAAGCCACCTTGCAATTGAAAGGTCACTTTAAGCCAGGTTAATAATTGAGAGCTGTCAATTAGACAACTATCAATTATTAATCCTATTGAAGTAAATAAAAAAACACACACACTTTAAGAATAAATAATTTTAATGAAATAAAAACACATTTTTTTGACCATCTTTTATTTTACTCTTAATCCGTGCGAAGCCCTTGATCTCCTATAATAAAGAAAAAATAATAAAACAACATTATTCTTACCTATCTGGTGATCTGTCACGTCCCACGCTGTAATCCTTCACAAAGGGTTAACTAGCTTTGAGCCAAGCATTGCAAGTAATGCTTGCTGCTCAGCTGAAAGCTCCTGAATGAATGAGCTTATCTCCTGCTGACAGGAGAGGATGTGATTAATGAATGAAGCTTAATTGATTGCGTCCCACTTTCACTTTAGGTCAGGTCACTAAAGTGAAAGTGGCAATAAATCAACTAAGCTCCACTCATTAATCACTTCCTCTCCTTTCGCTGGGAGAGGAAGTTATTCATTCAGGGTGTTACAGCTCAGAATTTCTGATGGATTACAGCGTGGGACCTGACTGTGCATCGGATTGGTAAGAATAATTTTGCTTTTTTATTTTATTTTTATTACAGGAAATGGTTTTAGCAGGAAAATAAAATATGGTCAAAAACTGTGTGATTATTTCATTAAACTTCTTTTTTATTAAAGTGTGTGTGTTTGATTTTTCTTTCATACAATAGGATTAATAATTCATAGTTGTCTATTTGACAGCTCTCAATTATTAACCTGGCTTAAAGTGACCTTTTCAATTGCAAGGTGGCTTTAACCCCTTATTAACCCATTCGCCACCGCTAGAGGGCAATGGGAATAGACGGGCAAAGTGCCAGAAAGGGCGAATCTAATTAGAGATTTGCCCTTTCTGGGGTGTCTGGGGGCAGATGTTAGTAGCCAGGGGGGGCACAAAAAATTTACCCTCCCTAGGCTATTATTATCTGCCCCCACTCGCTTGCTTTGTCTGTCTGGTGGAGAAAATACAGCGGGAGCCCACGCATTTTTTTTCAACGAATTTACACCTTTAATTAACCCCTACATGTCTGAAATTTTGCACACATACACTTATGTAATTGTAAGTTAAAACCATATATCAAAATACATGAAATTACATGGTTAACTGTGTGGAAACAATGTATCATTTCATGTCGGCTTCTGTGATTTCACAAAAGCCGGCAATTGAATTAGCGGCTATGACAGTATGTAGAAGTGTATGAACTATAAATATATATATATGTATGTGTCACAATGACATGTATATATAATATATATATATATATATATATGTATTATATGTGTATGTATCTAGTGTTTTGTGAGCTGTCAGTGTGATTTTACAGTAGCGGGGATGAATTGCCGGCTTTTCAAAGGAGACTGGTGCGTATAAATCGGACAGCACTTGCATGGTGCGAGTGCTGTGCGATGATTTCTCGCACCCATTGACTTGCATTGGCGATTATCATGCCAAAATCACATCAAATCGCAGCATGCTGCGATTTTTTCTCACACCAATTTCTGATGAGAAAAAAATCGCAAATGAGAACTCACCTATTGAATAACATTGGTCAGATTTGAATCCGATTTTTTTTCGTCTGATTATCATCCGTTTTCGGCGCCAGTGAGTATGAGCCCTTAGACTGAAATCTGCATCTCTGTGGAGGGGTAGTGAACCTGCTGTAATTAAAACACCTGTTACTAAGAAGCGGAGTGCTCAGTCAGAAAGAAAATGAATACAAATTTCAAAAAACTGACCGTCACATCCAAACATAGATCAAGTGTGAACAGGTTCTTAACCTAGAGTCACCAATTCATAAATGCTCAAATAAAAAAGGAAGCACTCTGTAGCGCCATAGCTTGCTAACATAAGATATGAAAAATAAATTGCATCACTGCCTTAAAAATATGAAATATGAATCTACAGAGATGTAGATTTCAGTCTGAAGAGAAGTTTCATAAGTTCCCATACAGATAAGACTTTTTTCTAAGCGAGGATAGGCATTAGTTAGGACGTGGAAAACAAGAGATGCCTTAACGTGGCTTCCAGGTACACATAAATTGGCCATTTTATCCTCTAAGCTTTCTCAATTTTTCATATTTTTAAGGCAGTGATGCAATTTATTTTTCACATATTATGTTTGCAAGCTATAGCGCTACAGTGTGCTTCCTTTTTTATTTGAGCATTTATGAATTGGTGACACTAGGTTAAGCACCTGTTCACACTTGATCTCTGTTTGGATGTGACGGTCAGTTTTTTACATTTATTTTATATTGAAACAGACATTTTTTTTATCAGATAAACTTTCAAACATTGAGGCTTATATAAAAAAATAATAGTGAATAGTGCAGCCACCAAGCAGCGTGTTTTCTCTACAGCTTATGCCATTATAAATGAAACCAGCCATATGATGAATATGGCATATGGTGCAGGTCACCAGATAAATCGCAGAATTTTCTTAAAAGTAATTTCTTCCATTTTCCTGACATTTCACAAGTGCTATGGTATATGCAGAATGTCGGCAGGAAAAATGCTGCATAAAATACACGTTTTTGACACCTTTTTGCTGTGTTTCTAATTGCTTTTTTCCCCCCATTAATTTGAATATGTGAAAAACGCTGCGAAAAACGCTGAAAGAATTGACAGACTGCTGGTTTGAAAAAAAAAATAAGTTCACATCTCCAAGGAAAAAATAAGATATTTTAGAAATCGTATTCACTTTGCATTTTCTCTGCAGCAAAATAATGCAACGTGTGAACAAATCCTTAGTAAAGTGGGTTTGGTGTTTAATAAATATGACATTAAGCAGTGACAGAATTTTTGTATGACATTTTAAAAATGTCTCCCTTTTTGAATTATTCCTTCAATACATAGTCGATTCAGTTTGGGGAGAAATAATCTATGTTTTTCTCTAATTTAGGAATTGCTCCAATGGGTGAAATTTGCAGGACTAAGAACTTTAGAGACAGGTGCAGCAGACATGTAAAATACCTGCCGCACTCTTATAAATTACAGGAACCACATACTTCTGCCTCCAAACACACAAAGAAGTACTTTACTAGCTCCGCATAGAATGGAAACAATTTTCCTGCCTTCAGACGCTAGTAAAATAAGGAACTTGTCTTTTAGAAGCTAATCTCTTCTTGCAGGCGATTTAATGCGTCTTGGGACGTGCATGACATCTTGATGGATTTAGTTCAGGACAGCATTATGCTATTTTTCTTCAGACAATTGCTTTATTAATTTAGCTGCTTGGGTTTTACTTTACTGCAAAGTTTTAGGAATCCTCTTGGAATTGACACCAACTGTCCACTTTGACACTTGTTCATTATATTCTTTTGAATGGAACAAATTTACTGTCTTTCAGCTGTTGCAGCGATTTGATTTTGTATGAAGTCTCCTTGTAGAGCTCTTTGTTGAACACGCTTATAGGGTTTAGAAGCCATGGCACACGGGTGTCTAAACTGTTTCACAGATCCACAGTACAGTTTGCCACTTGTTCTACTACACACTTACACAAAGGAAAACTATGACTATGACCTCTTTTAAAAGCCAGAGAACTCAAATCAATTGGTTCTGTAGATTAAGCAATAAAGTCATGCTGATAGCAGTTTAGTCTACAGTATGCCATGCTTCCTTCTGAAACTGGCAGCACGATAAGTTCATAGTTTGGTAGATGTTAATTATTCTTTTCCTTTTTTCAGATTTTTTCTCTGTTTTATGATGATACAGTAAGCAAAAATGAAGTTTTTAACTTTAAACAAAAATCATATTTAATCATTTAATTTACTTTTTGAATGTATAGAACAGTGTTGCACATGATCCACACACGAAGCAAAATTATTCCAAAACGTTACCCAGCTCCCTTTCCCATTTCAGTTACCAAGTCTTTCAGGGGTTATCCGGAAAAAAATATGTATATCAAATCCACAGGATAAATGATAAAAGTATAATAATTTAGGTTCTCACTACTGAGACCCACACCAATTACAATAAGGGTATGTTTTCACGGTCCGTAACGGCAGCGCTTTGGACGTAGCACATGCCTATTCCGTGCAAAGCGCTGCCTATACATAGGACGGTACTATTTATCTTGCGGAGACTGAGCGTCGCCGCAAGATATACATGCTGCGGTCTAGAAAGGCGCGCCGCATATGCGTAGACGCATGCAACATCTGGCCACTGCAGATTGGGTGCTGTGGCTGTACGCAGCATCCAATCTGCAGCAAATACTGACCGTGGATATATACTCTTAAGGTACTGCCACACTACACAATCCCGCTAGCGATCTCATTAGCGTCGCATACTAATGAGATCCTAGCGGGATTGTTTCTATATCGCTAGTGGCTACCTATTTTAGCGATGTCGTTAGGACGCTATCGCGGTTAGCGATCTCCTTAACACTTTAGCGGTACAAAAGTACCGCTAAATCGCTAAAAAAGGTGCCACACTTAGCGATATATACTTACCCAGCGGGGCGCCAGCGACGAAAATAGGGTCCGGAACGATTCCAGCGACGAGCGAGATCACAGCAGGAAGCTCGTCGCTGGCAGCTGCCGCACACAACAACATCGCTAACGGGATCGCTAAATAGTGACGTTTTTTAGCGATCCCGTTAGCGATGTTGTTTAGTGTGGCATACCCTTTAGGGTATTCCTAGCTCTTTGTCTTATCTGTCTTAGAGAAAATTAAGTGAAGTGATGGTAATCTATACACAATACTGCTCAGTTTAATGTCTATGTGACTAATGGAGGTATCCAAGTAATGTATTTATCTAACTTCACCAATCATGGACATTGAATGGAGTATCAGTGCGTATGCGTAACCATAGTTCCATTCTAAGTGTTCTGCAGAGGCGTTCTGAACCCTTAGGCCGGCGTCACACTGGCGACAGAATCGGACGACTGCAATGCAATGAAAAATCGCATTGCAGTCGGACCTATGTTGATCTATGGAGCAGCTCCCAGTATCAGATTTTTTGTGGTCCGTTTTAAACGTCCGTGTACAATCGCAGCATGCTGCGATTGTCACCGATTGTCGGTCGACAATCGCCAATGCAAGTCTATGGGAGTGATGAAAAATCGGATTACAAACGGACCACACTGTGTGACTTGCGATGAAATCGCATCGGTGTCCTTTAGAAAAGCCGGCAATTCATCCCCGGCTATACTGTAAAATCACACTGACAGCTTTAATAAAGAATAGAAAGAATAGATATACACACATAGAATACATATATATATATATATATATATATATATGTAATTGTGACATCTATATATATATATATATTTATATTTCCTAGACTTCTACATACTGTAATAGCCGCAAATTCAATTGCCGGCTTCTGTGAAGTCACAGAAGCCGACATGAAATGATACATTGTTTCCACACAGTTAACCATGTCATTTCCTGTATTTTGATATTTGTTTAGAACTTACAATTACATGAGTGTATTTGTGCAAAATTTCAGACATGTAGGGGTTAATTAAAGGTGTAATTTCGTTGAAAAAAAATGCGTGGGCTCCCGCTGTATTTTCTCCACCAGACAGACAAAGCAAAGCGAGTGGGGGCAGATAATAACAGCCTAGGGAGGGTACATTTTTTGTGCCCCCCTGGCTACTAACATCTGCCCCCAGACACCCCAGAAAGGGCAAATCTATAATTAGATTCGCCCTTTCTGGCACTTTGCCCGTCTATTCCCATTGCCCTGTAGCGGTGGCGAATGGGTTAATAATCTCACCTTACTGTCACCTTAGTATTGAAAGGTGACCTTAAGGCAGGTTAATAATTGAGAGCTGTATATTAGACAACTATCAATTATTAATCCTATTGTATGAAAGAAAAATCAAACACACACAGTTTAATAAAAAATAAGTTTAATTAAATAATCACACAGTTTTTGACCATATTTTATTTTCCTGCTAAAACCATTTCCTGTAATAAAAATAAAATAAAAAAGCAAAATTATACTTACCAATCCGATGTACAGTCAGGTCCCACGTGTAATCCATCAGAAAGGGTTAAGAGGTTACAGTTAGCAGGGAGATAATTCTGTCTACTAGCTCTAACCCCATGAATGAATAAGTTCCTCTCCCTAGCGAAAGTAGAGGAATAGATTCATGAATGGAGCTTAATTGATTTATTGGCAATTTAACTTTAGTGACCTGACCTAAAGGGAAAGTGGACACAATCAATTAAGCTTCATTCATGAAACACATCCTCTCCTGTCGCCAGGAGAGGAACTTATTCATTCAGGAGCTTTGAGCTGAGCATGCAGGATTACTTGCACTGCTTGGCTTAAAGTTAGTTAACCCTTTGTGAAGGATTACAGCGTGGGACGTGACAGATCAGCGGAATAGGTAAGAATAATGTTTTTTTATTTTTTTATCTTTATTTTAGGAGATCAATGGCTTCACACGGATTAAGTGTAAAATAAAATATGGTAAAAAAATGTGTTTTTATTTCATTAAAATTAATTTTTATTAATGTGTCTGTGTTTTTTTAATTTACTTCAATACGATTAATAATTGATAGTTGTCTAATTGACAGCTCTCAATTATTAACCTGCCTTAAGGTCACCTTTCAATACTAAGGTGACAGTAAGGTGAGATTATTAACCCATTCGCCACCGCTACAGGGCAATGGGAATAGACGGGCAAAGTGCCAGAAAGGGCGAATCTAATTATAGATTTGCCCTTTCTGGGGTGTCTGGGGGCAGATGTTAGTAGCCAGGGGGGCACAAAAAATGTACCCTCCCTAGGCTGTTATTATCTGCCCCCACTCGCTTTGCTTTGTCTGTCTGGTGGAGAAAATACAGCGGGAGCCCACGCATTTTTTTTTCAACGAAATTACACCTTTAATTAACCCCTACATGTCTGAAATTTTGCACAAATACACTCATGTAATTGTAAGTTCTAAACAAATATCAAAATACAGGAAATGACATGGTTAACTGTGTGGAAACAATGTATCATTTCATGTCGGCTTCTGTGATTTCACAGAAGCCGGCAATTGAATTAGCGGCTATAACAGTATGTAGAAGTCTAGGAACTATAAATATATGTATATATACATGTCACAATGACATGTTATATATATATATATATATATATATGTGTTCTATGTGTATATATCTATTCTTTCTTTTGTGATTGGAATACTATTCTTTTGGATCCATTATATGTCAGTTTTGCAAGCCTGCGAGAAAATCTCGCAAGTCGGATGAAAATCGGATGTTACAAGGTACACACACATGCCACTAAATCGCATCTTTGAAAGAAAATCGGATGCCAGAAGGATGTGTGATGTTTGCATTTTGATCCGACAATCGACCGTCTAAAACAGACCGATTTTTTGTCGTTGTGTGTGACGCCGGCCTTAGGCTACTTTCACACATCCGTTTTTGCCATCAAGCACAATCCTTTCAATATTTAAAAAGACGGATCTGGCGCAGATGGTGAAAAAATTGATGCAACGGATCCGATTTTTAGTGGGATCCGTCCTGAACTTTTGAACCTGAAAAATGCAGTCTGCGCTTGCCTGGAACGAAGAGAGAGAGAGAGAGAGAGAGACTGACTGGGCATGCTCAGAGCTGATAAACGGAATGCGGTGGCCGGATCAGGCTGAAGACTGATCCGGTGGCCGGATTCTCCCATTGACTTGCATTGTACCCAAGAGCCTGTTGCGCCGCATCCGCTGATATCCGGTTTTTTCGCCGGACACAAAAAACGTTACAACATGCGTTGTGTCCGGCCGCCGGAAAAGACATTATAGACGGATCCGGCAAAAAACGGACGAAATGCAAGCACATGCTGTGCGATCCGGCACTAATGCAACTCAATCAGAAAAAAACGGATACGGCAGAATAAAAAAACTGATCCGTTTTTTGCAAAACAAGCCGGATCCCGCCGGACGGCAAAAAACGGATGTGTGAAAGAGGCCTTATTCTAATCATCAGCGATGGTCCCAGCCTTTATACAATTATCACCTATCCTTTTGATGGGTATAGTCTATGGGGTAACGTATCTATTTGTAGCGAGTGACATACCTGCCATGCAAAAGTAAGTAGACTTTTGGGCCATGCAATACTCCTCTCATAAAAATATATATTTTATCTCTTCAACTGTGAGAGACAGAATATAAAAATGAAAACCAGAAAATCACATTGCACAATTTTTAATAATTAATTTGCATTTTATTGCATGAAATAAGTATTTGATTACCTACCAACCAGCAAGAATTCTGACTCTCATCGATCTGTTAGTTTTTCTTTAACTCCTTTCCGACATTGGGCATAAATTTACGCCAATGTCGGACTCCCTCCCTTTGATGTGGGCTCCGGCGGTGAGCCCACATCTTTCCCGGCACATTTCAGCTATCTTGAACACCTGACATCTGCCCGGAACAGCCACGGGTGGAATCGCAATCTACCCGTGGCTATTAACCCCTTAAATACCGTTGTAAAAGTCTGACAGTGGCAATTAACATGCGCTTCTGGCAATCGTGTCAGAAATCTGCCCACCGGTGAACTCCCGTCGTGATCGCGGGTCACCGATGGGTTGGCATGACAACGAGAAGTCTCCTGGAGACCTCTATGGTTGTCAGTGCTGGATTGCTATGAGCGCCACCTGGTGGCCGGCGCTCATAGTAAGTCAGCAATTCTGCTACATACAGTTGATCTGATCATTGCCTGTATGTAGCAGAGCGAATCGGATTATGGTAGCTTCTAGTCTCCCATGGAGACTATTGAAGCATGCCGAAAGTGATAAAAAAATTGTTTTAAACTTATAAAAAAAATATAAAAGTTCAAATCACTCCACTTTTGCCCGTTCAAAATAAAACAATAAAAAAATTAAACATACACATATTTAGTATCGCCGCGTTCAGAATCTCCCGATCGATCAATAAAAAAGGATTAATCTGATCGCTAAACGGCGTTGCGAGAAAAAAGTCAAAGCGCCATAATTTTTTGTTTGCCGACAACATTGCATTAAAATGCAATAACAGGTGATCAAAAGATCCTATCTGCACCAAAATGGGATAATTAAAAACGTCAGCTCTGTGTACAAAAAATAAGCCCTCACCCAACCCGAGATCACAAAAAACGACACGAGTATCAGAAAATGGCGCAATTTTTTTTTTAACAAAGTCTGGAATTTTTTTAACCACTTAGATAAAAAAGAACCTAGACATGTTTGGTGTTTTCGAACTCATAATGACCTGGAGAATCATAGTAGCAGGTTATTTTTAGCATTTAGTGAACCTAGTAAAAAAGCCAAACAAAAAACTAGTGTGGGATTGCACTTTTTTTGCAATTTCACCGCACTTGGAATTTTTTTCCCGTTTTCGAATACACGACATGGTAAAACCAATAGTATCATTCAA
>JARQOD010000004.1:151801891-151881199 GCA_033576555.1 Oophaga sylvatica | reverse complement strand
GGGGGCGACGTCCCTGCCTGGCAGAGGACGCTGTCGCAGGGGAACAGCGTCCCTGCCTGGCAGAAGGCAGGGACGCCGATGCTACAGTACCCCCCCCTTAGGCCCCCCCTTCTTTAGGCCAGAAAGAAATTTAGCTAGGATGAGAGGGGCATGGATGTTCTCCCGAGGTTCCCACGTTCTCTCCTCAGGACCAAACCCCTTCCAATCCACCAGAAAATAGGTCTTTCTTCCTACCCTTTTTGTGGCCAGAATGTTCTCTACCTCAAATTCGTCTTCAGCAGACACTGGAGCAGGAGGTGTACCTGTAGACTTGACAAAGAGTTAAGTACCACCGGTTTGAGGAGAGATACATGGAAGGAGTTAGGAATCCGCAAATTGGCCGGGAGTTTCAATTTATAGGACACCGGGTTGATCTGACTGATGATCTCAAAAGGACCGATGAACCGAGGACCCAACTTGTAGGAAGGAATCTTGAGCCGGACATACTTGGACGAAAGCCAGACCTTATCTCCAGGACGGAATTGAGGAGGATCCAAACGTCTTTTGTCAGCATGTTTCTTCATGCGCTCGGATGACAGAATGAGTGCGGACCGGGTACTCTCCCATATGGAGGAAAATTCGTTAACCAGAGATTCCGCAGCTGGATTGTCCACAGAGATGGAGACAGGAACAGGGATCCGAGGGTGTTGACCGAAGACTACAAAAAACGGAGATTTGGAGGAAGATTCGCTCTCGTGATTGTTATAAGAGAATTCGGCCCAAGGCAGGAGATCCACCCAGTCAGAATGGTGGGCATTAACGAAGTGCCGGAGATAACTGGTCAGATTCTGATTGATTCGCTCGACTTGTCCATTGGACTGCGGGTGGTAAGCAGAGGAGAAATCCAAGGTGACGTCTAGCAACTTACAAGTGGCTCTCCAGAAACGTGAGGTGAACTGAACCCCACGATCCGACACAATGTGACGAGGCAGACCATGAAGATGGAAAATGTGGCGGATAAAGTCTTTAGCCAACTCGGGTGCAGACGGAAGCCCTGGCAGGGGAATGAAGTGAGCCATCTTGGAGAATCGGTCAACGACCACCCAAATGACCGTACAACCGGCAGAGATGGGCAGATCTGTTATGAAGTCCATGGCTATATGCTGCCAGGGAGCAGCGGGTACAGGAAGTGGAAGAAGACGGCCGGCAGGCAGGTGTCTCGGAACTTTGTTGCGGGCACAGGAGACACAGGCAGAAACAAAGTCTATTACGTCTTTGTGCAGGGTAGGCCACCAGTAATGCCGAGTAATGAGCTGGAGGGTCTTTTTCTGACCAGCGTGGCCAGCTAACTTAGACGAATGACCCCAGTGTAGGATTCGCTTCCGATCAGTTACCGATACGAACGTCTTGCCAGGAGGGAGACGATTTAGACTCACGGGAGCCACCCGCATCACTCTGGCGGGATCGATGATATGTTTAGGTTCCTCCTCGAGATCCGACACCAGGAAGGACCGGGACAAGGCGTCCGCCTTGATGTTCTTGTCGGCCGGCGAAAATGTAAAAGAAAATCAAAGCGGGCAAAAAACAAGGACCACTGGGCCTGGCGAGGGTTAAGTCTCTGGGCATGCTGGAGGTAAGCCAGATTCTTGTGGTCAGTGTAAATGATTACCGGATGAAGAGCCCCCTCGGTAGGTAACGCCACTCCTCCAATGCCAGCTTGATGGCCAATAACTCTCGGTCTCCTATGGAGTAATTGCGCTCAGAAGAGGAGAAGAGTTTGGAGAAGAAGCCGCAAGATACCATCCTCCCGGATGAAGATTTTTGAGTAAGTACCGCTCCGGCTCCAGAAGAGGAAGCGTCCACCTCCAGGAAGAACTGCTTGTTGCCGTCCGGGTGATGCAGCACTGGAGCAGAAGAGAAGCCTGTTTTAAAGAAAGAAAGGCCTCCTCAGCTTCGGCGTCACTGTTTGGGATTAGCATCCTTGCGGGTGAGCGCGGAGATTGGAGCAGTCCGGGAAGAGAAGTGCGGTATGAAAAGACGGTAATAATTGGCGAATCCCAGGAACCGCTGAATGGCCTTCAACCCCTCCGGTCGGGGCCATTTCTCGATGGCAGACAGTTTCTCCGGATCCATTCGTAGGCCTGTCTGAGAAATGATGTAGCCCAAAAACGGAAGCGAGGTCTGCTCAAAGAGGCACTTCTCATATTTGGCGAAGAGGTGATTCTGCCTGAGCAGAACCTGACGAACATCTCTCCGGTGAGACTGGAGATCCGGAGAGAAGACCAAGATGTCGTCTAGGTACACCACAACGCAGGAGTAGAGAAGGTCCCGGAAGATGTCATTGACCAACTCCTGAAAGACTGCTGGAGCATTACAGAGACCAAAGGGCATAACCAAATACTCGTAGTGGCCGTCCCGGTTATTGAATGCCATCTTCCATTCATCTCCCCGACGGATACGGACCAGGTTATATGCCCCACGGAGATCCAGTTTGGTGAAGATTCTAGCCCCCCTCAGACGATCAAACAATTCTGGAATGAGCGGAAGAGGGTACTTATTCTTCACCGTGATCAAATTTAGACCTCTGTAGTCAATACAGGGACGGAGAGAGCCGTCTTTCTTTTTTACGAAGAAGAAACCTGCTCCCGCTGGGGAGGTGGATTTCCGGATGAATCCCTTAGCCAAATTCTCCTCGATATATTCGGACATCGACCTGGTCTCAGCAGCGGACAATGGGTAAACACGCCCACGGGGAGGCGTAGTACCGGGTAGCAGGTCGATAGGGCAATCATACGGTCTGTGCGGGGGTAATGTCTCTGCTTCCTTTTTATTAAAGACATCAGCGAAAGACCAATATGGAATCGGGAGCCCTGGTAGATTAGTTGGTGTAGGAGAAGGACGGACGGGATGAACAGGAACCAAACAAGTTTTATGACAGTCCTGTCCCCAGCGAAGGATCTCTCCAGTCTGCCAGTCGAGCACGGGTGCATGCTTTTGGAGCCAAGGCAGACCTAGTAAGAAAGCGTGTGAAAGTCCAGGCAGAACATGAAACGAGATGCTCTCAGAATGCAGCATTCCTACCTGCAGGGTTATGGCTTCAGTGATAAGTTGGATGGGACGTGGTAGGAGACCCCAATCCACAGCAGCAACAGATACTGGTTCAACCAGAGGTTTGGTAGGAATGCGATATTTCTCTACTAGAGCCTGTGAAACAAGATTCCCGGCTGCTCCAGAATCAAGTTGGGCAAGTTCGAAATAACGGTTCTCACCGAGGAGAATTGAGACTGACAACAGCAGAGATGAAGAGGATTTATTTTTGTCTAGGTGGACCTCTCCGAGCGAACCTAGACACAGGCGTTTCCCGACCTCTCTGGGCAGGTACGGATCCAGTGCTCCTTACTGCCACAGTAGAAGCAACTCCTCTCGGTACGGCGTGAGTCCTGACGGGCTTTGACCATCTTGGTCTGGTCGACTTGCATAGGCTCAGAAGAGTGTACCTGAGGAGAAACGGAAGGAGTTACAGGTCTCTGAAAGAAGGAGCAAGACGAGGAAACCTTCTCTCACGGGTGACCTCTTTAGCGCGCTCCTGGAACCGCAGATCAATTCGATTGGCGAGATTTATTAGGTCATCGAGAGAGGTTGGAATGTCCCGACCAGCAAGTTCATCTTTAATGCGGCCGGACAGACCCTCCCAGAAGACAGAGATCAGAGCGTCATTATCCCAAGCTAGCTCCGAGGCAAGGGTACGGAATCGTATGGCATATTGACCCACGGTGAGACTTCCCTGACGGAGACGCAGCAGAGAAGATGCAGAGGAGGTCTTCCGTCCGGGTTCGTCGAATACCTTCCGGAAGGCTGAGAGAAAAGCAGACAGGTCAGACACCAGAGGATCCTCTCTCTCCCAAAGAGGATTTAGCCAGGCCAGGGCCTCTCCGGTGAGATGGGACATGATGAAGGCAATTTTGGCCCGGTCGGAGTTAAACTGGTGTGCCAGGAGTTCAAAATGCAGGGTGCACTGATTAATGAAACCCCGAGCCAGAGCAGGGTCGCCTCCAAACCGAGGAGGAGCTGAAAGTCGAGGTCCAGGAACAGAAACCACGGAATTGTTAAGCAGCGGACCTGCCGGATTGCGAGTCATGGCGCCCGCGGTGGTTGCTGGTGAAGTAGTCAGGGTGTCCAGGCGGGAATTAACATTCCGCAGGTGACCCAGGATGGACTCCTGTTGAGACCTCTGACGAGACAGTTCATGACACAGGTCAGAGAGCGAAGGGGTTTGGGTGCCACAGGGTTCCATGGCCCGAGCAAACTGTAACGGGTCTGGGAGGCGGAACCTCTGAGCTTTATTATACAAGGAGGCTTTCCTTGTAAAGGAGCGGGTGGCGCCCGGGAGACGGATAGGAAGTCACTGCAAGTGACGGGGGCAGCCTCTGGACAGACAGGTGGGAGGTCACGGCAAGTGACCGGGGCAGTCTCTGGATAGACAGACGGGTAGTCACGGCAAGTGACCGGGGCAGTCTCTGGGTAGACAGGCAGGTAGTCACGGCAAGTGACCGAGGCAGTCTCTGGGTAGACAGGCAGGTAGTCACGGCAAGTGACCGGGCAGTCTCTGGGTAGACAGGCAGGTAGTCACGGCAAGTGACCGAGGCAGTCTCTGGGTAGACAGGCAGGTAGTCACGGCAAGTGACCGAGGCAGTCTCTGGGTAGACAGGCAGGTAGTCACGGCAAGTGACCGGGGCAGTCTCTGGTTAGACAGGCAGGAAGTCACAGCAAGTGACCGGGGCAGTCTCTGGATAAACAGGCAGGCAAGGGGCCGGGGCAGTCTTTGACTGGACAGGTATATACGACCTGAGACGGTGGAGCCTCCCGGTAGGCTAGCACCAGATGACAGATGAGCGCCCCCAAGTGAGCAGGCGAGAGTCTCTGGAATAGCCGATGGACACCGCAGGTGATGGCCGAACCTCCAGGTAGGCTTGCAGGCAGATGGCAGATGAGCGCCCCCAAGTGAGCAGGCGAGAGTCTCTGGAATTGCCGATGGTCACTGCATGTGACGGCCGAACCTCCAGGCAGGCTTGCGGGCAGGTAGCAGACAGCAAACTGGCAGGAAACAGGCAGGTAACTGGAAACGGACCCTGAGGGCTGAAGCAGAGTAAACAGTGCAACAACAACATTGCTCGGGCACCTCCATTAAGGAGGAAGTACTTTATATAGGGAGGAGTCCTCCGGCATTGGCCGGGGACCTTTTTTTGAAAAATGCGCGCGGCCCCTTTAAGAGCGGGGGAGCGCGCGGGCGCGCGCCCTAAGACCGGAAGCAGGGAAGGAGCGCGCGGCCCCAGCAGGGCGGAAGGAGGACGCTGAGCGCGGGTAAGGGGGGCGACGTCCCTGCCTGGCAGAGGACGCTGTCGCAGGGGAACAGCGTCCCTGCCTGGCAGAAGGCAGGGACGCCGATGCTACAAACACCACTAAAAAGCTCCGGCAAGTGTCCAGGATTACAGAGCGGCGTTGGAAAAAAACAAATTCGCAAGACGACTTCACTGCATTCAAACAAGCAACACTCTCTTTCAAATCTGCCCTCACCTCTGCTAAACAGGCCTACTTCACAACCCTCGTATCTTCCCTATCCTACAACCCCAAACAGTTATTCAAAACTTTTAACTCCCTCCTCCGCCCACCACTGCCCCCTCCTACCTCCCTCATCTCTGCTGAGGACTTTGCCACACACTTCTGTTATGTTTCGGTAGCTGAGGAGTGCAGGTAAAAAAGGCAATACACCAGAGCAGTTGGAATCTATGAGATTGCAGTACCCTGACTAACCACCACAACTAGAGGCAGCCGTGGAGCGTTCCTACGTTGGTCCTAGACGCCTCGTCACAGCCTGAGAAACTAACTACACCTAAAGATAGAAATAGGAAAGCTATCTGCCCCGGAGCAGAACCCCAAAGATAACAGAAAGCCCCCAAACATGTAATGGCGGTTAGACAAGAGGAAATACTGACACAGAAAGAAAATAGTATGAGCAAACGCTGGGGCCCAAACTATCTAAATAGAAAAGGATAGGAAGGGTACTTACTGCAATCCCAGAAAACCCTGAAAAGCACCAACTCTACTAATTTCAAAATCACCTGAGATCACACGACCTCTACCACCTAAATTAGTTCTCTGGTGTAACAAAATCAAAACAGCAGCCACTGAAAAAGTCCGGAGGGGACCCTGAAGGCCCCCAAAGAAGTGAAGGACAAAATGCAAAAATATAGCAAAAACACAAAAGAAGCAAAAGTCTTATCTGAAAGCAGGAGATGCAGACACGACACAGCAGGCTACAAGGGAAACTGGAATGAAGGATTCAGACCAGAACAATTGATCACCGGCAACCCTGATGGGAAAATGACTCCCTTATATAAGACCAGTCAGTAACACCTGATTCCCAGTCCTCACAATCCTCACTAGCACCGCTTGTAACCACCAGAGGGAGCCTCTGCTCAGAACTCATCTCAAACCCATTCACAACACACTTCAAAAATAAGATCGACCAAACAAGGCAAGTCTTCATTGTTCAACCACCTCAACCACTTTGTATACCAGACCAATGCCCCAACCCCATAACCTCCCTCTCCAACATAACTGAAGGGGAGCTTAATTGTCTTCTCTCCAAATCGCACCTCACAACCTGTGCACTTGACCCCATCCCAACCCACCTCCTCCCCAACCTCACCACCACTATTATTCCATCCCTAACCCACCTCTTCAACCTATCACTAACTTCCGGTACCTTCCCTTCTGCTTTCAAGCATGCTACAATCATGTCTATTCTTAAAAAGCCAACCCTCGACCCAACCGCTATGTCCAGCTATCGCCCAATATCGCTGCTCCCATTCGCTTCCAAACTCCTGGAGCTGCATGTCCACGCTGAGCTTTCCTACCACTTCTCTTCTAACTTGCTCTTTGACACTCTACAATCTGGTTTCCGCCCCTATCACTCCACTGAGACAGCCCTGACCAAAATTACTAATGACCTACTGACAGCCAAAGCGAACAGACAATACTCTATACTCCTGCTTCTTGACCTGTCCTCTGCTTTTGACACAGTTGACCACTGCCTTCTACTACAGATTCTTTCCTCCTTTGGCGTCAAAGACCTCGCCCTATCCTGGATCTCCTCATACCTTTCCAACCGCACATTCAGCGTCTCCCACTCACACACTACCTCCTCGTCCCACCCTCTCTCCGTTGGAGTCCCCCAAGGATCTGTTCTAGGACCCCTACTCTTCTCAATCTATACACTTGGCCTGGGCAACTCATAAAGTCCCACGGATTCCAGTACCACCTTTACGCTGATGACACTCAGATCTACCTCTCTGGCCCAGACATCACCTCTCTGCTATCCAGAATCCCGGAGTGTCTATCAGCCATATCCTCCTTCTTCTCCTCCCGCTTCCTCAAACTCAATGTGGACAAATCTGAACTCATAATCTTTCCCCCATCCCACAGATCTTCCTTACCTGACCTATCTATCACAATTAACGACATCACGCTTTCCCCCGTACCAGAAGTCCGCTGCCTCGGAGTAACCCTTGACTCTGCCCTGTCCTTCAAACCGCACATCCAAGCTCTTTCTACCTCCTGTCGCCTTCAGCTCAAAAATATTTCAAGAATCCGTCCTTTCCTCAACCCTCAATCTACTAAAATGATTGTGCACGCCCTCATCATCTCCCGCCTCGACTACTGCAACACCCTTTTCTCTGGCCTCCCTGCTAACACCCTCGCACCTCTCCAGTCCATCCTTAACTCTGCTGCACAACTAATTCACCTCTCTCCTCGCTACTACTCCGCTTCTCCCCTCTGCAAATCTCTTCACTGGCTCCCATTACCCCAGCGTATCCAGTTCAAATTACTAATACTGACCTACAAGGCCATCTATAATCTGTCTCCTCCTTATATCTCTGAACTAATCTCCCGATATCTTCCCTCACGTAATCTCCGATCCTCCCAAGACATCCTTCTCTCCTCCACACTTATTCGCTCCTCACCCAACCGCCTCCAAGACTTCTCCCGAATATCCCCCATCCTCTGGAATTCTTTGCCCCAACACGTCCGACTATCAAACACATTCGGATCCTTCAGACGGAACCTGAAAACCCATCTCTTCAGGAAAGCCTACAGCCTGCAATGATCCCCGCTGTCTCCTCACCACTACCGGAGATATCGCCTCAACCAACACTGGAACTGCTGCAACCCACCAACCTGCTGTCTCCTGCCTCACAATCCTGTAGAATGTAAGCCTACAGCCTGCAATGACCCTGCTACCTCCTCACCACTACCGGAGATATTGCCTCAACCAACACCGGAACTGCTGCAACCCCCCGACCTACTGTCTCCTGCCTCACAATCCTGTAGAATGTAAGCCCGAAAGGGCAGGGTCCTCTCCCCTCTGTATCAGTCTGTCATTGCTAGTTTGTTTACTGTAAGTGATACCTGTAATTTGTATGTAACCCCTTCTCATGTACAGCACCATGGAATCAATGGTGCTATAGAAATAAATAATAATAATAATAATAATAATAATTCCGGGGATCACCCTGGGCAACCCAAGTCTGTAGGGGTTTTGGCAGGGAGTGCACAAACCGATCCATGATGACTCTTTCTACCATCAGTGCCGGCGTAGCGGACTCTGGCTGTAGCCATTTCTGGACCAGGTGCAGTAAGTCAAACATTTGGGAGCGAGGTGGTTTGTCCCGGTGATAAGCCCAGCAGTGCACCCTCTGTGCCCTGATAGTCATTGTTACCCCCATACGTGCGAGGATCTCTGCCTTTAGCTTAGGATATTCCTGAGCGTCCTGCACAGTCAAATCGTAATACGCCTTCTGGGGTTCACCTGTCAGGTATGGGGCCAATATCTCTGCCCACTGCCCTGGGGAAGTCTTTCCCTCTCAGCAACCCTCTCAAATACAGCCAGGAAGGCTTCCACATCATCCCCGGGGGTCATTTTTTGTAATGTGCGTCTTACCGCCTTTCTGACGTGGTTGTCATCAGCCAGACCTGGGGTTGGGGCGCTCGTCCTGCCCTGGATGGCGGTTGTCAAAAGCTGCATCTGCTGCCGATGCTCCTGCTTTATCTGCTGCAAGAACATCCTGTTGGCTTCTTGCTGCTGTTCCTGTGCCTGTTGCTGCTGTACCTGTGCCTGGACCAAGTGTTTCAGCAGGTCTTCCATTTTCTCCGGCAATGCTGGCTGGATTGCTATAGCCTTGACCCACGACATGCAGTAACCAGTCTCACTTCTCTGCTGGGAACGCTGCCCGCATTTACGCCACCAATTGTAGGGATGTGGTCTCGCTGGTGTGCGACGGAGGTAAGCAGAAGGGCGACTCTTCCAGGTTCTTTAAGCAAGTTTATTACAACTTCATAAACTTGCCTTAAAACAGAAAAAGAAAACAGCCTTCTCTGGCATAAAGTAACAAAAACAGATATAAAGTCCTGGTACTCTAACTGAGCACTCTTTCAGCAACCAGACTGGTGGTCTCCTCAGAACTCCCACACTGGAGGTTTCCACTCCTCCAGCCACTCACACCTGTGGTCAGCAGCAGGCTCACTTATATACACCAGTCGTTCAGCTAACACAGAGCACATGACCTGTCATGTGCTCTTGTGACCTCATCACAGGTCCTCAAACCACATACAAAGGTATAGTGAAGTCTTACTATCACTACAATATATATATACATTGGGGTTAGATGATCACTGTTGATCTGCTGGTATATCTTATTATCCCCCCAAAAACACTCAACAAGGAAAAAATACCCTGGCTGACCCCGAGAGTTGGAACCCTAAGGTATGATTGGCAACATCGGCTCTTCCTTCCTTATGCGCTAGTATACCCTAGTCTATAAGGAAGAAAAGAAAAGGGAGGTTAGGTAATATACACACTAATGCTAGTGAATCTGGTTTGATCTCCAAAAACTAATCTGAGTTTATGTACCCAAACCATCCCATAACACATACCTTGTAATCTATATCCAACATGCACAAAGGATTACAACCATTGAAGGGTCGTCGCATAGTTTCCACATTGACTCGATTACTCTGAACAGGGGAATCTACATTGACAGGGCACTAAGAGGGTTTGTTACGTCTTTATGGTCCTACTTACGTGATACCACAGATCTGCTTCTAAAATTGGAGGGGATTGTCATCGATGAAACTATATAATTAGCCTCTATTGACATAGAGGGATTGTATAGTAGCATTCCACACAAATTTGGACTTACAACTGTTGACTACTATTTGAGATTCAGTTGAGTAGTACAGTTTACCACCTATAACCTTTTTATCAAGGAGCTGTTGGAATTCATTTTGACACACAGCTATTTAATTTTTTTGGGGCAAGTTCTACCATCTGCTCAGGGGCACAGGAATGGGGAGCCCATGTGCCTCCACATACATAAACCTGCTCCTGGGCTGGTGTGAGGATAGCATTGTGTTTGGGGGATCCTGGTGGGTCATTTTTGAGGGACACTTCATCGATGATTTGCTTTTCCTGTGGTTGAGGGACACAACCTAATTTAATCAATTTGTCAGGGATCTGAATATTAATGTAATGGGACTTAAATTTACATCAAAGATCAACCATGATAAAATTACCTTTTTTACATTACAGTTAGAAGGGATGAAACAGGGTATCTATCAACTAACACACATAGGAAACACTCATCAACTAATAGTCTTTTGCGATGGAACAGCCATCATCTACCAAGTCTGAAGAGAGGTATTTCCAAGGGGAAATATTGTTGTATTAGGAGAAATTGCTTCTCTGATACAGCCTTCCAACAACAAGCACATCTAAAACACAGATTTCTCGAAAGAGGATACCCATTTAGCACTCTGAATACAGAGGGGGAGTAGTGAACAACCTAAAAGGACTATAGGCAGATTTGATTATCATGCAGAAGTACCAAAATATGTCTCACAAAAAGATTGGGACATTCTTTAAGTACACCCAGATTTAAGTGAAATGCTTTCAACTTACCTGGCCAAGACATATAAAAGAGGGAGACCTATTAAAGATCAATTGATGCATAGCTTCTATACCCCTCTTAAACAATCAGGAATATGGCTAGATATTTGACAACTGTGCCCATTCAGATGTGGTAAATGTAAATTCTATAAATTTATCAAAGTCTGTAATACATTTGAAAAGTGTGGTCAAGTGGAGAACATTCACCAGTCTACACTTTGCAAAATACAGAACCTCAGGGGTTGTCAATCATTTTAGATGTGCATGTCTCCTCGAGTATATTGGCAAGACCAAAAGTTGAGCTTATGAACAAAATTAGCAACCACTTGAGAGATATAACATACTCAAAAGATACGCTAATCTTGAGGGATATTTGGTAAGTTGACTTGTTTTGACTTCAGAGTCATAGAAGTAATTCAACCATCACCTAGGAGAAGGGATTGGAACTGAAGGATCCTCCAGCAGGACGCTGCTTTTTATAAGGTCAAATGACCCAATAGCTTGATTCCCAAAAATGTATTTCATAACATTTTTTTAGATTTTTTCCCTGGATATTTAAAAAAAAATCCTCTAAACACTTCTATATCATCTATTTATAGCTTAATCTTGATTATTATTGAAGACTCCTTTTTGTTCTTGCTAAAATCCCACTGACACTGATGGGTATTAGGAGAGATTTAACATTTTTCCCCGATACGATACTGTGGAAAGTACATATCTACAATCATGGTCAAAAATGTTGACACCCTTGAAATTATTCTAGAAGATGAAGTAGAATAATAGAATCAATGATGCCCCATCTTTCCAATGTATCAGTATTTTTATTAGACAGAAATTAGAATATGTTTACAAGGGGTGTAACAGCTGCTTAAAAATTTCAACTGCAATTCAACCAGAAACCACAGTCACATTTACAGAAGCAAATCTGTAGCGCCCTCTGCGAACATAGTAAAATAAAAAAAAACTGCAACACACCTACCCTGGTAATGCTGACCCACTAAACTGCCACTCTGTGTATTTCCTGGCCTCTTAAAATGACGTCTCATCCCACATGATCATTGCTGTCAATGCTTGGCTTAAGTCATCACATGGGACAAAATAATCATACAGGTGGGCAGGTTGTTCAGAGACAGGCAGGGAAAATGGGCAAGAATGCATACAGTCATAGCCAAAAGTTTTGGCTCCCTTGAAATTGTTCCAGAAAATGCAGTGTTTCTCTGAGAAAATTATTGCAATTACACATGTTATGACTTTTTGTGTGCTAAAACAAAACAGAAAAAAAGGCAAATTGGACATAACTTCACACAAAAACCCCAAAAATGGGCAAGACAAAATTGTTGACACCTTTCCAAAAATGTGGTTAAACAACTTTGTTTCAAGCATGTGATGCTCGTTCAACAATTTCAAGGGTGCCAACACTTTTGGCCATGACTGTATTGAAGGTGAAAATCTGGTGACTATGTGGTTTAACCCCTTAACGACCGCCGATACGCCTTTTAACGGCGGTCATTAAGGGTACTTAAACCACAGCGCCGTTAATTAACGGCGCTGTGGAAAAAGTGAATAGCGCCCCCCAGAGGCGCATTTTCTCCGGGGTCTCGGCTACCGGGGGTAGCCGAGACCCCAGAGAACATGAATCGGGTCGGTTTTTACCGACACCGATGTTGCGATCGCCGTTATTAACCCTATAACGGCGACAGCACAAAAAAAAAAAAAAGTTGTGCCATTTAATTTCTCTGTCCTCTGATGTCATCGGACATCAGAGGACAGAGAAAAAGGGTCCCCAGGACCCCCATGTGGCCCCCAATAAGATCCATGTGGCCCCCGGGCCCTCCGGTGTCCCCCGGTGCCGGCGCCGTTAAGACAATGGCGGGCGCATGCCCAGTGCGCCCGCCGCTATGTGCCGCTGTGCTGGTGGGGGGATGGGCAAATATTCTCTGGGGTCTCGGCTACCGAGGGTAGCCGAGACCCCAGAGAACATGTTCCGGGTCGGTATTCACCGATCCCGGTGTTGCGATCGCGGCTATGCAAGCATAGCCGCGATCGCAAAAAAAAAAAAATGATTTCTCTCCCCTCTGATGTGATCGCACATCAGAGGGGAGAAAATGAGGGTCCCCCGGTCCCCCGATCGCCCCCCCATATACTTACCGGTGTCCTCCGTCCTCCCGCAGGCCCCAGGATCCCGGCATCTTCTCCCTGCAAAAAAAAATGGCGGGCGCATGCGCAGTGCGCCCGCCGATCTGCTTTGGCGGCAGATTCAAATTTTTTTTCATTCATTCTCATAAAAGTACATTTTGATCACTGTGATAAACTATCACAGTGATCAAAATAAAAAAAACAGTACATAACCCCCCCATTTATCACCCCCTTAGTTAGGGACATATAATAAAAAGTAGAAATTATATTTCTTTTCATTTTTCTGTTAGGGTTAGGGTTATAATTAGGGTTAGGGTTATAATTAGGGTTAAGGTTATAATTAGGGTTAGGGTTAGCATTAGGCTGGTTTCACACATCCGGTGTGCGCCTGACGGCGCCCCCGGCATTTAGCCGCAGCGCCGCATCAGAAAATCTGATGCGCCGCATGCGTTTTTTTTGCATTGACTTGCATTAGCGCCGGATGGCGCCGCATGTCAATGCGTTGCATGCGGTTTTGTCCGGATGCGGCGCAAATGTACATTGCGGCTGCCGGACAAAACGCTGCATGTAACGTTTTTTGTTTTTGCCGGATGGTTTCTGATGTCTCCGGGCATCAGAAACCATCCGGCAAAAAACCGCATGCGGCCGCCGGCGGCGCATCAGGTTTTCTGATGCGGCGCTGCGGCAAAATGCCGGGGGCGCCGACAGGCGCCCGCTGGAAGTGTGAAAGCAGCCTTAGGGTAAGGGTTATAATTAGCGTTAGGGTTAGGCTGGGTTCATACTGCGTTATGGCAGTCCGTTAGACGGACTGCGTTACACCGCGGTATAACGCGGTGTAACGCAGTCCGTTAACGCTGCCATTCACCCCCATTTGAGGGCGCATCGCGACGCATGCCGTAAAGCGGCATGCGTTTGCGACGTGCCATCATTCAGTGACGGAGCCTCGGACGCGGGCTGCAGCGTTTGGGCTCCGTCACCGCTAGCGCAGATGAATCATCTGCTGATTCCTCTGCGCTAGCGGGTATAGCATAATGCGATCGCGTTATGCTATACCATTACCAGCCCGTAAACGCTATGTGTTGAACGGGCTGGTAAAACGCAAAATGAACCTAGCCTTAGGGTTAGGGTTATAATTAGGGTTAGAATTAGGGTTAGGGTTACAATTAGGGTTAGGGTTATAATTAAGGTTATAATTAAGGTTAGGGTTACAATTAGGGTTGGAATTAGGGTTGGGATTAGGGTTGGGATTAGGGTTAGGGGTGTGTTGGGATTAGGGTTGGAGCTAGAATTGAGGGATTTCCACTATTTAGGCACATCAGGGGGTCTCCAAACACGATGTGGCGTTCAAAAAGTCAAATGGCGCTCCCTCCCTTCCGAGCCCTGCCGTGCGCCCAAACAGTGGTTTACCCCAACATATGGGGTTTCAGCGTACTCAGGACAAATTGCACACCAATTTTGGGGTTCTAATTTCTCCGATTACCCTTGGGAAAATAAAAAATAGCTGGCTAAAAAAATCATTTTTGAGAAAAAAAATGATTTTTCATTTTCACGTCTCTGCGTTTATAAATTTCTGTGAAGCACTAGGGGGTTCAAAGTGCTCACCACACATCTAGATAAGCTCCTTAAGGGGTCTAGTTTCCAAAATGGGGTCACTTGTGGGGGGTTTCCACTGTTTAGGCTCATCTGGGGCACTGCAAACGGAACATGACCCCCACCAACGTCTGCATTCCAAAACGTTATTACTTCCTTTCCAAGCCCTGCTGTGCGCCAAAACAGTTCCCCCCCCACATATTTGGTATCAGCGTACTCAGGACAAATTGGACAACAACTTTTGGGGTCCAATTTCCTTGTGAAAAATCAAAAATTTGGGACTAAAAAATCATTTTTGTGGAAAATTGATTTTTTTTTTTCACACCCAGGCATTATAAACTTTTGTGAAACACTTGGAGGTTCAAAGTGCTCACCACAGATCTAGATAAGTTCCTTATGGGGTCTAGTTTCCAAAATGGGGTCACTTGTGGGGGTTTTCCACTGTTTAGGCTCATCTGGGGCACTGCAAACGGAACATGACCCCCACCAACGTCTGCATTCCAAAACGTTATTACTTCCTTTCCAAGCCCTGCTGTGCGCCAAAACAGTTTCCCCCCCCCCACATATTTGGTATCAGCGTACTCAGGACAAATTGGACAACAACTTTTGGGGTCCAATTTCCTTGTGAAAAATCAAAAATTTGGGACTAAAAAATCATTTTTGTGGAAAATTGTTTTTTTTTTTTTTTTCACACCCAGGCATTATAAACTTTCGTGAAACACTTGGGGGTTCAAAGTGCTCACAGCGGATCTAGATAAGTTCCATAGGTGGTCTAGTTTCCAAAATGGTGTTACTTGTGGGGGGTTTCCACTGTTTAGGCGCATCAGGGGCTCTCCAAACGCGACATGGTGTCCAATCTCAATTCCAGCCAATTTTGGTTTGAAAAAGTCAAACGGTGCTGCTTCCATTCCAAGCCCTGCCGTGCGCCCAAACAGTGGTCCCCCCCCATATATGGGGTATCAGCATACTCAGGACAAATTGTACAACAACTTTTGTTGTCCAATTTCTCCTGTTACCCTTGTGAAAATAAAAAATTGGGGACTAAACGATCAGGTTTGTGGAAAAAATATGATTTTTTATTTTCACGCCCGGGCGTTATAAACTTCTGTGAAGCACTTGGGGCTTCAAAGTGCTCACCACACATCTAGATAAGTTCCTTAGGGGGTCTAGTTTCCAAAATGGGGTCACTTGTGGGGGGTTTCCACTGTTTAGACACATCAGGGCCTCTACAAATGCGACATGGCGTCCAGCCAATTCCGCGTTGAAAAAGTCAAACGGAGCTCCTTCCCTTGCGACCTCTGCCGTGCGCCCAAAAAGTGGTTTACCCCAACATATGGGGTATCGGCATGCTCAGGACAAATTGCACAAAAACTTTTGGGGTCTTGTTACCCTTGGGAAAATAAAAATTGGGGTGAAAAGATCATTTTTGTGGAAAAAATATGATTTTTTATTTTCACGGCTCTACGTTATAAACTTGTGTGAATCACTTGGAGGTTCAAAGTGCTCACCACACATCTAGATAAGTTCCTTAGGGGGTCTAGTTTCCAAAATGGGGTCACTTGTTGGGGGTTTCCACTGTTTAGGCACATCAGGGGCTCTCTAAACGCGACATGGCATCCAGCCAATTCTGCGTTGAAAAAGTCAAACAGCGCTCCTTCCCTTGCGACCTCTGCCGTGCGCCCAAAAAGTGGTTTACCCCCACATATGGGGTATCAGCATGCTCAGGACAAATTGCACAAAAACTTTTGTGGTCTTATTACCCTTGGGAAATTAAAAATTGGGGTGAAAAGATCATTTTTGTGGAAAAAATTTTTTTTTTTTTCACGGCTCTAGGTTATCAACTTGTGTGAAGCACTTGGAGGTTCAAAGTTCTCACCACACATCTAGATAAGTTCCTTAAGGGGTCTTGTATCCAAAATGGGGTCACTTGTGGGGTGTTTCCACTGTTTAGGCACATCAGGGGCTATCTAAACGCGACATGGCATTCAGCCAATTCTGCGTTGAAAAAGTCAAACGGCGCTCCTTCCCTTGCGACCTCTGCCACGCGCCCAAAAAGTGGTTTACCCCCACATATGGGGTATCAAAGTATTCAGAAGAAATTGCACAACAAATTTTGTGGTTAATTTTTTCTTTTAACACTTGTGAAAATAAAAAAACTTGGTTCCGAAGTAAAGCTTTTGCAAAAAAAGTTAAATGTCAATTTTTTCCTTCCACATTGCTTCAGCTCCTGTGAAGCACTTGAAGGGTTAATAAACTTCTTGAATGTGGTTTTGAGCACCTTGAGGGGTGCAGTTTTTAGAATGGTGTCACTTTTGGGTATTTTCTATCATATAGACCCCTCAAAGTGACTTCAAATGTGATGTGGTCCCTAAAAAAAAATGGTGTTGTAAAAATGAGAAATCGCTGGTCAACTTTTAACCCTTATAACTTCGTAACAAAAAAAAATTTTGGTCCCAAAATTGTGCTGATGTAAAGCAGACATGTGGGAAATGTTATTTATTATGAAATTTGTGTGACATATCTCTCTGATTTAAGGGCATAAAAATTTAAAGTTTGAAAATTGTTAAATTTTCAAAATTTTCGCCATATTTCCGTTTTTTTCATAAATAAACACAAGTCATATCAAAGAAATTTTACCACTAACGTGAAGTACAATATGTCACGAAAAACAATCTCAGAATCAGCGGGATTCGTTAAAGCGTTCCAGAGTTATAACCTCATAAAGTGACAGTGGTCAGAATTGTAAAAATTGGCCCGGTCATTAAGCTGCAAAATGGCTCTGTCCTTAAGGGGTTAAATACATCATTTAGAACCATCATTTCAATATTATTCTTTTCAGCATTTTACCATACAGTGGGTTGGGAAAGTATTCAGACCCCTTTAAATTTTTCTCTCCTTGTTTCATTGCAGCCATTTGGTAAGTAAATACAAAAAAGTTTATTTTTTCTCATTAATGTACACTCCCCACCCCATCTCTACTGAAAAAAACAGAAATGTGAAAGTTTTGCAAATTTATTAAAAAAGAAAAACTGAAACAGCACATGGTCATAAGTATTCAGACCCTTTGCTCAGACACTCATATTTAAGTGACATGCTGTCTATTTCTTTGTGATCCTCCTTGGAATGATGCAACAAGTTTTTCACACCTGGATTTGGGGATTCTCTGCCATTTTTCCTTGCAGATCCTTTCCAGTTCCATCAGGTTGGGTGGTGAACGTTGGTGAACAGTCATTTTGAGGTCTCTCCAGAGATGCTCAATTGGGTTTAGGTCAGGACTTTGACTTGGCCAGTCAAGAATGGTCACAGAGTTATTCTGAAGCCACTCCTTTGTTATTTTAGCTGTGTGCTTAGTGTCATTGTCTTGTTGGAAGGTGAACTTTTGGCCAAGTCGCATTAAGTTTACTTTAATTGCAACCAGTAGTCCTGTCACTGCAGCTGAAAAACACCCCCATAGCATGATGCTGCCACCACCATGTTTCACTGTTGGGATTGTATTGGGCAGGTGATGAGCATTGCCTGGTTTGCTCTACATATACCGCTTAGAATTATCACCAAAGAGTTCTATCTTCGTGTCGTCAGACCAGAGAATCTTATTTCTCATAGTCTGGGAGTCCTTCATGTGTTTTTTAGCAATCTCTATGCGGGCTTTCATATGTCTGGCATTGAGGAGAGGCTTCCGTTGGGCCACTCTGCCATAAAGGCCCGACTGGTGGAGGGCTGTAGTGATAGTTGATTTTGTGGAACTTTCTCTCATCTCCCTACTGCATCTGTGGAGCTCAGCCACAGTGATCTTGGGGTTCTTCTTTACCTCCCTCACAAAGGTTTTTCTCCCACGATTTCTCAGTTTGGCTGGATGGCCAGGTCTAGGAAGACTTCTGGTGGTCCCAAACTTCTTCCATTTAAGGATTATGGAGGCCACTGTGCTCTTATGAACCTTGAGTACTGCAGAAATTATTTTGTAACCTTGGCCAGATCTGTGACCTTCAACAATTCTGTCTCTGAGCTCCTTGGCCAGTTCCTTTGACCTCATGATTCTCATTTGGTCTGACATGCACTGTGAGCTGTGAGGTCTTGTATAGACAGGTGTGTGCCTTTACAAATCAAGTCATATCAGTTTAATTAAACACAGCTGGACTTCAGTGAAGGAGTAGAACCATCTCAAGGAGGATCACAAGGAAATGGACAGCATGTGACTTAAATATGAGTGTCTGATCAAATGATCTGAATATTTATGACCATGTGATATTTCAGTTTTTCTTGTTTTAATAAATTTGCAAAAATTTCTACACTTCTGATTTTTATCAGTCAAGATGGGGTGCAGAGTATACATTAATGAGAAAAAAAATGAACTTTTTTGAATTTACCAAATGGCTGCAAAGAAACAAAGAGTGAAAAATTTAAAGGGGTCTGAAAACTTTCCGTACCCACTGTATATGCCACTTTATCTTTCCATCTCTATATGTGCTAGCTAAGGGCCCCGTCTCACATAGCGAGATCGCTAGCGAGATCGCTGCTAAACAGCGATCTCAGCAGCGATCTCGCTATGTCTGACACGAACCAGCGATCAGGCCCCTGCTGTGAATCGCTGGTCGTGTCAGAAATGCCAGGACTTTTTTTTGATCGCTGGTCTCCCGCTGGCAAGCACACATCGCTGCGTTTGACAGGCAGGAGACCAGCGATGTACTGGTAACCAAGGTACACATCGGGTTTCCAGGCACGGGGCTATGCCTGGAAACCCGACGTGTATGTTGGATACCAGCGCGCTGCTGCAGGGGAGCTGGTAACCAAGGTACACGTCGGGTTTCCAGACACAGCGCAGCGCCTGGAAACCCGACGTGTACCTTGGTTACCAGCTCCCTGCATCAGCGTGCTGGTATCCAACGTACACTGCGGGTAACTAGGCGACGTTACCCGCAGTGTCGCTGTCCTGATCTCTGCCTGAGCTGCCTGTTTGGCAGCTCAGCAGCGATCATGTAGCGACACACCAGCGATCCTGATCATTGTCGGGATCGCTGGTGTGTCGCTATGTGAGACGGGGCCCTAAGAACGATTCTCTACTGATAATACAAGCTAAGTACCATTGTGTTATATACTGCTGATGAACCTTTGAGACAATCAAAGGGGAAACGAGTTGAGTTTCTTAACTAGCTTTATTCACCTAGACTGAGTTTTCATATATAGTGTAAGGTGGCAGCTGGAAAGTTCATTGATGGGAGTTATGTGTCCCCCAGATGTCAAACTTCGGTGCTGTGGGACATGGAGAAGCAAGCTCCAGCACATGTCGTACTGAGAGTTGTTTTTTGAGTCCGGATTATAGGTATGGGTTTTATGAGCAGCTGAAAGAGCTGGGTGGAATCGGCAGCTCATTTACTTCCAGTCCAGGTCTTGGATGGCCTGATTTAAGGCTGCTGGGGCTGTCTCATTTGGTTTGTGTGTTTTGCAAGGTGAGGAAGCCTTGCATGTGCTGCTAAGACCCTGTTGGAGTCTGAGTGGAAAAGACTCACATTTAAACGGCTGAACGCATGTGTTATATGGACTTGTTATTTTCTACATTGTTCTGTGATATATTTGTCTACCTGGAAGAGGTTGTTTTACTTTGTAACCCTGACGTTTTATGAACTTGTTTTTATAAACCCCATGTTTGTTGGAACCATTGAACTAAGTCTTGTGTGTGAAACAGTGTGTATTGCAGAGCCAATCCCTCACAATTGGTCCTTCAAATGCGAGCAGAAATCCCAAAGAACAGGTGATAGCTGTCTGGAAACTACATGTCCGGTGTCAAGGCAGCCAGAGCCATGCAAGTGCAGCCTGCAACCACGGAGGAGCTAATTAAACAGCTGGTACAGGTGAATATACATCATCAGGAGACCTACAAGTTGTTAATGCAGCAGCAGCAAAGGCAGCATCAGGAACAGATGATGCTCCTGGCTGAGGCCGTCCTTGTCAAAGAAGCCGCACCATTTCCAGGCCGAAGTGATGAGACCCAGAAAAGGAAAACCATGAGAGAGGCACTTCAAAAGATGACTCCATGGGATGATGTTGAGGCATTCCTGGCCATGTTTGAGAGGCTGGTGGACCATGAGAGGCTACCATTCAGAGCAGTGGGTGGAGGTTCTAGCGCCATATCTGACTGGAGAGCCACAAAGGTGTACTTTTATTTGGCCCTACAATACACCAAAGAGTATGACAAACTTAAAGCTGAGATCTTGGCTCAGCTGGGAGTAACCCTGGCAGTCAAGGTAAAACGGGTCCATCTCTGGGACTTTCACAGTGATGAACCTACCCGGTCACAAATGTTTGACCTTCTGCATCTGGTACAGAAGTGGCTACAACCAGAGACTTGTTCCCCAGCCCAGATGGTCAAGAGAGTCGTCATGGATCAGTTTATCCACTAACTGTAGAAGCCGATTCAGTCCTGGGTTGCCCTGGGAGATCCCCAAAATACAAACGACTCGGTAGACCTAGTTGAGAGGTACTGGTGGTCAAGGGTTCCCTGGGTAGTCAAGCAGGGGCAAAGTCACCTTTATGGGGTTACCAAAAAAAGGGGACTAAATCCTCACAGGGGGTCCAAAGTCCCAAGAAAGATCTGAGTCGCTGCCGTTCTCTGTTGGAGGTGTCATGCTTCTGACCATATAGCCGCTCAGTGTCCAATAAACTCTGAGGTAATGAACTGCAGCATAGGCCGGAGTTGCTCCTATTTTGCCTACTCCGCTTGCAGCGCGGTTCCTCAACCTGGAGAGGGCCCTCAAGCATGCTCAGTGTCTGTAAACGGGGTATAAGTGACTGGACTGTTGGATCTGGTAAGTTTGGTGACTCTAATAAGGTCAATACTTCCATATTTGCTAGTCCTTGAGAAGGTGATGGGAGTCTGGTGTATCCATGGGGACGCTAAGAACTATTCTGTGGCCCTGGTCAATGTAAGCACAGACTGTGGCACCTCATCTCATAAAGTGGGTGCCGTCAAGGATTTGTTGCACCTCATAATAATAGGATGGGACTTGGCATTGTTCTGTGACATGTGGGGGAAAGCGGGGCCACCTGGGTGTTCAGACGACAGCCAGATCACCCTGAAGAAACCACACCACAGGCCGTAGCGGACGAGTTTACCATGTGTGTGCTTATTGGTGATGAGGTAGCATCCCCTGAAGGTGTCCAAGGGAATCCTTGGAACTGCCCAACTTAGGGACCTAACTCTTACCTTTGAAAAGGTAACTGTTAAATGGAGTGCCTCAGGAGCTAGGGTCCGACAATCGGTTCCCTCATTTTGCTATGAATGGGGATCGGCTTTATAGAGTAATCAAGCCAAGAGATGAGGTGATAGAGCAGTTACTGGTACTAGAGCCCAGTAGATGCAGGGTGTTACACATAGCTCATTCCCATGTGTTGGGTTGTCACCTGGGGGCAGATAAAACCCAGGAGCGTGTACTTCAGAGATTCTACTGGCCTGGGTGTTACAGAGAAATTTTGAGCTATTGTCCTTCCTGCCCCACATGCCTGCTGACCTCCCCGGTTTTCCCATCTACAAAGAACGGAGAGGTCTGTAATTTTTAGCATAGGTACACTTCAACAGTGAGAGACAGAATTTAAAAATAAAAAAAACAGAAAATCACATTGTATGATTTTTAAATAATTAAATTGCATTTTTATTGCATGAAATAAGTATTTGATCACCTACCAACCATCAAGAATTCTGGCTCTCACAGACCTATAAGTTTTTCTTTAAGAAGTCCTTCAACGCTGCACTCATTAGATGTATTAATTGCACCTGTTTGAACTTGATACCTGTACAAAAGACACCTGTCCACACACTCAATCAATCACATTCCAACCTCTCCACCATGGCCAAGACCAAAGAGCTGTCTAAGGACACCAGGGACAAAATTGTAGACCTGCACAAGGCTGGGATGGGCTACAGGACAATAGGCAAGCAACTTGGTGAGAAGGCAACAACTGTTGACGCAATTATTAGAAAATGGAAGAAACACAAGATGACTGTCAATCTTCCTCAGTCTGGGGCTCCATGCAAGATCTTTCTTCGTCAGATAAGGATGATTCTGAGAAAGGTCAGAAATCAGCCCATGGGAGGACAAGGTCAATAACCTGAAGAGAGCTGGGACCACAGACTAAAACATTACCATTAATAACCCACTACTCCTGTCATCGGTTTACTGCTACAGAGAGGAGCCATTGTCTGATTTTTCCTACTCCTGCTCTGATTAGAAGCACTTCACCTTCATATTAAATGGTGAGAATTTTTTAGCAGTACAGAGGTTAATCGGCTCATTTGAGAGCTCCTTGAAGCTTTCCTGCATTTAGGCTCTCAGCTGTGCACTCTTAGCTACTCCCATCTATTATATAATCTGGACTCTGGGTAGCACTCATTGTCAGAGTTAGCTTATGCTGCATGGCTGGAGGTTGTGGTTGTTTTTGGAGAATGCGTTTGGTGGATTTATCTGTGACTGTTGCTAGGTTTTGAGTGTGTAATAATTCCCATTGTTTTCCTACTTTGGTTTAACCCCATCCTACACTCGCCAGTGTTTACCTCTGTTGTTTATGTGTGTATATTTTTATGATTGGTATCTTCCTTTATCACTGTTCATATTACCTTGTTTGTCTGGTTGGTGTATTACGATACACTACTACTTCCCTCTTCCCTGGGTAGGGTAAGGTAAGGGTACAGACTGAGGTTGGATTCAGGAGCTAAGGCAAGGCACGTAGCCCGGCGTCTTAACCATCCCTAGAGTTAGGGAAAGGGAAGAAGCCCCTGGTCCCAGGACACCTGACAACAGAGTCGTGACAACTCTGTCATGGTTTAAAATCATGCAGGGCATGCAAGGTCCACCTGTTCATGCCAGCACATGTCCAGGCCCATTTGCAGTTCGCTAAAGACCATCTGAATGATCAGGAGGAGGCATGGGAGAAGGTCATGTGGTCAGATGAGACCAAAATAGAACTTTTTGGTATCAACTCCACTAGCCTAGCCATGTTAAGAGGCAGAAATAGAATGAGTACACCCCAAGAACACCATCCCAACCGTGCCACAAGGTAGTGGAAACATCATACTTTGTGGGTGATTTTCTGCAAAGGGGACAGGATGACTGCACTGTATTGAAGGAGTATGGGGTCATGTATAGCAAGATTTTGGCCAAAAATCTCCTTTCTTCCTTCTCCTTGCCCGACGTGCGTTTCAACACCAGCTTCTTCCGGGGGAAGAAGAAGCTGGTGGCGAAACGAGCGTTGGAGTGAGGAGACACCTGGGCTCTGATCTTGTAGCCACATTTATCAGGTAGCTATCATTCATATATCATTATGTCTAGGTTTGACAAATAGGATTATTTAGCTGCCACTTCTGCATTTATCTATAGATACATGTAATGTGGGTATTTATCTTGTTATGATATTAAATTTTAACCTATGTTGCCTCCTTACCATTACTGAACAGTATTTTGGGCATTGAGGTTAGTTTATAAGGACGGAAGCTATCTATCTGCATGGATCCTTTGATTTATTGAATTCTTCCTGTATCCTCCTCATTTATAACACAAATATATACTTTTTTTTATTTTTTTTATTCTCCTGGACATTTTTCTTGCCCTTCTTTACATGCCCAGCATCCCCTATGGTACTATTACTATCTATATCATGTGCTTTTTTTATACTTTGTGTTTTTATAATTAATTGTTAAAAAAATTTAAATATTTTAACGTTATTGGTGGATCTCGTCCGTTCCCCCAGATCTATACATTTATGGGTTGGTTGTCATACTTTGTTTGAAGTGCCCCCCCCCTATTTAGGACCTCGGTGAATCATTACCTGTGTTACTATCCTTAAATGTATCTAACAAAATGAATCTTCAACGCTGATAATTGTGCCACCTGAGCGTGGCTGAGCAGAAAAGCAGTTTGAGATTTTGCTTGAGGTATCTGGGCTCCAGCATAGCAGGCCTACACTGATCCCTCAACCACCTCTTATTTTTTATTTAAATTCAAAGCTGTAAATGCTGGCCCAGACTCTATCTCATGCATGGCCCATGACTGCTGCGCAATTATAACATTTCTACTGTGGGTCAATTGATGCCACTTTTCCTGGTGTCTGCCCCAAATTTTTGGAAATGTTTGGACTCCAAGTTGGGTCTCCTTCTTGTGTGTTGTCTGAATTTGGCAGCCCTTTTAGAGCAGCAGGCCTACACCTGTCATTCATCCACCTGTTACTGATCAATGTTTCAGCTAGAAATGCTGGTCCAAGCCCTGCTCCAGTCCCTGTCTCATGCATCCATGGTGCACAATTATAATACTGTACTCTGGGTCAATTGATGCCACTTTTCCTGGTGTCTGCCCCTAATTTGAGCTGTTTTGGCAGCTTTTGGGCCCTCCTGATGATGTTGTCTATGTGTTTGGTTTTGCCTCCCATTGAATTCAATGGGATTCCGATACATTCGGACAACATCAGAAAATTTGCCTGTCCTAATCGAATCAAACCTTAAAAGGTTTGCTCATCTCTAGTTAAGAACTACAGGAAACGTCTGACCTCTGTAATTGCAAACAATGGTTTCTGTACTATATATTAAGTTCTGTTTTTTATTGTATCACATACTTATTTCATGCAATAAAATGCTAATTAATTATGTAAAAATCATACAATGTGATTTTCTGGATTTTTTTTAAGATTCTATCTCTCACAGTTGAAGTGTACCTACGATAAAAACTTCAGTCTTCTCCATTCCCTGTAGGTGAGAAAGCTTGCAAAATCGACAGTGTATGAAATACTTATTTTCTCCAAAGTATATAATCAATTATTGTACTTGGTATGCATGTACCACATAGTAATATTGTTTGGTAGAAATGAGCAAATTTGATCAGGTCCCTGCTTACCGAATAAGCTACAGCGGGAACCCAGACACATAGAGCGCTCCGGCTGATCAGCTGATTGGCGCCGCAGCTGCATGTGTCGCGGCTGTGTCACAATCACAACACATGCATGGAGAGCCTGTTTGATGTAAGAACTTACACTCTACAGGAGATGGAGATAGAGAGAGAAAGAGAGAGAGAACCCTGCTAATCATAGGAGTTTATACCATACAGGAGAGAGAGAGGACCCGCTGGCCATAAAAGGTTACACTTTACAGAAGTGAAATAGAGAGGATCCGCTAACCATAAAAGCTTATACTCTACAGGAATGAAATAGAGAACCCCACTGAACATAAAAGCTAACACTCTACAGGAGTGAGACAGAGAAAGAGAGGACCCCTCTGACCATAAAAGCTTACACTCTACAGGAGAGAGAGAGTGATGACCCCAATAACCATAAGAGCTTAAACTCTAAAGAAGAAAGAGACTTATCCATTGACTATGGAGATGGAAAATTACTCTGCTGCACGAACGGTGCTCCTCTGGGAACCACTGATCTGTGATGGCCCAGGTACTGACCACCACAGTACAAAGTATGATAATCAGTTAGCATACCTCACAACTTTTAAAGAATAGAAAGAGGGACACATGATGTGAAGCACACAATTTTGGCCAGGCCCACGGTCACACCCCTTATCCACCACCGTTTACTATTTATTTTTCCCCTGGATAGAGGAGATGTCAGAGCGATGCTGTCAGTGAGGGAAATTCAGCAGATGCCCAAGACTGCAGGGTGTAGACCCAAATCCAGGACGGTCTGCTGTATCTGGGACAGTAGGGACTAAAGATGAGTGGATCGATTCACGGGTCTCTGGTCCAGCGTCCAGGTCAGTGGTATCTGGCAGCTTAACAGGATGCCTGCGAATCTCTAAACATATCAAAAAACTGACCAGCACATCCAAACATAGATTCAGTGTGAACAGGTGCTAAACCTAGAGTCACCAACTCATATATATACAAGAAAAAAAGGTAGCACACTGTAGCGCTATAGCTTGCAAACACAAAATATGAAAAATATGAAAAATGAATTGCATCATTACCTTAGAAATATGAAAAATTGAGAAGTCTTAGCGCATAAGATGGCCAAATTATGTGAGCCTGATAGCCACGTCAAGGCTCTTCTCGTATATCAGGTCCTAACTAATGCCTATCCTCGCTTAGAAAAGTCTGTCTGCATGGGAACATATGAGTCCTCTCTTCAGACTAAAATCTACATCTCTGTGGAGGGGTGATGAACCGTTTTCTAAGCGAGGATAGGCATTAGTTAGGACCTGATATACGAGAAGAGCCTTGACGTGGCTATCAGGCTCACATAATTTGGCCATCTTATGCACTAAGACTTCTCAATTTTTCATATTTCTAAGGTAATGATGCAATTCATTTTTCATATTTTTCATATTTTGTGTTTGCAAGCTATAGCGCTACAGTGTGCTACCTTTTTTTCTTGTATATATATGAGTTAGTGACTCTAGGTTTAGCACCTGTTCACACTGAATCTATGTTTGGATGTGCCGGTCAGTTTTTTGATATGTGTTCATTTACCTTCTACCTGAGCACTCCACCTGGTGGTCACAGGCTTTTTAATTACAACAGGTTCATCACCCCTCCACAGAGATGTAGATTTTAGTCTGAAGAGAGGACTCATATGTTCCCATGCAGACAGACTTTTCTAAGCGAGGATAGGCATTAGTTAGGACCTGATATACGAGAAGAGCCTTGACGTGGCTATCAGGCTCACATAATTTGGCCATCTTATGCGCTAAGACTTCTCAATTTTTCATATTTCTAAGGTAATGATGCAATTCATTTTTCATATTTTTCATATTTTGTGTTTGCAAGCTATAGCGCTACAGTGTGCTACCTTTTTTTCTTGCGAATCTCTAAACGTCCGGTGACCCCTGCGCGGCTTTTCATGGCCGCACAAAACCCATTCATACAATAAAAAACGTAACACAATTAATTTATTATGTGGCAGAAATGGCCGTGACGTTTATTTAAGGTTACATAAATTAATCAATAAATACTTCAATATATAAATCTATATAAATTAATAGACTTCCAAACCATAACCAATCCACCCATCACTTGGGCGATTTTCCCACAAATGAACATCACGACAAAGATAATAAAATAATGGAGGGCGGGAGGGATCTTCTTTTCTTCACTGACGACGACTGGAGCCAACGGGCGACAGCAGGGCTATTTATATAAACAAATCAGCCCGCCAAAACCTTTTTTATCCAATCAAAACCGTTTAAAAATGGGCTCCAAAAAACAGAAAAAAAACAGTTTAAACCTGCTCGTGGTCACCCCACAGCTTACCTGTATTACCTCAAATTGACCTTAAACATAAAAATACTCCATGCAATATTCAGGGATTATGCAGCCATGAGTCCCCCCCTTTATTATCTTGATTAGGGGGCTAACATTAGTCTGAGCAGCACGATGTCATCAGTGCATCCTGCTTCTCTCTAGTTGGAACCTGTGGATTTATTTTTTGTTCATTCATTCACAGCTATAGCAGCCAGAAATTTCTCATCTCTATGAAGCTTCAGTATAAAACATCTGGATTTTTTTGTGTCTGTAAGACCCTGTTCACACATTGCAGAAATATTGTGTTTTTTGCAGATGTTCGCACCAAGATACACAATAACAATCTTTTCCCCCTTTTTTTGTGTTTCTAGTGCAGGTGTGCAGCCACGTTTTTAATGTGTTTTTTTATAGTGCAGAAAAGCTTTGATACTGTACTTAAAAAAGTAACTGCAATTTTTACATGCATTTTTAGGCTCCACATAGAAAACAAGAGAGAAAAAAAAAAAGTTCACAGTTCAGCGGCGTCTTTAGACGCACAGGGGGCGCAGTTTTCATGAAATCACATCCACTTTGCTTGGACAGTTAAACACAGCAGGATTTTTGTGCAAAAAAAGCAGCAGAAAATACACAGCATTTACCTACATGTGAACACAGTCTAAATTTCCAAGCAAAGTGGATGTGATTGCATGAAATTTCCGCCCACTGTGGTCTGAAGACTTTGCTGAACTCTGCAGTTTTGGTGCATTTTTTCTCTATAGGTTTCTTCTGAAAAAAAAAATGAATGAAGAAAAAAACGCTGTTGCATTTTTAGGTGCAGAATCAATGCTTTTCTGTAGTATTAAAAAAGAGTTAAAAACTCTGCTTCATATCTGCTCCAAAATCGTATCAATTAAGCGGGAAAGAATATAAAAGAAACCCAGCAAACACGCAATAATCGGAGAAGATTACATGGCCTCAGCATTACATATTTATTACATTTTTATGGGTTTAATAGAAAAAAATATCAATCACGCCATTTTTTTACATCATTAACCAATTCCCGTAAATAATCTGATCGCTGTGTTGTGCTGGTTGTTATGATTACAGGGACACCAAATATGTCCATCTTTGTCCTTATTTGTGATGTTCATTATTAAAAAAATAAATAAACATTAAAAATGACTTTTTTCATTATCATATCTTTTTCATTATTAATTTTTAGGAATTTTATACGATGAACAAATCTTTTATTCTCTCTCTAGAATAAAAATACATACATTGTACAAAGCAGTGTAATTCTATCAGTATAATCTGTCTATGCTTCTAGATCCTGTAATACAGATCAAGTACATATAATTCTCCCAACAGCAACATCAGAGCTTATGGTTTGGTTGGTTAAGGGCCTTCCTGTAATGATAAGCTTTTAGGTTTGTGACAGGAACAAAAGTTACATTTTTGTAATTGCTTACCATTATTTTTACTACTTTTATAGGAATAAAAAAAAATTCTTCATCTCAGTATACGTGAACCATAGAAATACATTGCTATATACAAAACACATTCTATTGACATGTGTAATATGCTTCTGGATCCATTGCCTGCAATAGAGATCAATATTACCAAGTTCTCCCATCAGCATCATTGTGGGCAGTGCTCCTGGATAGAGCAACAGCCTGTGAACATGGAGATGCAAGTTTGTGTCCTGTGGAGACCAAACCACAGGAGGTAGAAAAAAATAACAATTTAATTTATGCAGAGAGCAGCCTCACCCCCCTGAGAAGGAGCTACTTAGCGAAAGAAGAGAGGCGAGTATAAAAGCTGTGATGGGACGGTTGGGAGCTATGTGTAAGATGTCATAGTTTCAGAGCATTATACAGGTGGAGACTAGATTACTGCAGGAATTGGAAGGTAGAGCTTTGGAGGCAAAGAGAAGGCGAAAGAAACTGTGCTGTAAAAATTTGATTTGTGGTGCATACCAGTTACTTAGCTGACACTTTTGGATACCGTGGTTGTTTTACTGTACTTTAGGCCTCCTTCATACATCCATGTAAAACACGAACATAAAACACTGGTACCAGTATCATCAGTGTGTCATCTGTGTGTCCGTTTTTACCATCAGTGTGTCATCAGTGTGTCATCTGTGTGTCCGTTTTTACCATCAGTGTGTCATCTGTGTGTCTGTTTTTACCATCAGTGTGTCATCTGCGTGTCTGTTTTTACCATCAGTGTGTCATCTGTGTGTCCGTTTTTACCATCAGTGTGTCATCTGTGTGTTCATATTTACCATCAGTGTGTCATCCGTGTGTTCATATTTACCATCAGTGTGACATCAGTATTTTTCCTGTATGGATAAATAAATAAATTACAAACCTTCTCCTACACTTTACAATGTTAAACATGAACAGCACATGATGGTACATGAATTATACATGATTACTGTACATGTTTTTCACACACCCATAGACTTGTATTGGCCACAAAGTCTGTGTCAAAGTAAGGACATGTGCATAGCAGCATAGGTTATAATTTGTATGTGTGGGATCTTTGATAAAAATGGATACCACGTGTACTGGAAACACGGACATGTGAAGGAGGAATTACTGTGAGTGGAATTTTGGCAAGTGCACATTGGCACGAATCTCACACACCAAGGTAACCAAAACCTGTCACAGATTTTTTACATGCTCTTGTAAAACACTGGTCGGGGGTGGACTTACGAGCGTTATCTGCATTCTTCACACTGGCGGCTGCTTCATGCCTGGGGTAATCCTCACCCGTTTCAGAGTATAAATAATCTGAGTCAGAGTTCAGAACAACATTAAACAGTTCAGCTTTATTTCCCTCCGGACACAGCACATCTAAGACACCATTAGCACGCCTGACATGGTACCAGCAATACATCTTCCACAACTTCACTTCACTTCTTCTGTTACACCAGAAAGGACCACAAAGTTAATTCAGGACAAGGAGCACGGTGAAAACAGCACTTCGATCTCTTTCCCTGGAGACATTTCAATCCAGTCACGGAAATACACATCTACTAGGTCGTCCACCCCCTTCTGGTTATCCTGCCTGTGTACTCGCTGGTGGCCCACTTGATTCTGCTACAGCATGCACACCTCTGCTGAGCATTCCCACAGTGGCTCTACCACTGGCACTATACTTCATCATCCCACCTACTACTGGCTGACGGTCCCACGGTGATTCCTTCACCGGCTACATGACTGCTGGTACCTTTATTCACTTCTTTCTTCCTGTCCGTTACACAGCTCAGGACCAGGGACCTCAGAGCAGCAACAGGGTCCACCCCCGACTGACTCTATCTGGGAAGTCCCTCACACTAGTTCCCAACCAACATTTCACCTACTTAACCCCTTGGTGTTCTGACAAGTCTCCACTACACTGAATGTGCTCAATACCCCCACCTAGTGTCCTACCACCGACCTACACTGAACATCTAACAACTCTCTAACTGGGTCCACTAATATGCCCCATCTAGTGGCCCTTTGCAAAACTACATTTACCAAGATGTAACTATTCTACTGCAAGTGCCCTCCTCTAATGTCCCCAAAGGATGCACTGCCTTACCTAAATCTATATAAAATACCATACAACAGACACTAGACACATAGAAATTATATACAAATACATACATATAGCAGCAAAAAGACATTTAAATATTTAAACCTTGACCCTCCTTACACTCTGATGAGCTCCCGATGTTCTGGCAGTGTGGGACTGCAGCGTAAAGTGTAGTAACAAGTATAAGTGCATTGCACTACACTATACCTGTAAATTAGTAGCCCATCAGAGGCTGTCATTATTAGAGGGACGAGATTTGAGCCTTGAGGCGCGATACACTATTGGATCATAAGAAGGCGATAGGTATCAGTGGAGCATATGTATTCATAAGGATTGGCATTATCTCTTGTTACTCAGTAGTGAACAGAACTGTCTTTATTTACGTGATAACTGACTGGATGTCTTCTAAATAGCATGATGTCCTGTTATGAGTACATATACCATATAATGCATCATAGCCAGTATTGAGGGAACGTGCTCGGATAACGTCTTATCTGAGCATGCATGGGTGTTATCCGAGTGTCTAAGGTGTGCTCAGATAATATGTTCAAGTCCTCGTGGCTGTTAGACAGAAAAATGCTTGTTCACGATTATCTTTCAGTGTAAATGCAGCTTTAGTTAAGTTTATTTTAAGGAGTAAGGTAAAATGAGAGATAGAAATTGGCTTATTGAAGAAGGGCATTGGCAAAACATAGTGAAAAAAATGCCCAAATTGTCCTTTAGTGAAGCACTCTTACCTCTTACATCTTTTAGCAGAAATAAACACTTGAAATAGATCACTCTGTTTGTAATGATTCTATATAATATATGAATTTCACTTTTTGTATTGAAGAACTGAAATAAATTAACTTTTTGATGATATTCTAATTTTGTGAGAAGCACCTGTATAATCATGGTATATCTGACTAATTCTCTGTTTTGTGACCTATACACATTCATTAACTCCCTGGGTCTAGTTTAAATTCTTGTACCTGTATTTTATCACCACCTGGAACTTTCTGTTGAAAATGCTCATCTACAGCGGCACTTAAAGTTTGGGCACCCCTGATCAAGAATATATATACAGTACAGACCAAAAGTTTGGACACATCTCATTTAACCCCTTCATGACCCAGCCTATTTTGACCTAAATGACCTGGCCATTTTTTGCAATTCTGACCAGTGTCCCTTTATGAGTAATAACTCAGGAACGCTTCAACGGATCCTAGCGATTCTGAGATTGTTTTTTCATGACATATTGGGCTTCATGTTAGTGGTAAATTTAGGTCGATAATTTTTGCGTTTATTTGTGAAAAAAATGGAACTTTGGCCAAAATTTTGAAAATTTCGCAATTTTCAAATTTTGAATTTTTATTCTGTTAAACCAGAGAGTTATGTGACACAAAATAGTTAATAAATAACATTTCCCACATGTCTACTTTACATCAGCACAATTTTGGGAACAACATTTTTTTTTGTTAGGAAGTTATAAGGGTTAAAAGTTGACCAGCGATTTCTCATTTTTACAGCAAAATTTACAAAACCATTTTTTTAGGGACCACCTCACATTTGAAGTCACTTTGAGGGGTCTATATGGCAGAAAATACCCAAAAGTGACACCATTATAAAAACTGCACCCCTCAAGCTACTCAAAACTACATTCAAGAAGATTATTAACCCTTCAGGTGCTTCACAGGAACTAAAGCAACGTGGAAGGAAAAAATGGACATTTTAATTTTTCCAACAAAATTTTCTTTTAGCATCAATTTTTTCATTTTTGCATGGGCATCAGGAAAAAATGGACCCTAAAATTTGTTGGGCAATTTCTCCTGAGTATACAGATACCTCATATGTGGTCATAAACCACTGTTTGGGCGCACGGCAGGGCTCAGAAGGGAAGGAGCGCCATTTGACTTTTTGAATGGAAAATATGCTGGAATATTTAGCGGTTGCCATGTCGCATTTGGAGAGTCCCTGTGTGCCTAAACATTGGAGCTCCCCCACAAGTGACCCCATTTTGGAAACTAGACGCCCTAAGGAACTTATCTAGATGCAGGTGAGCACTTTGAACCCCAAAGTGCTTCACAAATTGATCCGTAAAAAAAAGAAAGTACTTTTTTTTTCACAAAAATTTTCTTTTAGCCTCAGTTTTTTCATTTTCACATGGGCAACAGGATAAAATGGATCCTAAAATTTGTTGGGCAATTTCTCCTGAGTACACCGATACCTCATATGTGGTCATGAAACCACTGTTTGGGCGCACGGCAGGGCTCAGAAGGGAAGGAGCGCCATTTGACTTTTTGAATGGAAAATTAGCTCCAGTCGTTAGCGGACACCATGTCATGTTTGGAGAGCCCCTGTATGCCTAAACTTTGGAGCTCCCCCACAAATGACCCCATTTTGGAAACTAGACCCCCTAAGAAACTTATGCAGATGCACAGTGAGCACTTTGAACCCCCAGGTGCTTCACAAAACTTTATAACGCAGAGCCGTGAAAATAAAAAATCATTTTTTTTCTCAAAAAATTATTATTTAGCCCCATATTTTTTATTTCACAATGGTTACAGGAGAAATTGGACCCCAAAAGTTGTTGTCTAATTTGTCCTAAGTACGCTAGTACCTCACATGTGGGGGAGAACCACTGTTTGGGCACACGTCAGGGCTTGGAAGGGATGTAGTGACGCTTTGAAATGCCGACTTGATGGAATGGTCTGCGGGCGGGCAGAGCCCCTGATGTGCCTAAACAGTAGAAACCCCCCACAAGTGACCACATTTTGTAAACTAGACCCCTCAAGGAACTTAACTAGATGTGTGGTGAGCACCTTGAACCCCACGTGCTTCACAGAAGTTTGTAATGCAGAGCCGTGAAAATAAAAAATCTTTTTTTCCTCAAAAACTGATTTTTTTAACCCGCAATTTTTTATTTTCACAAGGGTAACAGGAGAAATTGGACTACAAAAGTTGTTGTACAGTTTGTCCTGAGTACACTGGTACCCCATATGTGGGGGGAACCACTGTTTTGGCGCATGGGAGAGCACAGAAGGGAAGGAGCGCCATTTTGGAATGCAGACTTGATGGAATGTTCTGTGGGCGTCATGTTGCCTTTGCAGAGCCCCTGATGTGCCTAAACAGTAGAAACCCCCCACAAGTGACCCCATTTTGGAAACTAGACCCCCCAAGGAGCTTATCTAGATATGTAGTGAGCACTTTGAACCCCCAAGGGCTACACAGAAGTTTATAACGCCGGGCCATGAAAATAAAAAAATCATATTTTTTCCACAAACATGATCTTTTAGTCCCCAATTTTTTTATTTTCCCAAGGGTAACAGGAGAAATTAGACCTCAAAAGTTGTTGTCCAATTTGTCCTGAGTATGCTGATATCCCATATGTGGGAGAAAACTACTGTATGGGCACACTTCGGGGCTCGGAAGGGAAGTAGTGACGTTTTGAATTGCCGACTGATGGAATGGTCTGCGGGCGTCATGTTACGTTTGCAGAGTCCCTGATGTGCCTAAACAGTATAAACTCCCCACAAGTGACCCCATTTTGGAAACTAGACCCCGCAAGGAACTTATCTAGATGTGTGGTGAGCACTTTGAACCCCCAAGTTCTTCACAGAAGTTTATAACGCAGAGCCGTGAAAATAAAAAATCATTTTTTTCCACAAAAATAACTTTTTTAGTCCCCAATTTTTTTTCCCAACAGTAACAGGAGAAATTAGACCCCCAAAGTTGTTGTGCAATTTTTCCCGAGTACGCTGATACCCCATATGTGGGGTAAACCACTGTTTGGGCACACGTCGGGGCTTGGAATAAAGGGAGCACTGTTTGACTTTTTGAACGCAAAATTTGCAGGAATCAATGGTGGCGCCATGTCGCGTATGGAGATCCCTGATGTACCTAAATAGTGGAAACCCCTCAATTCTAACTCCAACCCTAACCCCAACACACCCCTAACCCCAACCCTAACCCCTACACACCCCTAACCCTAATACAAACCCTAACCATAACCCTAACCCCAACACACCCCTAACCCTAATCCCAACTCTAACCATAAACCTAACCACAAGCCTAACCCTAATCCCAACCCTAACCCCAAAACACCCCTAAAGCTTATCCCAACCCTAACCTTAATCCCAACCTTAACCCTAATTCCAACCCTAACCCTAATTCCAACCCTAACCTAGTTCTAACCCTTACCCTAGTTCTAAGCCTTACCCTAGTTCTAACCCTAACCCTAGTTCTAACCCTAAGGCTGGGTTCATATTGCGTTTTACCAGCCCGTTCAACACGTAGCGTTGACGGGTTGGTAACGGTATAGCATAACGCGATCGCGTTATGCTATACCCGCTAGTGCAGAGGAATCAGCGATGATTCATCTGTGCTAGCGGTGATGGAGCCCAGACGCTGCAGCCTGCATCCAAGGCTCCGTCACTGAATGACGACACGTCGCGAACGCATGCCGCTTCATGGCATGCGTTGCGATGCGCACACAAATGGGGTGAATGGCAGCGTTAACGGACTGCGTTACACCGCGTTATACCGCGGTGAAACGCAGTCCATCTAACGGACTGCCATAATGCAATATGAACCCAGCCTGACCCTAAGGCCCCGTGCACACGTTGCGGATTCACTTGCGGATTTTTCTAAAATCCGCAGGTAAAACGACCTGCCTTTTACCTGCGTATTTAGCGCGGATTTGCTGCGGTTTTTCTCTGCGGTTTTACGCCTATAATGGAATAGGTGTAAAATCGCTGCGGAATCCGCACAAAGAATTGACATGCTGCGGATTTAAAACCGCAGCAAATCCGCGCTGAAAAATCTGCAGCATGTGCACAGCGTTTTTTTTTTACCATTTATTTGCATTGTACTGTACATGGTTTCTGGATCTGCTGTGGATCCGCAGCGCCAAATCCGCTGCTGATCCGCAGCAAAATCCGCTGCGGATTAGCAGCGAAATCCGCTGTGGATCAGCAGCGAAATCAGCTGCGGATCAGCAGCGAAATCAGCTGCGGATTAGCAGCGAAATCCGCTGCGGATCAGCAGCGAAATCAGCTGCGGATCAGCAGCGAAATCAGCTGCGGATCAGCAGCGAAATCAGCTGCGGATTAGCAGCGAAATCCGCTGCTGATCCGCAGCTGATTTCGCTGCTGATCCGCAGCTGATTTCGCTGCTGATTTCGCTGCTGATTCGCAGCGAAATCAGCAGCGGATCAGCAGCGAAATCAGCTGAGGATCAGCAGCGAAATCAGCTGCGGATCAGCAGCGAAATCAGCTGCGGATCAGCAGCGAAATCCGCTGCGGATCAGCAGCGAAATCAGCTGCGGATCAGCAGAGAAATCAGCTGCGGATCAGCAGAGAAATCAGCTGCGGATCCGCAGCAAAATCCGCAACGTGTGCACAGGGCCTAATAGGAAAAAAAAAAAATTCTTTATTATTTTTCCCTACCTATGACAGGGGGGTTCACTTACTTTTTTTTATTTTGATCACTGTGACAGTTTATCACAGTGATCAAAATAAATTTTTTGACTATGCAGGGCGCACTGCGCATGCGCCGGCCGGCGGGCGCACTGCGCATGCGCCCGCCATTTTCCAAGATGGCGGCGCCCATGAAGAATCCCGGGCAGCCGCCGGGAAGGATCCAGGGACATCGGTGGACCGGGAGAGGTGAGTATGGGGGTCGGAAGAGAGGGGGGGGGATTGGAAGGTGGGGGCAGCGGAGGCCAGGACGAGGGGAGCTTTTAGTGACGGCGGTGACCGACCGCTGCCATCTTTCGGTGGCGGCGGCCGATCGTCGCCGTGAATTCGTGTGGGGGGGTCAGGGCTCGGTGTCCAGTCATGGCAGATGCTATTGCAGCATTGGCCATGGCTGGATTGTAATATTTCACCAATTATATTGGTGAAATATTACAGATTGCTCTGATTGGCTGTTTCACTTTTAACAGCGAATCAGAGCGATCGTGGCCACGGGGGGGTTAAGCCAACCCCCCTGTGGTGAAGCACAAAGGGTCCTGTGCCGGCGGGTCGGGTGACCTTTCAGTGACCCCGGTCACCCGACCCGCAGGGACGCGATCCTTTCATGACGCCACATAGGCGTCATGGGTCGGATTGGCACTGACTTTCATGACCCCTACGTGGCGTCATGGGTCGGGAAGGGGTTAAAGATTTTTCCATATTTTCAAAGTAGCCACCTTTTGCTTTGATGACTGCTTTGCACACTCTTGGCATTCTCTTGATGAGCTTCAAGAGGTAGTCACCGGAAATGGTCTTCCAACAATCTTGAAGGAGTTCCCAGAGATGCTAAGCACTTGTTGGCCCTTATGCCTTCACTCTGCGGTCCAGCTCACCCCAAAACATCTCGATTGGGTTCAGGTCTGGTGACTGTGGAGGCCAGGTCATCTGGCGTAGCACCCCATCACTCTCCTTCTTGGTCAAATAGCACTTACACAGCCTGGAGGTGTATTTGGGGTCATTGTCCTGTTGAAAAATAAATGATGGTCCAACTAAATGCAAACCAGATGGAAGAGCATGTTGCTGCAAGATGCTGTGGTAGCCATGCTGGTTCAGTATGCCTTCAATTTTGAATAAATCCCCAATAGTGTCACCAGCAAAGCACCCCCACACCATCACACCCCTCCTCCATGCTTCATGGTGGGAACCAGGCATGTAGAGTCCATCTGTTCACCTTTTCTGCGTTGCACAAAGACACGGTGGTTTGAACCAAGGATCTCAAATTTGGACTCATCAGACCAAAGCACAGATTTTCACTGGTCTAATGTCCATTCCTTGTGTTCTTTAGCCCAATCAAGTCTCTTCTGCTTGTTGCCTGTCCTTAGCAGTGGTTTCCTAGCAGCTATTTTACCATGAAGGCCTGCTGCACAAAGTCTCCTCTTAACAGTTGTTGTAGAGATGTGTCTGCTGCTAGAACTCTGAGTGGCATTGACCTGGTCTCTAATCTAAGCTGCTGTAAACCTGCGATTTCTGAGGCTGGTGACTCAGATAAACTTATCCTCAGAAGCAGAGGTGACTCTTGGTCTTCCTTTCCTGGGGCGGTCCTCATGTGAGTCAGTTTCTTTGTAGCGCTTGATGGTTTTTGCAACTGCACTTGGGGACACTTTCAAAGTTTTCCCAATTTTTCAGACTGACAGACCTTCATTTGTTAAAGTAATGATGGCCACTCGTTTTTCTTTACTTAGCTGCTATTTTCTTGCCATAATGCAAATTCTAACAGTCTATTCAGTAGGATTATCAGCTGTGTATCCACCAGACTTCTGCACAACACAACTGATGGTCCCAACCCCATTTATAAGGCCAGAAATCCCACGTATTAAACCTGACAGGGCACACCTGTGAAGTGAAAACCATTTCCGGTGACTACCTCTTGAAGCTCATCAAGAGAATGCCAAGAGTGTGCAAAGCAGTCATCAAGGCAAAAGGTGGCTACTTTGAAGAACCTAGAATATAAGACATAATTTCAGTTGTTACACACTTTTTTCTTAAGTATATAATTCCACATGTGGTAATTCATAGTTTTGATGCCTTCATTGTGAATGTACAATTTTCATAGTCATGAAAATACAGAAAAATCTTTAAATAAGAAGGTGTGTCCAAACTTTTGGTCTGTACTGTATATATGTATATATACATATATATACTGTATATATATAGTTGGCTAACCGTGAGAGGTACAATGATATATTATCTGGATAGGCAGCTTGTAAAAGCAAGTCACATGCATTCCTGGAGCTCGTGTGTACCCTTCGTAATACCATTTTCTTTGAGGTCACAGTCATCAGGATAGGTCTCGCAGTAAATCATAGGATATTTATCACTACTTTAAAATGTGTTTCCATAGTTGGCTAGACTTCCATTTTAACTTGCAAATTTTACGATATTGGTGGCGTAATCAATGTTCTGGTATAGTGGAGCACAATGTTCTGCTAGTAATAAGTATATGCTCATTTTTCTATGAATCCCAAGACTTTAGAAAGTGAAAATTAGAACTACACATCAAGTCGCTGGAAGGTATGTTAAATCCAACCTTTATTCTACAATGTATTTTAATTAAAAAAAAGACAGAGAGAGATAAATGAGGTAATGTATCACCAACTATATGAAAAATATTGAAATAGGAATGATAAAACAATTGTCAGTCTTAAATATGCCAAGTATCCCTGAAGAGCTACTGTGTGCTGTGTAAAAGCCCAAATATTTCCATAGTGTCACAGGGCAACTCCTCAGCTGTTCAGGATCAGAGCATGGTATCCCAAGATCGACAAAACCCTTAACATATGCATGTATATCTCAAAAAGAGGCAATAATGATTCAAACAGAGGTATCCACACAGAGGACAGTAAAGGGTATGCCACACTAAACAGCGTCGCTAACGAGATCGCTAAAATACGTCACTATTTAGCGATCTCGTTCGTGACGCTAACGTGTGTGGCATGTAGCAACGACGTGGCCCCTGCTGTGATCTCGCTGATCGTTCACTAGAGTTCTGGACCGTATTTAGATCGTTGGCGTCCCGCTGGTGAGCCTATATCGCTGTGTCTGGCACCTTTTGTGAGCGATGTGCGCTGTTTTTTACATCGCAATGACCGTTAAAGTCGTTAATGAGATCGCTAACCGCTTTTGAGTCGTTAACGAGATCACTAAGTGTGGCAGCTACTAGAGACATTAAAACGATCACAAAAACGATCTCATTAGTATGCGTCGTTATTGAGATCGCTAACGAGATCACTAAGTGTGGCAGTACCTTAACACTTTACATTCAGTTTGGCTCTGCTTATCTCTTTCAAGATAAAGTTTTTTTTAAAAAATTCCTTTGATTCTTTTACTCTTAGACCACAACAGTGCAAAAATATTTCAATATCTTGTGTTTCTGTGCACATAACATTGCTACTGAAAAAAAGTTTAAGGCACAGGAGTACTTATGGTTGTTAATTCAGATCTCCTCTGTTCTTCTCCGTAAGAGGGAGCTCTTTTGGCTTCTGCCACAAGTTACATGGAAGGTTTTGTCTGATATTGAATGTTACATTGTTGTCTCTTCCCATTCAAGTTCCACATCACCTAAAAACAAGAAATAATAAAAATGATTAAATTAGCTTATTGTATTTTGTAGAGGCTAAGTAACTGTCCCATTACCATAAATATGCCGCATTTATTACAAGAGTTGAGTGACAATTTGCACTGGTCCTTGGAATGGCGTCTCATGAATCGTTTAGCTCACTCTAATTTACAATCTATACCAAACTGTACGTCAGAAGTGACATCAAATACCTAATATGCACACAGTCATGCATGATGTCACAGAAGTTCCACTTGGTGGGATTTTATGATCCGGAAGTCCTACCAGTTTTATATTGAATGTCTACAAGTGATTCAATTATTAGCTCTGAGATCTCTAAAAATCTGCAAACTAATTTTGCAAGATTTTGCAAGGCAAGTTAATAAGAAATGTCCATACTTTATTAAGCTTCATAAAAAGCAATAAATCAGTACCGTAGGGTAAAAAGTATAAGGCAGAACACATCAAAACAACAAGAGTCAGAAGTAGAGAGGACACCTTATTGCAAATAAGATGAATGAGTTTATATACCACCAAGTGGCACATTGAAATAATTCAAGAAAATGTCAAGTAAATAAGACCCCTACAAAGTGTGTGAGTCTAATCATAGAGGGCACAGTAGTGTAAGGTGAGATAGATAGGAAGCATGGCTACGGACAAATCCACATTAGTGATAATCCAGCCCATCGTAGACACCAACTAAAATAGTTATTGATATCCACCATGTGTCAAACAAGAGACATTGCTGAGATAAGACAGAATCACTGAAAGACCAAAACATGCAGGTGACCATGGACCCTTCACTCCTGATGAGCTTTTCACCAGATATGGTTCATCCTTTTAATAGGGATGAAAGGGTTATCCAGGCACTATTAGCATTAGTTTAGAGATTTACTAGTGAGCTGTGAATGTTCCAACTCATGGCCTAACCAATGAAAACATTTGACATGTCTCTGGAAGCACATTTTTAAAATGTGAATATATTAAGGAAAATTAAGATGTTGACATCAGTACGATCGAATAAAACAAATTCTGCAAAAATGTTAATTTTTTTTTGTATTTTAACAAATTCAGGAGGAAATTATATAAAATAAAGAAATAATCTATAGTCTACTTTGCACTTGGGGTGGGTGTTATACATGCTGACATCACCATTGAGATCGCTGATTGTCTGCAGCAGAATAGTGCATATGGATGGCACATCATTGCTGTAGGAATGGAGATCACAGTGGGGTATAAAACGGGTGAGTAGAGTTTATGTCTTCATTATGTTTATATAATCTATATGGTGTACTGATAAAACTGAATGTGGCCAAATAAAACAAAATACCTTCCATCATCATGACATACAATATCTATCACATATGAGAACCTTTTACAGACACATACAAATGCTAAGCCATCCCAGCACACGCACTGTGCTCTACGAGTTTCTGAGATGGGAACGGTGGTGATGTATGCAATATGCATACTCCCGGGCAGAAGCCGTCTAGTGGGTGCGGCCTCGCTCAATACAAGTATATGGATCGATGGTGCAGCCATCTAGTATCACATACATCACCCTCGTTCACTGCTCAGAAACTGGCAAATCTTTGCAGTGCACTGTGGGTTTCAAAAGTCTGTGTTCACACAGAGTAACTGCAGACTTATCATTTTAGACCAGACAACCCCTTAAACAGATGCAGGCATTAGATATTCCCTCAATATATGTTTTAGTTACTGAATAACTGCAATGCATAAGAAAGAAAAGAATCTCCTTCCAATATTGGTAAAATATCCAAACTATGTACATATACAGTATATATATATATATATATATATATATATATATATATATATATATATATTATACAGGTGCTTCTCACAAAATTAGAATTTCATCAAAAAGTTAATTTTTTTTCAGTTCTTCAATACAAAAAGTGAAACTCATTTATTATATAGAGTCATTACTAGAGTTGAGTGAAACAGGTTGGTCAGATTCAAAAATCACAAACTTTCGTCAAAGTTGGGTTTCGAAACCCAACCATAGCGTGAGGTCGGTAATGCGGTCGTCGACCCGACTGCCAAAGTCGGTTTTCCCATAATGCCTGCAGGCGCGTTTTCTCAGCCAATGAGCAAAGACGCACACTGTGGGCAACGAGATGACATCTGCAGCGGCCACCACCATCTTAGAGAAGGGCATTGCAGTGATTGGCTTGCTTTGTGTGGTGTCACAGTGGCTATAAAAGCCATGACCGCCGACCGCCATTTTACTTCTGCCGATCTTAGTGTAGGGAGAGGTTGCTGCCGCTGGTTCTCAGTAGGGAGAGAGTTAGGCAGGAAAAAAAAGTTATTCTGTGCTTGTGCTGATAGCGATTGTGCTGTACAGTTAGTGTGCAGTGAGAGGGGAGGATTTTCTTGTGTGCCGCAGTGCTGGTTATTAGGCTGCCTGCCAGTGACAGGGGAGGATTTTCTTGTGTGCAGCAGCGCTAGTTCTTAGGCTGCCTGCCAGTGACAGGGGAGGATTTTCTTGTGTGCAGCAGCGCTGGTTAATAGGCTGCCTGATAGCTGTATGCTGTGTGTACTCTGCTGTGCAGACTGCTTTTTACACAGCACTAATACTTTTATTCTTTTTTTCTGCACAGTTACCGAGCATTCATTTTTTCCCACACAGTAAAGAGCTGTACGCTCCTCACACAGTACCGTGTACTGGCTGGTATCACGAACAAATACATGCTGACTATCTATGTGTGACTCTGAAATATATACGGAGATTTACAATTTTTTCACTATACTATATACACCTGGTATCTGGTGATACACTACCCTTTTTCTGCTTTCTATATTTTTGGCCTAATCCATACTGAGCCTGTGAGCGTCTGTGTGTTACTCCGAAAATATATACGGAGATTAAAAGTTACCCCAACACTGTATACAGCTGTACGCTTGTGATACAGTACCTTTTTTCTGCTTTTTATATTCTTGTTTAATCCATACTAAGCCTGTGAGCGTCTGTCTGTTACTCCGGAAATATATACGGAGATTTAAAATTACCCCAACACTGTATACAGCTGTACGCTTCTGATACAGTACCCTTTTTCTTTTTATATTCTGGTCTATTCCATACTGAGCCTGTGAGCGTCTGTGTGTTACTCCGGAAATATATACGGAGATTTAAAATTACCCCAACACTGTATACAGCTGTACGCTTCTCATACAGTACCAAATATCTGCTGGTATATTTTGGGTACATTTTCCCAAACATGAGGAAGTATGGTGGAAGAGGCTGCGGACGTGGGTGTGGGGGTCCAGCTGGTACTGATGGTGGTGGTGGTGCATCTGCTGGAAGTGCCAAAAGCACAATAGCACCTAAAGCAGGAGGTGTAGAGCCGGCGTCATTGTCTGCTCCAGAAGGCCTGGAAGGCTCCCTTTTCTGGGAGTAGGTAAACCGCTTTTAAAGCAGGAGCATCAGGAACAGGTTTTGTCTTACATTGCCGAAACAGCCTCCAGCTCTATCGCCTCCCCTTCTGAAGTTTCAAAAAATGCAAGCTCTGAGTCGTCAGTGCAGGCTCCTGGTCAGGAACAACAAATTTCCTTGTGTCCTTCACCCCCACCAAAAGTGAAGGAGGCGGCAGGCCAAACTCCATGGAGCTCTTTTCACATACCATGCCTGGGTTATCAAGTCAAATCTTGAATTCTCCAGTCCAATATGAATCTGACATGGAGTGCACTGATGCACAGCCACTGCTAGATGATTCTGCTGGTACATTCACCCAGAGCACTACATTGCCCTCGCTGTCCACTGAGCCAGAATCTGACCCTGATGAAACTCAGGTGCCCCTTCCCGCATACTGTACCACCTTACACGGTGACACAGAGAAGGAGCAGATGAAATTGAAGAGGAGGTGATGGATGACCCAGTTGTTGACCTGGATTGGCATCCATTGGGTGAAGAGGGTGCCGCTGGCAATAGCTCAGAAGAGGAGAAGGATCCGCAGCAGGCATCGACATCGCAGCAGCGGTTATTTGGCAGGCCCGTAGCTGTCCAAAAACGTGTTAAAAAAACAAAAAGAGTTGCAGGACAGCTTGGCCAGATGGTCAAATTAGCACAGCGTGCAAGCCCTGAAAATTTATACCATAGTAGGAAGAGTGCAGTGTGGCACTTTTTTGAACAAAATCCTATTGATGAGGCAAAGGTTATCTGTAAGAAGTGCGGAAGGACCTTTAGCCGAGGGAAAAATCTCTGAAATTTGAATACCAGTTGCATGCTTAGACATTTTATGAACATGCACTTGCAAGCGTGGACGGACTACAAAACCTCAGGAAGCACATGTGCACCTGCTGTGTCAGAAGGTAGCCGCAAACGCTCCATCGCTTCCCCCACTGTAAGCCCACCGGTTAGCACACCACCAGCAAGAAATGTTGAGGTGTCGTCGCAAGGCCAAAGCAGTCAGGGAATCACAATGTTTTTGCAACGAAAGAATGAATCTAGGCCATTACCACCATCACCATCTTCAACCCCCTCTCATTCCGTCATGTCCACCCCTAGTTCACCCATATGCAGCTCTCAAGTCCAGCTCACCCTAGCCAGTGGCGTAGCAACTGTTTGTGGCGCCCGGGGCGGTCGAAAAATTTGCCGCCCCTTTGGTCGTTGATAATCCGGAAGCATCCATCTGGAGTCCACTTTCCTGAAAACCCCTTTAACCACATTTCGCAACATCAAGGGCGTATCAACAATAATGAAACAGTGCGAGAGGACAGCGCACGGGCGGAGGCGAGAGGGCAGCGCACGGGCAGAGGCGAGAGGGCAGCGCACGGGCGGAGGTGAGAGGGCAGCGCACGGGCGGAATATCCGGGGGCAGCACATTTAGGCTGTATTTCCACCATCAGGAAACACAGCGTATATGACGGAGTGGAAACTCCGCTCCGTCTAAGCCCCGCCCCCTTTCTGACGCACGTTATTTCCGGAGGTGTTCAGGACACCTCCGGAACACCTCCGGAAATAACGCAGGGCTACATAGCCCTGTGTTAAATTCCATTGCGGCGACGCACCGTCGCCGCAATACGCTAGGACATGCTGCGGTCTGAAAAGACGCGCCGCATGTCCGTAAACGCAGGTCTTCCGCCTGCGCTGTTGTTACGCATAGTGGAGACGGGATTTCTTGAAATCCCCTCCACTATGCTGTAACATCTGGACGCTGCGTGTTTGGTGCTGCGCCAGTGCACAGCGCCAAACACGCAGTGTTTCCTGATCGTGGAAACTCACCCTCAGTGTGAAATAGGTAACAGTTTCCCATAGCAATCAATCAGCTGACTTTTCATTTTCCAAGAACTACAATCTGGTTGGTTGCTATGGAAACTGCTCCAATAATTAGACCTCCCCTCACATTCTCACTAGCTAAATAACCTGTCAGAGATCAGCAGGAATCAGCGCCTAGCTCTGGACACCGTAAGCAGGATGCAGCATGAGCCACAGGCAGAGATGGAGGACGGGAGGGCCTCCCCTCCATCACATGACCCCGCGCCTCTCACCGCAGTCTCCGTCCTATAACAACAGCAGCGCTTCCTTACCGGCTCCTCAGCACAGCGGCGTCCACAACCGAAGTGTCCGAGCAGGTCCTTCTTATACAGATTCCTGCAGGCCTGCAGCCTCCGCAGTTGTCCCATGTAGGCGCGGGCTGCTGAATTGTGCCTCCGCGCTTCTCCCACAGAGGATAGGAAGGAAATGCTGCTGCGCTGTGCCGCCCCCACACATGTGCCGCCTGGGGCGGACCGCCCCCCCCGCCCCCCCCACGCTACGCCACTGACCCTAGCAGACACTCTGAGCAGGACAAGAAAGTACTCATCCTCTCATCGGCGTACACTGGCTTTGAACGCCTACATTGCCATACTGATCTCATTAGAGATGATGCCCTTCCGTTTGGTTGAAAGCGCAGCGTTCCAAGAGCTCATGGCCTACGCTGTCCCACGCTATGATCTACCCAGTCGACACTTCTTTTCTAGAAAAGCCATCCCTGCCCTCCACTTGCATGTGAAAGACCGCATTGTCCATGCACTCAAACAATCAGTGAGTGGAAAGGTGCACCTCACAATAGATGCATGGGCCAGTAGGCATGGCCAGGGCCATTACGTGTCCATCACTGAGCACTGGGTTAATGTGGTGGATGCAGGGTCCACAGGGGACAGCGGCAGTGGGACAGTGCTGCCTAGCCCACGGTATAGGCAAAAGTTGGCTGTAGGTGTTCGACCCTCCTCCTCCAGAAGCGAAAGCTCGTCGACAGAGCGCAGTTGCACAAGCACTCCATCCACAGCTGCCAGTGTTGCATACGAGGTGTCCCACTCTCAAACAGCTAGTGGTAAGCATCAGCAGGCTGTTTTAAAGATGATGTCTTTTGGCGACAACAGACACACCACAGAGGTACTGGCCGACTACTTGCAGCGAGAAACTGAGTCATGGCTGGGCAGTCTACATCTTGCGCCAGGCAAGGTAGTCAGTGATAATGGCCATAGCCCTGGCAAAACTCAGACACATTCCTTGCCTGGCTCACACCTTGAACCTGGTGGTGCAGTGCTTCCTAAATAATTATCCGGAGTTAACAGCCCTGCTCCATAAGGTGCGAAGACTGTGCTCGCATATCCGTCGCTCGCCCGTAGACTCCAGTTGTATGCAGAGGCTGCAGCGATCGCTCCACCTCCCCAAGGACCGCCTAATCATAGACGTTGCAACAAGGTGGAACTCCACCATGCACATGGTTGAGAGGTTGTGCGAACAGAGGCCGGCTGTAAAGCATTTGTGGGAGGATACATGGGCAGGCAGTTTGAGGGCAGACATGGAGTTGTCGGGTGTGCAGTGGTCAAAGCTGAAAGACCTCTGTAAAGTCCTTCAGTATTTTGAGGAATGCACACAGTTGGTAAGCGCAGACGAAGCCATCATAAGCATGAGCATCCCACTTATGCGTCTGCTCATGCAAAGTTTGACGCACATTAAGGATCAGAGGTCTGCAGTGGAGGAGGAAGAGGAGGAGGGAAGCCTTGATGACAGTCAGGCATTGTCTGCTCAGGGAACTGTCCTGGACGAGGTGGAGGAAGAGGAGGAAGAGGAGGAGGAGGATGATGTGGATGATTATTTTGGGGAGGAGGATGCTTCTTAGGAGGCAAGAGAAAATGTTGGCTTGCCAAGGTAAGGTACCGGGTTTGTGCGTGACTGGAGGGATGTGGATTTGGCAGAAAGTGCTCCTCCACCCAACACTGTCAGTGCATCATTGACACCTGGAACATTGGCCCACATGTGTGATTATGTCTTATGGATCCTAAAAAGTGACCCCCGCATTGCCAAAATTATGAAGGATGACGACTACTGGTTGGCCAGCATCCTCGATCCACGCTATAAAGGCAAATTACAGAACATCATGCGACAAGAGAACCTAGAGCAAATATTGGCGAACAAACAAGTAACTCTGGTAAACCATTTGTTAGAGGCATTCCCAGCACACAGCAGCGGTGCAAGTTCTACCACGATCCGTACTGGGCCAAACGGAAGAGGTGTTCGTGGTGCACACAGCCGAAGTGGCGTTGGAGAAAGGAGTTTCATGACTATGTTGTGGACTGATTTCTCGAGTACTGCTCACACGACTGGTAATACTGAATCGATTGCAACAGACAGCAGTTTTCAACTATGGTTCAAAATTACCTCTCCTCCCCTATCGATGTTCTCCCTCACAGTTCATTCCACTTTGACTACTGGGCCTGTACACTGGACACCTGGCCTGAATTGGCACAATATGCCTTACAGGAGCTCACTTGCCCTGCTGGTAGTGTGCTATCAGAAAGAGTCTTCAGTGCAGCTGGATCAATCCTGACAGAAAGAAGGACCCAGCTGTTGACCCAAAATGTTGGTGATCTCACCTTCATTAAAATGAACCATGCCTGGGTTTCAAAGGATTTTGTACCACCTTCCCTGATGACACATAGGTTGCCAGCAAAATGGCTAGCTTTGTCCTCCTCTTCCCATGACTTCTCCAATTCCTCTATTTGCAGCTGCTGAACGTCCAGCCTACTCCTCAACATATGCCAGTTTTTCCACCTCCCTAATTGAGCTGTCTCCCCCCCCCAGGGCCGGCGTCAGCACCTGATGCACCCGGGCAAGTGCCGGTTCCCTGAGCAGGTGGGGGGTCCACTCGTGGGCGACGGCACTGGCATAGGGCCCCTCATAGTACACAAAAGTGTCTCTACGGTGGGGGGCCCACTCGCCATCAGAGACACCGGAGTACTATGAGGGGCCCTGTGCCAGTGCCGTCACCCACGAGTGGGCCCCCCCTGCTTGCTCAGGGCCCCAGCATTTGCAATACTTACCGCTCCCTGCTCCACCGCTGTGACGTCTTCCTCATTTCCTGACAGTGACATTCAGGTCTGAGAACGCGATGACGTCATATCTGTCACTCTGCCTGAACAGTCCAAGTGCAGAGAGCTGGAAGATGGCGACGCTGAGGAGTCCAGAGTAGAGCAGTGCCCAGGGAAGAGAGGTATTTCATTTTTTTATGTTTGGAGCAATATATGGGGAGCATTATACACTGGAGAATTATATATGGGGCCCATCATACACTTGAGCATCATAGATAGGGCCCATTATACACTGGAGCATTATAAATGGGGCCCATTATATATGGAGCATTATATAGGCCCATCATACACTGGAGCATCATCCATGGGGCCCATCATATACTGGAGCATCATATGGGGCCCATTATATATCGAGCATTATATTGGCCCATCATACACTGGAGCATCATCCAAGGGGCCCATCATATACTGGAGCATTCTAAATGGGGCACATCAGACACTGGAACAGCATATACGGGGCCCATTATACACTGGAGCATTATAAATGGGGCCCATTATATATCGAGCATTATATAGGCCCATCATACACTGGAGCATCATCCATGGGGCCCATCATATACTGGAGCATCATATTGGGACCATTATATATGGAACATTATATTGGCCCATAGGACACTGGAGCATCATCCATGGGGCCCATCATATACTGGAGCATTATAAATGGGGCCCATCAGACACTGGAGCAGCATATACGGGGCCCATTATACACTGGAGCATTATAAATGGGGCCCATTATATATGGAGCATTATATAGGCCCATCATACACTGGAGCATCATCCATGGGGCCCATCATATAATGGAGCATCATATAGGGCCCATTATATATGGAGCTTTATATTGGCCCATCATACACTGGAGCATCATCCATGGGGCCCATCATATACTGGAGCATCATATGGGGACCATTATATATGGACTATTATATTGGCCCATCATACACTGGAGCATCATCCATGGGGCCCATCATATACTGGAGCATCATATGGGGTTCATTATTTATGGGGCATCATATAGGGTATGGAGCATCATATGGAGCACATATGGGGCCTATTCTGTATGGAGCATTATATGGAGCCCATTCTGTATGGAGCAATATATGGGGCCCATCATATACTGTATGGAGCTTTATATGTGACTCATTACTGTATGGAGCAATATGTGGGGCTCATTCTATTCTATGGAGACCGTCCTATACTGTATGGCACATTACATGGGGACCATCATATACTGGAGCATTATGTGGAGCTCATCATATACTGTATGGAACATTATATGGGACCAATTATTCTGTATGGAGCAATATATGGGGCTCATTATTCTGTATGGCGCACTATGTGGTGGCCATAATACTGTATGGAGGAACATACTGTCCGGTTTTTGAGCTATTCTAGATTTTAAAATAGATATCAGTCATGTAAGGTAAGAAGTGAAGTATTTGTCATTGTACTATACCTATATTTCTGTGCCGTATTCGGAGCATCTGAATTGTGGTATGTGTTAAAGGGGTCCACTGACACTCTTTCGCCCGGGGCACATGAAAACCTGGAGCCAGCCCTACCCCCCCACAACTTTAGCCAAATAATCCCCAGTTTTCAATGCGTAACTATTATTATAAAGTAAATTATGTCGTTGGCATTGAAATGGGCACAGTAGGTGTGTTTACTGTCCTCCACTCCCTGCCGACTTTGCTTCCCCATTGACTTGCATTGGGTTTCGTGTTTCAGTCGGACCACCGACTTTTCCGATAGTCGGCCGATTTCGTTCGACTCGACTTTTGAGAAAGTCGGTTTTCATGAAACCCGACTCGACCCTAAAAAAGGCAAAGTCGCTCATCTCTAGTCATTACAAAAAGAGTGATCTATTTCAAGTGTTTATTTCTGTTAATGTTGATGATTATGGCTTACAGCCAATGAAAACCCAAAAGTCATTATCTCAGTAAATTAGAATACTTTATAACACCAGCTTGAAAAATGATTTAAAAACCGAAATGTTGGCCTACTGAAATGTATGTTCAGTTAATGCACTCAATACTTGGTTGGGGCTCCTTTTGCGTCAATTACTGTACTAATGCAGCGTGGCATGGAGGCGATCAGCCTGTGACACTGCTGAGGTGTTATGAAAGTCCAGGTTGCTTTGATAGCAGCCTTCAGCTTATCTGCATTGTGGGGTCAGGTGTCTCTCATCTTCCTCTTGACAATATAACATAGATTTTCTATGAAGTTAAGGTCAGGTGAGTTTGCTGGCCAATCAAACATAGTGACTGTTGTTTTTAAACCAGGTATTGGAACTTTTGGCAGTGTGGACAGGTGCCAAGTCCTGCAGGAGAATGAAATTTCCATCTCCAAACAGCTTTTCGGCTTCGAAGGAAGCATGAAGTGCTCTAAAATTTCTTGGTAGACGACTCCGCTGATTTTGGTCTTGATAAAACACAGTGGACTTACACCAGCAGATGACATGGCTCCCCAAAACCATCACTGATTGTGGAAACTTTACACTAGACCTCAAGCAGCTTGGATTGTGTGCCTCTCCACTCTTCCGCCATTCTCTGGGACCTTGATTTCCAAATGAAATGCAAAATTTACTTTCATCTGCAAACAACACCTTGGACCACTGAGCAACAGTCCAGTTCTTTTTCTCCTTGGCCCAGGTAAGATGCTTCTAGCGCTGTCTATTGGTCATGAGTGGCTTGACACAAGGAATGCAACACTTGTAGCCCATGTCCTGGATACATCTTTGTATGATGGTTCTTGAAGCAATGACTCCAGCAGCAGTCCACTCCTTGTGAATCTCCCCCAAAATTTTTGAATGGCCTTTTCTTAACAATCCTTTTAAGGATGCGGTTATCCTAGTTGCATGTGCACCTTTTTCTACCATACTTTTTCCTTTCCCCCTCAACTTTCCATTAATATGCTTGAATACAGACTCTGCGAACAGCCAGCTTATTTAACAGTGGTTTGTGGCTAACCCTCCTTGTGGAGTGTGTCAGTAACTGCCTTCTGGACATCTGTCAAGTCAGCAGTCTTCCCCATGATTGTGGAGCCTACTGAAACAGACTAAGGGACCTTTTTAAACACTTAGGAAGCCTTTTCAGGTGTTTTTTGTTAATTATTCTAATTTACTGAGATAATGACTTTTGGGTTTTCATTGGCTGTAATCCATAATCATCAACATAAACAGAAATAAACACTTGGAATAGATCACTCTGCTTGTAATGACTCTATATAATATATGAGTTTCACTTTTTGTATTGAAGAACTGAAATAAATTAACTTTTGGATGATATTCTAATTTTGTGAGAAGCACCTGTATATATACAGTATAATGCAGTAGTAATGAAACATTTATATGCTTTCTAAATTGATATCCAAATGTTAATGCAAAAGGCAAAGTGAAGAAAATACTATTGTTTCTGCTTACCCTCCATGGCATCCAAAGAGTCCATTTTCTGGAGAGCAGAGTAATTTACAAAACAGATGGCCTGGTTACCGCCTTTGGTAGCTAATAGATCCACAACACACTGATATAAAAATATATACTGTGCCTGTTGGGAGAAAAAAAACAGCAATAACCAATATAGCAATCTAACTAATATTCATTTTTTTTTCCCAAAAAGACAGATCGGTAATATATTATTTGTGATATATAACAATTCCATAAGAATACCCAGTGGATGACAAATATTCAATAAAAAAAAATTCCCACTCATATTTGAAAACATATACATTTCTATTCAGATAGTAGTTCAATATCTTAGTGCTCTGAGTTAGATGCCCTAGAATTCTGTGGTCTGTTGCAGCTTAAAAATCTTCTTAGCTACATTATAATGTTAATAAATTTTATTTTGTATTATTTATGCATTGTACAATTCAATGTGCAAAACAGAAGGTAATAGGCACATTACCACACCAGCTTTCCTGCTTCAATAGAGTTGGATGGATGTAAAATTAAAGAGGTAGTCCACTATCCTCAGTTACTCTTTTTGCCATAAATGCATGAGGATAATACCCCTAAGGATCAGAATATGCTTTTTCTCACAATGTACAAGAGATGTATGAATGTTTGTATATAATAAAGAGAAAACAGCAGATAGGAGGCAGACATATTAGTGCAACCTGTGTGGTCGCAGAGGGACCCTAGAAGTAAGGGGCCCCAATTCTACCTCCAAAGAAGGAGGAATGCAAATGGCCTATATATTTTTCTTACAAAGGGGCCCAGTTTATAGGCTTTAGTATTTGAAGATGAGATGCAATTCTGTTTTCCCTACTTTCTAATAATAAGAACTGAATTGTATTCTGATATGTAAAGATTGGTGCTCATGCAATAAAAACTTCACTTACCAGGTTTTGCACCATACACATTCGCTCACTCCTTAGCTCTGCCACAAGGCCATATATGTCCACAAAGTCATGGTGGTTAATATGTTGGATTAAATGATCCATTGCAACAAAAACTCCTGATCTTCCAACCCCGGCACTAAAATGTATAGTTGGACATTGTCAATTATGAAAATACAAATTTCGCAGAATAATTACTAAGAAGAAGCTACAACCTGTGCCACATGTGGAATGTATATTCGTTATACAGAATAGTTATTGTATGTATTATATATTCCATTGAAAATATGAGCAATTTAAGAGTAACTCTCCTGAGCAGGGATGTCAAACTCAAATACACACAGTGCCAAAATGAAAAGCTCGGACAAAGTCGGGGCCAACTTTGATATTTATTAAAAAATGTCTATAATTTTTAGAAAGTTTCTCCATGTCATCAAATATAATGATAAACTTTTCCATATGGAACCAAACTTAAAGGGGTTTTCCCACGAGCAAAGTACATTTTAATTAATAGATCTTAAAATAAAATATTGGAATAACATAATATGTTATGTAAGAGCAGTAGAAAACATATGTACCAATGGCCTAATTTAAATATGTAATAACAAAGGATAAAAAAAAAACTTGAACAATACAGAAAATAAAGTATGATGCAAACAAAAGTGCCCCCAAACACAGTAAGATACCCCCGCAGTGAAATCATCCACAGTACCCTCCACACATACAGTATAATGGCTGCAAAAAGTGCTCCATACAGTATAACGGGGCCCTGCATTGCCTTCCATACAGTATAACGGCCCCACATAGTGCTCCATGCAGTATAAGCCCACATAGCTCCATCAGTATAATAACAAGCCCTCCACACAGTATAATAGTCCTATATAGTGCTTCATACAGTATAATGGGCCCACATGGACTCCATACAGTATAATAGGCTCCACATTAAAAAAAATAAATACCTCTGCCCATTCCCACACTGCTCCGGTCTCTTCAGATCCGTGCACATCTCGATACAGCGGGCGTGCTATAATGACACTGCAACATCAGGCACAGAGGGGGAATGATGAGATAGGAGAGTTGCTTTCAACTATATCGGCATCTATGATGCCCTCATATTTGAAAGTGGGATGCCAGTTGGGACTTTCACACATGTACTCTAGAGCATTTATGCAGGGAAAATCCAAAGAGTACTATAGTTTCTGGTGTGTTCTCTCTTCTAACTGTGATGCCTTATACCACTGCTATCTCTTGACACAATAAAAATTCAGCTAAAATATTCCTGAGCAAATTGTTTCAGCAATCCAAGAATGGCAGTCTGCTGTCTTTCCAGAGGTCAAGACCAGCATTTGTGGCTTTTAATCACCCTACTTACAACTGAATCATCTTAAAGATTAATTTCCAAGATGATAAGTGATGATCTCATATCCATAGGTTAGGTAATAACTTACTGATCACTAGGAGACTCACTGTTGGTACTCCCAGCCTTCCCAAGAGCTCTGAGAATCAGGCTATGCAGAGCCCCATCTTGCATAGAACAGAACTGCACAGGCTTGACCTCTAAACTAGAGATGGGCGACTTTGCCTTTTTCATGAAACCCAACTTTCTCAAAAGTCGAGTCAAACTAAATCGGCCGACTATCGGGAAAAGTCGGAGGTCCACTAAAACACGAAACCCAATGCAAGTCAATGGGGAAGCAAAGTCGGCAGGGAGTGGAGGACAGTAAGGACAGTAAACACACCTACAGTGCCTATTTCAATGCCAACGACATCAATTCTTATTACTTAAGCTTGTCAACCTTAATAAACTTTACACTAATAGTTACGCATTGAAAACTGGGGGTTATTTGGCTAAAGTTTGGGGGGGTAGGGCTGGCTCCAGGTTTTCGTGGGCCCCTGGCGAAAGAGTGTCAGTGGGCCCCTTTAACACATACCACAATTCATGATGCTCCGATACGGCACAGAAATATAGGTATAGTACAATGACAAATACTTCACTTCTTACATTACGTGACTGATATCTATTTTAGAATTCTACAATAGCGCAAAAACCGGACAGTATATTCCTCCATACAGTATTATGGCCACCACATAGTGCGCCATACAGAATAATGAGCCTCATATATTGCTCCATACAGAATAATTGGTCCCATATAATGTTCCATACAGTATATGATGAGCTCCACATAATGCTACAGTATATGATGGTCCCCATATTATGTGCCATACAGTACACTCCCTGACAGAAGTTATGTTGCTTATCCATGTTATGTAAATAAAAGCTTATAACCTGATGTTAAATTCATCTATTGGTTGTATAAATTATTCTTTTGAAAGCTGAACCCTCCGAAATGTGATTTAGGTTAAGAAAATAAATTGGCATCAATGCAGAAATATTGATCATTGAGTGGACACAGAATGGTCAGATTTTGGCAAGACAAAAGTTTTGTCGCCCACAGAAAGTAATGTGATATTCAAACAAATAATTATCTTAAAATACAAATATATGTTGCATAACATTGGTAAATGAAGTTGTGGTGCTATTAAAGTCATATTTAATATTTTGTGTGACTTCCATGAGCTTGAAGGACTGCATCCATGGGTTCAACAATGATTCATACAATTTATTAACAAGTCATCAGGAACAGCAAAAAATGCAGTCTTACATGCCTCCCACAGTTCATCTAGATTCTTTGATTTTGTCTTCCAAGCTTTCTCTTTCATCCTACCCCAAACATGCTCAATGATGTTCACGTCTGGTGATTGGGCTGGCCAGTCCTTGAGCACCTTGATCTTTTTTGCCTGGAGGAACTTTGTTCTAGAGATGGATGTATGTGATGGAGCACCATCCTGCTGCAGAATTTGACCCCTTTTATGATTTGGAATATAAGAGGTAGCTAATACTTCTTGATATTTAGGCTAGTGATATTGCCTTCCACCTTGCAAATGTTTTGCGCACCCCCATACTAAATGTAACCCCAGACCACGATCTTTCCACCACCAAATTTAACTGTTTTCTGGGTGTATTTTGGATCCATACGGGCTCCAGTAGGTCTCCTGCAGTATTTGCGGCGGCTGTGGTATAATTCTACTGAAGATTCATCAGAGAAATCCACCTTCTGCCACTTTTCCTGCGTCCATCTGTTTAGCAGGCTGTGGAACTTTGCAAATGCCACACGTTTTTTTATTTGCCTTTTATTTAGTGCTGGCTTCTGGGCACTGTATTCGACCATGGAGGCCATTTCGAGACATAATCCTACAAACTGATCTAGTTGACACAGGGACTTAAGTGACCAGGCCAGTTGGAGCTCTGCTGCAGTGGAAGAGGGGCTTGCTTTGGATTTTCTAACCAACAAACGTTCCTCCTGAGCAGTTGTCTTGCGGGGTCTGCCGGACCTGGGCTGGTCAAACACATCTCCAGTCTCTTCAAATCTTTTTTTAATTCTTTGTACTTGATGCTGAGACAAATTAACGGTGCCAGCCACCTCTGCAGTGGATCTGGTCTTCAGCCTCTTGATAATCCAGGCTTTGGTCGCAGGGTGGATTTTAAGCAGGTTGTCAGAGCTCAAGTTGCAGTTCAAGTGAAGGTCTGGGGTGCTGGGTTTCTTTTTATACACACCCACTAATTAACCGATCATTTACTGAGCACAGGTGGGATGTAAACTAGGATTGGGTGCATTATATGACCAGGCGACAAAACTTTTGTCTTGCCAAAATCTGACCATTCTGTGTCCAGTCAATGATCAATATTTCTGCATTGATGCCAATTTATTTTCTTAACCTAAAACACATTTCGGAGGGTTTCAGCTTTCAAAACAATAATTTATACAACCAATGGATGAATTTAACGTCAGGTTATAAGCTTTTATTTACATAACATGGATAAGCGACATTACTTCTGTCAGGGAGTGTATAGGAAGGTCCCCATAGAGTATAATGAGCCCCTCATATTGCTCCATACAGTATAATGAGTCGCATATAAAGCTCCATACAGTATATGATGGGCCCCATATATTGTTCCATACAGAATGGGCTCCATATAATGCTCCATACAGAATAGGCCCCATATGTGCTCCATATGATGCTCCATACCCTATATAATGCCCGATAAATAATGAATCCCATATAATGCTCCTGTATATGATGGGCCTATATAATGCTTCATATATAATGGGCCCCATTTATAATGCTCCAGTGTATAATGGGCCCCGTATATGCTGCTCCAGTGTCTGATGGGCCCCATTTTTAATGCTCCAGTGTATGATGGGCCCCATGGATGATGCTCCAGTGTATGATGGACCAATATAATGCTCCATATATAATGGGCTCCATTTATAATGCTCCAGTGTATAATGGGCCCCGTATATGCTGCTCCAGTGTCTGATGGGCCCCATTTATAATGCTCCAGTGTATGATGGGCCCCATGGATGATGCTTCAGTGTATGATGGGCCAATATAATGCTCCATATATAAGGGCCCCATATGATGCTCCAGTATATGATGGGCCCCATGGATGATGCTCCAGTGTATGATGGGCCTATATAATGCTCCATATATAAAGGCCCCATTTATAATGCTCCAGTGTATAATGGGTCCTGTATATGCTGCTCCAGTGTCTGATGGGCCCCATTTATAATGCTCCAGTGTATGATGGGCCACATGGATGATGCTCCAGTGTATGATGGGCCAATATAATGCTCCATATATCATGGGCCCCATTTATAATGCTGCAGTGAATAATGGGCCCCGTATATGCTGCTCCACTGTCTGATGGGCCCCATTTATAATGCTCCAGTGTATGATGGGCCCCATGGATGATGCTCCAGTGTATGATGGGCCAATATAATGCTCCATATATAATGGGCCCTATTTATAATGCTCCTGTGTATAATGGGCCCGTATATGCTGCTCCAGTGACTGATGGGCCCCATTTATTATGCTCCAGTGTATAGTAACATAGTACATAGTTATTAAGGTTGAAGGAAGACTTTAAGTCCATCCAGTTCAACCCATATCCTATCCTAACCTGCCCTAGCATGTTGATCCAGAGGAAGTAAAAAAAAAACCAAGTGGCAAACAGTAAGCTTCACATTGGGGAAAAAAATTCCTTCCCGACTCCACATATGGCAATCAGACTAGCTCCCTGGATCAACGCAATATCTAGGAAACTAGTGAATATAGCCTGTAATATTATACTTTTCAAGAAAGGCATCCAGTGCCTTCTTAAATTTTAGTAGGGAATCACTCATTACAACATTAGACGGCAGAGAGTTCCATAGTCTCACTGCTCTTACAGTAAAGAATCTGCGTCTGTGATTAAGACTAAACCTTCTTTCCTCCAGGCGTAGAGGATGCCCCCTTGTCCCCGTCACAAGTCTAAGAGTAAAAAGATCATTAGAAAGGTCTTTGTACTGTCCCCTCATATATTTATACATTGTAATAAGATCACCCCTAAGCCTTAGTTTCTCCAAACTAAATAACCCCAAGTGTAATAACCTGTTCTGGTATTGTAGACCCCCCAGTTCTCTAATAACCTTGGTCGCTCTTTTTTGCACCCGCTCCAGTTCAGCTATGTCTTTCTTATAGACCAGAGACCGGAACTGTACAGAGTATTCTAAGTGTAGTCGCACCAGTGACTTGTATAGAGGTAAAATTATGCTCTCCTCATGAGCATCTATGCCTCTTTTAATGCATCCCATTATTTTCTTTGCCTTTGCAGCAGCTGCTGACATTGGCCACTAAATGTGAGTTTGTCGTCCACCCATAAACCCAGGTATTTTTCAGTGACAGTTTTGCCCAGTGTTTTACAATTAAGCACATAATTATACATCTTGTTTGTTCAACCCAAGTGAATGACCTTACATTTATCCCCATTAAAGCTCATTTGCCATTTATCAGCCCAAGCTTCTAGTTTACATAAATCCTCCTGTAATATAAAATTGTCCTCCTCTGTATTTATTACCCTACAGAGTTTAGTGTCATCTGCAAATATTGAAATACTACTCTGTATGCCCCTTACAAGGTCATTAATAAATATGTTAAAGAGAAGCGGCCCCAATACTGACCCCTGTGGAACCCCATTGCTAACCGTGACCCAGTCCGAGTGTGCTCCATTAATAACCACCCTTTGTTTCCTATCCATGAGCCAGTTCTTAATCCACTTACACATATTTTCCCCTATCCCCATTGTTCTCATTTTATGTATTAACCTTTTGTGTGGCACCGTATCAAAAGCTTTTGAGAAGCCCATGAACACCATGTCCACTGCGTTCCCTTGGTCTAGTCCGGAACTTACCCCTTCATAAAAGCTTATCAGATTAGTCTGACAAGAACGGTCCCTCGAAAAACCCATGCTGATACTGTGTCATGAGGTTATTCAGCCTCAAATACTCCAATATAGTATCCCTTAAAAAACCCTCCAGGATTTTACCCACAGTAGATGTTAAGCTCACTGGCCTATAATTTCCAGGTTCAGTTTTTGCCCCCTTTTTGAATATTGGCACCACATTTGCTATACGCCAGTCCTGTGGTACAGACCCCGTTAATATGGAATCTTTAAAGATCAAAAATAATGGTCTATCTATGACTGTACTTAATTCCTGCAGTACTCGGGGTGTATCCCGCCCAGGACCGGGGATTTTTCAATTTTAGTGATTTTTAGACGCCGCCGAACTTCCTGCTGGGTTAAGCAGGTGACATTTAATGGAGAAATTTTTTTATCACTGATCATGTTATCTGTCATGGGATTTTCTTGTGTCAATACAGTTGAAAAAAAGTAATTTAGCATATTGGCTTTTTCCTCATCCTCATCCACCATTTCACCCAGACTATTTTTAAGGGGACCAACACTATCATTTTTTAGTTTCTTGCTATTTATGTAGTTAAAGAATATTTTGGGATTATTTTTACTTTCTCTGGCAATGAGTCTCTCTGCCTCAATCTTTGCTGTCTTGATTTGCTTTTTACAGAATTTATTCAATCTTCTGTATTTATTTAATGCCTCATCACTACCTACTTGCTTTAATTCCCTAAACGCTTTCTTTTTGTCACTTACTGCGCCCTTACAGCTCTATTTAGCCATAGTGGTTTCCTCCTAATTCTAGCATGTTTATTCCCATAGGGTATATACAGTGCCTACAAGTGGTATTCAACCCCCTGCAGATTTAGCTGGTTGACACATGCGGAATTAACTTGGCATTGTGACATTTGTACTGTAGATCAGCCTGGAAGTGGGAAATGCACTGCAGCAAAAATTTTTGTTTTAATTTTTTTTTTTTTTTTAAAAACGTTAAAAGTTAATTCAGAGTGTCATTTATTATTCAACCCCTCAAACCACAAGAATTCTGTTTGGACCCCCTAAAGTATTAAGAAGTAGTTCAGGCACCAAGAATAATGAGCTTCACATGTGTGGATTAATGATCTCTTTGCCAGCCTTTTCTGACTATTTAAGACCCTCCCCAAACTTGTGAACAGCACTCATACATGGTCAACATGGGAAAGACAAAGGAGCATTCCAAGGCCATCAGAGACAAGATCGTGGAGGGTCACAAGGCTGGCAAGGGGTACAAAACCCTTTCCAAGGAGTTGGCCCTACCTGTCTCCACTGTTGGGAGCATCATCCGTAAGTGGAAGGCTTATGGAACTACTGTTAGCCTTCCACGGCCTGGACAGCCTTTGAAAGTTTCCTCCCGTGCCGAGGCCAGGCTTGTCCGAAGAGTCAAGGCTAACCCAAGGACAACAAGGAAGGAGCTCCGGGAAGATCTCATGGCAGTGGGGACATTGGTTTCAGTCAATACCATAAGTAACGTACTCCACCGCAATGGTCTCCGTTTCAGACGAGCCCATAAGGTACATTTACTTTCAAAGCGTCATGTCAAGGCTCGTCTACAGTTTGCTCATGATCACTTGGAGGACTCTGAGACAGACTGGTTCAAGGTTCTATGGTCTGATGAGACCAAGATCGAGATCTTTGGTGCCAACCACACACATGACGTTTGGAGACTGGATGGCACTGCATACGACCCCAAGAATACCATCCCTACAGTCAAGCATGGTGGTGGCAGCATCATGCTGTGGGGCTGTTTCTCAGCCAAGGGGCCTGGCCATCTGGTCCGCATCCATGGGAGGATGGATAGCACGGCCTACCTGGAGATTTTGGCCAAGAACCTCCGCTCCTCCATCAAGGATCTTAAGATGGGTCGTAACTTCATCTTCCAACAAGACAACGACCCAAAGCACACAGCCAAGAAAACCAAGGCCTGGTTCAAGAGGGAAAAAGTCAAGGTGTTGGAGTGGCCTAGTCAGTCTCCTGACCTTAACCCAATTGAAAACTTGTGGAAGGAGCTCAAGATTAAAGTCCACATGAGACACCCAAAGAACCTAGATAACTTGGAGAAGATCTGCATGGAGGAGTGGGCCAAGATAACTCCACAGACCTGTGCCGGCCTGATCAGGTCTTATAAAAGACATTATTAGCTGTAATTGCAAACAAGGGTTATTCCACGAAATATTAAACATAGGGGTTGTATAATAATTGACCCACACTTTTATGTTTAAAATTTATTAAAATTCAACTGAGCAACATAACTTTTTGTTTTGTAAGATTTATGCTTCTGTTAATAAATCCTACTCTCGTTTGCAGTTTGAAGGCTCTAACTTATTTGCATCTTATCAAACCAGCTAAATCTGCAGGGGGTTGAATACTACTTGTAGGCACTGTACTGTGCACAGGTCTAATTCAGGATGCTTAACGTCTCCCATTTTCTTTGTGTATTTTTATGTCTCAGGATATCGTCCCAGTTTATTGCACTAAGATCATCTCTCATCCGTTGGAAATTTACCTTCCTGAAGTTTAGTGTCCTTGTAACCCCTCTACTACACATCTTATTAAAGGATACATGAAAGTTTATTATTTTGTGATCACTATTACCCAAGTGACCCCCAACCCTTATATTTGATATGCGTTCTGGCCTGTTGGTTAATATTAGGTCTAGCAGTGCCCCCCCTCTTGTTGGGTCCTGAACTAGTTGTGAAAGGTAATTGTCTCTCATAGTTGTCAGAAACCTATTACCTTTGCTGGAACTTCAGGTATGGTGGGCCCCGAGGATGATGCTCCAGTGTATGATGGGCCAATATAATGCTCCATATATAATGGGCCCCATATGATGCTCCAGTATATGATGGGCCCCATGGATGATGCTCCAGTGTATAATGGGCCCCGTATATGATGTTCCAGTGTATGATGGGCACCATTTATAATGTTCCAGTGTATAATGGACCCCGTATATGCTGTTCCAGTGTCTGATGGGCCCCATTTATAATTCTCCAGTGTATGATGGGCCCCATGGATGATGCTCCAGTGTATGATGGGCCTATATAATGCTCCATATATAATGGGCCCCATGAATAATGCTTCAGTTTATAATGGGCCCTACCTATGATGCTCAAGTGTATGATGGGCCCCATATATAATTCTCCAGGGTATAATGCTCCCCATATATTGCTTCAAACATTAAAAAAATGAAATACCTCTCCTGGCTGGGCATTGCTCTACTCTGGACACCTCAGCGTCGCCATCTTCCAGCTCTCTGCACTTGGACTGTTCAGGCAGTAGGCGCAAAGACGTGACGTCTTCGCGCTCTCTGAACTGAATGTCACTGTTAGGAAACGCGGAAGACGTCACAGCGGTGGAGCAGGGAGAGGTAAGTATTGCAAGTGCTAGGGCCCTAAGCAAGCAGGGGGGCCCACTCATGGGCGACGGCACTGGCACAGGGCCCCTCATAGTACGCCGGTGTGTCTGACGGCGAGTGGGCCCCCCCACCGTCAGAGACACTTTTGCGTACTATGAGGGGCCGTGTGCCAGTGCCATCGCCCACGAGTGGGCCCCCCCACCTGCTCAGGGCACCGGCACTTGCCCGGTTGCGCAAGGTGCTGACGCCGACCCTGGGGGGGTACAGCCCAGTTAGGGAGGTGGAAAAACTGGCATATGTTGAGGTGTAGGCTGGACATTCAGCAGCTGCAAATGGAGGAATTGGAGAAGTCGGAGGAAGAGGAGGACAAAGCGAGCCATTTTGCTGGCAACCTATGTGTCATCAGGGGAAGGTGCTACAAAATCCTTTGAAACCCAAGCATGGTTCATTTTTATGAGGGTGAGATCACCAACATTTTGGTTCGACAGCTGGGTCCTTCTTTCTGTCAGGATTGATCCAGCTGCACTGAAGACTCTTTCTCATAGCACACTACCAGCAGGGCAAGCGAGCTACTGTAAAGCATATTGTGCCAATTCAGGCCAGCTGTCCAGTTTACAGGCCCAATAGTCAAAGGGGAATGAACTGTGAGGGAGAACATCGATAGGGGAGGAGAGGTAATTTTGAACCATAGTTGAAAACTGCTGTCTCCTGTCTGTTGCAATCGATTCAGTATCACCAGTCGTGTGAGCGTTACTCGAGAAATCAGTCCACAACATGGTCATGAAACCCCTGTCTCCAACGCCACTTCGGCTGTGTGCACCACGAACACCTCTTCCGTTTGGCCCAGTATGGCTCGTGGTAGAACCTGCATCACTGCTGTGTGCTGGGAATGCCTCTAAAAAATGGTTTACCAGAGTTGCTTGTTTGTTCGCCAATATTAGCTCAAGGTTCTCTTGCGGCATGATGTTCCGTAATTTGCCTTTATAGCATGGATCGAGGATCATAATTTTGGCAATGCGGGGGTTACTTTTTAGGATCCGTAAGACATAATCACACATGTGGGCCAATGTTCCAGGTGTCAATGATGTACTGACAGTGGTGGGTGGAGGAGCACTTTCTGCCAAATCCACATCCCTCCAGTCACGCACAAACCCTGTACCTGACCCTGGCAAGCCAACATTTTCTCTTGCCCCCTGAGAAGCATCCTCCTCCCCAAAATAATCATCTCTCTCATCCTCCTCCTCCTCTTCTTCCTCCACCTCGTCCAGGACAGTTCCCTGAGCAGACAATGCCTGACTGTCATCAAGGCTTCCCTCCTCCTCTTCCTCCTCCGCTGCAGACGCCTGATCCTTAATGCGCGTCAAAGTTTGCATGAGCAGACGCATAAGTGGGATGCTCATGCTTATGATCCCTTCGTCTGCGCTTACCAGCCATGTGCATTCCTCAAAACACTGAAGGACTTTACAGAGGTCTTTCAGCTTTGACCTCTGCACACCCGACAACTCCATGTCTGCCCTCAAACTGCCTGCCCGTGTATCCTCCCACAAATGCATTACAGCCTGCTTCTGTTTGCACAGCCTCTCAACCAACTATGATTAGGCGGTGCTTGGGGAGGTGGAGCAATCTCTGCAGCCTCTAAATACGACTGGAGTCTACGGGCGAGTGACGGATGTGCGAGCACAGTCTTCGCACCTTATGGAGCAGGGTTGTTAATGCAGGATAATTATTTAGGAAGCACTGCAGCACCAGGTTCAAGGTGTGAGCCAGGCAAGGAATGTGTCTGAGTTTTGCCAGGGCTATGGCCGCCACAAAATTACAGCCCTTATCACTGACTACCTTGCCTGGCGCAAGATGTAGACTGCCCAGCCATGACTCAGTTTCTCGCTGCAAGTAGTCCCAAAGACATCATCTTTAAAACAGGCTAGGCAGCACTGTCCCACCACCGCTGTCCCCTGTGGACCCTGCATCCACCACATTCACCCAGTGCGCAGTGATGGACACGTAACGGCCCTGGCCATGCCTACTGGCCCATGCATCTGTTGTGAGGTGCACCTTTCCACTCACTGATTGTTTGAGTGCATGGACAATGCGGTCTTTCACATTCAGGTGGAGAGAAGGGATGGCTTTTCTAGAAAATAAGTGCAGACTGGGTATGTCATGGCGTGGGACAGCATAGGCCATGGCTCTCGGAACGCTGCGCTTTCAACCAAACGGAAGGGCATCATCTCTAATGAGATCAGTTTGCATGTAGGCGTTCAAAGCCAGTGTACGCGGATGAGAGGATGAGTACTTTCCTGTCCTACTCAGAGTGTCTGCTAGGGTGAGCTGGACTTGAGAGCTGCATATGGGTGAACTAGCGGTGGACATGATGGACTGAGAGGGGGTTGGTGATGGTGATAGTGGTGGTGATGGCCTAGATTCAGTCTTTCATTGCAAAAACATGGTGATTCCCTGACTGCTTTGGCCTTGCGACGACACCTCAACATTTCTTGCTGGTGGTGTGCTAACCTGTGGGCTTACAGTGGGGGAAGAGATGGAGCGTTGGTGGATACCTTCAGTCAGAGCAGGTGCTCATGTGCTACCTGAGGTTTTGTAGTCCGTCCACGCTTGCAAGTGCATGTTGATTAAATGTCTAAGCATGCAACTGGTATTCAAATTTCGGAGATTTTTCCCTCGGCTAAAGGTCCTTCCGCACTTCTTACAGATAACCTTTGCCTCATCAACAGGATTTTGGTCAAAAGAGTGCCACACTGCACTCTTCCTACTATGGTATAAATTTTCAGGGCTTGCACGCTGTGCTAATTCGAACATCTGGCCAAGCTGTCCTGCAACTCTTTTTGTTTTTTTAACACGTTTTTGGACTGCTATGGGCCTGCCAGATAACCGCTGCTGCGATGTCGATGCCTGCTGCGGATCCTTCTCCTCTTCTGAGTTATTGCCAGCGGCACCCTCTTCCCCAATGGATGCCAATCCAGGTCAACAACTGGGTCATCCATCACCTCCTCTTCAATTTCATCTGCACCTTCCTCTGTGTCACCATGTAAGGTGGTATAGTATGCTGGAAGGGGCACCTGAGTTTCATCAGGGTCAGATTCCGACTCAGTATACTACGAGGGCAATGTAGTACTCTGGGTGAATGTACCAGCAGAATCATCTAGCAGTGGCTGTGCATTAGTGCACTCCATGTCAGCTTAATGTTGGACTGGGGAATTCAGGATTTGACTTGATAACCCAGGCATGGTATGTGAAAAGAGCTCCATAGAGTAATCTGAAGTGTGGCCTGCCGCATCCTTCACTTTTTGGTGGGGGTGAAGGACACAAGGAAATGTGTCGTTCCTGACCAGGAGCCTGCACTGACGACTCAGTGCTTGCATTTTTTGAAACTTCAGAAGAGGAGGCGATAGAGCTGGAGGCTGTTTCGGCAATGTAAGACAAAACCTGTTCCTGATGCTCCGGCTTTAAAAGCGGTTTACCTACTCCCAGAAAAGGGAGCCTTCTAGGCCTTCTTGAGCCAGACCATGACCCAGGCTCAACACCTCCTGCCTTAGGTGCTATTGTGCTTTTGGCACTACCAGCAGATGCACCACCTCCACCAGCTGGTGCCCCACGCCCAAGTTCGCGGCCTCTTCTACCATACTTCCTCATGTTTGGGAAAATGTACCCAAAATACCAGCAGATATATGGTACTGTATCAGAAGCGTACAGCTGTATACGGTGAAGGGGAAAATTCTAAATTTCCATCTATATTTCGAGAGTAACACACAGACGCTCACAGGCTCAGTATGGATTGGACCAGAAAATAAAGAGCAGAAAAAGGGTAATGTATCAGAAGCGTACAGCTGAATACAGTATAGGGATAATTATAAATCTCCGTATATATTTCTGGAGTCACACACAGACGCTCTCAGGCTCAGTATGGATTAGACAAGAATATAAAAAGCAGAAAAAGGGTACTGTATCACAAGCGTACAGCTGTATACAGTGCAGGGGTAATTGTAAATCTCCGTATATATTCCCGCAGTAACACACAGACGCTCACAGGCTCAGTATGGATTAGACCAGAATATAAAAAGCATAAAAAGGGTAATGTATCAGAAGCGTACAGCTGTATACAGTCTAGGGATAATTGTAGATCTCCGTATATATTTCCAGAGTCAGACACAGACTCTCAGAGGCTCAGTATGGATTACACCAGAATATAAAAAGAAGAAAAAGGGTAATCTATCAGAAGCGTACAGCTGTATGCAGTCTAGGGATAATTGTAAAGTAAATCTCCCTATATATTTCCAGAGTCAGACAAAGACTCTCAATGGCTCAATATGGATTACACCAGAATATAAAAAGCAGAAAAAGGGTAATGTATCAGAAGCGTACAGCTGTATACAGTCTAGGGATAATTGTAAATCTCTGTATATATTTCTGGAGTCACACACAGACACTCTCAGGCTCAGTATGGATTAGACAAGAATATAAAAGCTGAAAAAGGTTACTGTATCACAAGCGTACAGCTGTATACAGTGTAGGGATAATTGCTAATCTCCGTATATATTTCCAAAGTCAGACACAGACTCTCACAGGCTCAGTATGGATTACACCAGAATATAAAAAGCAAAAAAGGGTAATGTATCAGAAGCGCACAGCTGTATACAGTCTAGGGATAATTGTAAATCTCCGTATATATTTCCGGAGTAACACACAGACGCTCACAGGCTCAGTATGGATTAGACCAGAATATAAAAAGCAGAAAAAGTGTAATGTATCACAAGCGTACAGCAGTATACAGTGTAGGGATAATTGTAAATCTCCGTTTATATTTCCAGAGTCAGACGCAGACTCTCACAGACTCAGTATGGATTACACCAGCATATAAAAAGCAAAAAAAGGGTAATGTATCAGAAGTGTACAGCTGTATACAGTCTAGGGATAATTGTAAATCTCCGTGTATATTTCTGGAGTCACACACAGACGGTCTCAGGCTCAGTATGGATTAGACAAGAATATAAAACACTGAAAAAGGGTACTGTATCACAAGCGTACAGCTGTACACAGTGCAGGGGTAATTGTAAATCTCTGTATATATTTCCAGAGTAACACACAGACGCTCACAGGCTCAGTATGGATTAGACCAGAATATAAAAAGCAGAAAAAGGGTAAAGTATCAGAAGCGTACAGCTGTATACAGTGTAGGGATAATTGTAAATCTCCGTATATATTTCCGGAGTAACACACAGACGCTCACAGCTCAGTATGGATTAGACCAGAATATAAAAAGCAGAAAAAGTGTAATGTATCACAAGCGTACAGCAGTATACAGTGTAGGGATAATTGTAAATCTCCGTTTATATTTCCAGAGTCAGACGCAGACTCTCACAGGCTCAGTATGGATTAGACCAGAATATAAAAAGCAGAAAAAAGGGTAAAGTATCAGAAGCGTACAGCTGTATACAGTCTAGGGATAATTGTAAATCTCCATATATATTTCTGGAGTCACACACAGACGCTCTCAAGCTCAGTATGGATTAGACAAGAATATAAAAAGCAGAAAAAGGGTACTGTATCAGAAGATACCAGGTGTATATAGTATAGGGGTAAATTTTAAATCTCCGTATATATTTCCGGAGTCACACACAGACGCTCACAGGCTCAGTGTGGATTAGACCAGAATATAAAAAGCAGAAAAAGGGTACTGTATCACCAGATACCAGGTATACGGTATATAGTATAGTGAAAAAATTGTAAATCTTCATATATATTTCAGGAGTCACACACAGACTCTCTTAGGCTCAGTACGTATTAGACAATAATATAAAAAGCTGAAAAAGGGTACTGTATCACAAGCGTACAGCTGTACAGTGTAGGGGTAATTTTAAATCTCCGTATATATTTCTGGAGTAACATACAGACGCTCACAGGTTCAGTATGGATTAGACCAGAATATAAAAAGCAGAAAAAGGGGTACTGTATCAGAAGCGTACAGCTGTATACGGTGTTGGGGTAATTTTAAATCTCTGTATATATTTCCGGAGTAACACACAGACGCTCACAGGCTCAGTATGGATTGGACCAGAATATAAAAAGAAGAAAAAGGGTACTGTATCACAAGCGTACAGCTGTATTCAGTGTAGGGGTAATTTTAAATCTCCGTATATATTTCCGGAGTAACACACAGACGCACACAGTCTCAGTATGGATTAGACCAGAATATAAAAGAAGAAAAAGGGTAATGTATCAGAAGCGTACAGCTGTATACAGTCTAGGGACAATTGTAAATCTCCGTATATATTTCTGGAGTCACACACAGACGCTCTCAGGATCAGTATGGATTAGACAAGAATATAAAAATCAGAAAAAGGGTACTGTATCACCAGATATCAGGTGTATATAGTATAGTGAAAAAATTGTAAATCTCGATATATATTTCCAGAGTCACACACAGATAGTCAGCATGTATTTGTCCGTGATACCAGCCGGTACACGGTACTGTGTGAGGAACGTACAGCTCTATACGGTGTGGGAAAAAATGAACGCTCGGTAACTGTGCAGAAAAAAAGAATAAAAGTATTAGTGCTGTGTAAAAAGCAGTCTGCACAGCAGTGTACATACAGCAATACAGCTAGCAGGCAGCCTATTAACCAGCTCTGCTGCTGCACAAAAGAAAATCCTCCCCTGTCACTTGCAGGCAGCCTAATAACCAGCGCTGCTGCACACAACAAAATCCTCCCCTGTCACTGCACACTAACTGTGCAGCACAATTGCTATCAGCACAAGCACAGAATCACTTTTCTTTCCTGCCTAACTCTCTCCCCACTGAGAAATAGCGGCAGCAACCTCTCCCTACGCTAAGATCGGCAGAAGTAAAATGGCGGTCGGCGGTCAGGGCTTTTATAGCCACTGTGACGCCACACAAAGCAAGCCAATCACTGCAATGCCCTTCTCTAAGATGGTGGTGGCCGCTGCCCATGTCATCTCGTTGCCCACAGTGTGCGTCCTTGCTCATTGGCTGAGAAAAGGCGCGTGCAAGCATTATGGGAAAACTGACTTTGGCGACCGCATGGCCGACTTCACGTTATGGTCGGGTTTCGCTCGGCGAAACCCAACTTTGGCGAAAGTCAGCGATTTTTGAATCTGACCGACCTGTTTCGCTCAGCTTTACTCTACACCATTCATTGTCTACGGGACTGCCAAAAGTAATGAAGTGCTGTACTCAGCTTTCTGCGGCAGTTTTGTACACAATGAATGGATCAGAGGTCAAGCCTGTGCAATTCCATTGTAATTGAGATGGGCCTCTGCAGAGACTGCTTCCCGGGACCCACAGCTTCGCTTTCACTACTAGAGAAGCTCCTGATTGTGGCATATCCATCTCTTACTTTGACTAGACATTTTCATAGGTGTTGCCAATATGAATCAGCCCCCAAAATATATTACCTAAACTGTAGATCACATTTCCTTTCCACATTTTGTTGCACTATTGAATTTCTTCACAAATGTTCTGTACAGCTGGGTGAAGATGTCTTTTATTTTGGGCATGTTCACATGGAATGTAAATTGAGCAGGTTTGTCAGTTCGTGGATTTGCTTTGCGAAGAGTGAAATCAGGAGTGAAACCACGTGTATAAATTGACATCCTTAGGATCAAAAATCCATACCGCAGGTAACATTTTACGCAGAAATGTTATGAGACTTGTTAAAATCTCATCCACATTGCAGGTGCTGTAATACGCTATGGATTTTCCTTGTGTGAACATAACTGTACTGTTATTTTCAAATAGCAATAATAGTAAATATACTAAAAAAAGAATTTGAGTACTTTCAAAAGTCAAAAGCCAATGATTATGTATCAGTTACCGGACCATGTGTTCATTACATTACACTACTGACCTAATGTGCAATAAAAGATGACCTCTGCACTGTATTACCATACCAGTTAAATCAAAAGTTGACTAAGCACTAATTTGTATTTTTTTTTTGTAAAAATAAAATTCAGACTCCGTATTGAACAAATGATTGGTACCTGCAGTGCACAATTGTCGGTGTATTTTCATGTGGTCTACTTGCTCGAACCATTTTGGTAAAATGAATTATGGCTGTAGTGTTTTCTGGGACTCCGTGTTCTGGCCAAGAAGTGAAATTACACTGACGTACCATCATATAATCGCCATGCTGAAGTGAGAAAAAATACATATGAGTCTGAGAAATTATTTAAGGGAAAAGATGTCGTTACTTTACATTTGTAATATGTAGTGATTGTTACAGAAATATATGATTAATATTTACCGCTTTTTATTTAAAGGGAATCTGTCACCATTTTTTGCTACCCAATCTGTGAGCAGCATGTTGTAGGGGTTGAGATCCTGATTCCAGTTATTTATCACTTTACTAGTCAGCTTTCTGGTTTCTCAGCTGCAGATTTATCAGATCTCTGAATGCTGAGCTCTGTATAACCCCGCCCACACTACTGATTGGCAGTGTTCTGTATACACTGTGTATAGGCAGAAAGCAACCAATCTGTGATGGGGGTGTGGTTGGACTACCTGAAAATATTTTTTCTAGTCCTCTAGTGAAAATCTCCGGCTGATAAAACAATAATTTTTATAAAACCATATGCTAGGCAGACAAGTAAATGACACATCACTGGACTAGTGGGTGACTAGTTTCAGAGACCACTCTTCCCTATCATGTTATAAAACCCCTTTAGGCATGAGTAACATTATTTGCAAGAACAACATCACCTCCAGATTTTTGCAAATCTCGCGTAAGCGAGCAATATTATCCCTCCCTGGATATGCACATTGAAGCCAGATGTACGCTCCACATTTTTGTCGGCCCATTGCCCATGCCCAGGGGGAGCAGTGATGCAGGACTCAGCCAGCCACAATCACTGGCAAAACAATGTAAGGCCGGTGTTCCAGCCCCCATATGCTATTAGCATTATTTACTACCTATATAGTTAACCTAATTACCCGTTCAACTTTTAGGTCTCGAATGGTCCAATCAATTTGGACGTCTTCAACCACTTTGGTGATCACAATATCCCCAAAAACTGTAACTGGTTTGTTATCCTCTGGCCAATATTGATGGCATCTAATCTGTAAAACACATGTATTTGTTAATATGAATTAAAACAAAAATATATTACAGCATGTAACAAACACAATAAGCTTACCCTTCCTTTCTCGAAGCACTGGGTAAGCATTACTATGGTCTTTGCTCTTGTTTCCCATACCATTCTCCAAAAGTCACCCACAGTTCCTGCCAATGGGCCTTGTGTAGCAATAAACTCATTAGGACAAATATAACCCTAAAATGAGAAAAGCAATTACTGAGAGAAGCCTGCACGCTATGTACTGTAACACTAAACTAGTTAGGCTGTAAGGAAGATTTATTTCCATTGTGCGCATGGGACATATCATCGTCACCTCTCTACTCCTCGATGAAATGCCTGTTCTTATTAAACTGGTTGTTGTGGCAAGGTCAAGGTACCATAGCACATATTCTACTCCTCGCCACCCGAATGTAACTCTGTATGCTGCAGTAAATCCCTATAAATGCATAACCTCCATTTAGATGTGGGAAAAAGGAAAATATAACATTCGATTACAAACACACTGTAAATAATTTCACCCTGATTTCTAAAAGAATCAGAATAAAATCCATATTTTGTACAAGCTCAAAGAGTAAAGCTAGTAAAAAAAAGGCCAGAAAACTCAAATTTGTGGAGACAGGCAGAAAGGTGATGGTAAGAGGCACAATGCTTGCAAAGGTCGTAATGTTTCAGGAAAATTATAAGTATGTCTGAAGAGATGGGATGGACGGTTTGCATAATGCCAATAAATTAAAGGGAACCTGTCACCTGTTTTGGCTGCCATAAGATGCGGCCACTGCCTTTCAGGGCTTATCTACAGTATTCTACACTGCTCAAAAAAATAAAGGGAACACTAAAATACCACATCCTAGATATCATTGACTGAAATATTTAAGTTGCAAATCTTTATTCATTACATAGTGGAATGCGTTGAGATTGAGAACAATAAAACATAAAAATGATCACTGTAAATTAAAAAGAATATCTCATGGAGGTCTGGATTTAGAATGATACTCAAAATCAAAGTGGAAAATCAAATTACAGGCTCATCCAACTTCAGTGAAAATGCCCCAAGACAAGAAAATGTTTCTCAGTGGTGTGTGTGGTCTCCATGTGCATGTATGACCTCCCTACAACGCCTAGGCATGCTCCTGATGATGCGGCGGATGTTCTCCTGAGGGATCTCCTCCCAGACCTGGACTAAGGCATCCGCCAACTCCTGGACAGTCTGTGGTGCAATGTGACGTTGGTGGATGGAGCGAGACATGATGTCTCAGATGTGCTCAATCGGATTCAGGTCTGGGGAACAAGGCGGGCCAGTCCATAGCATCAATGCCTTCGCATTGTCCTGCATTAGGAGGAACCCAGGGCCAACCGCACCAGCATATGGTCTCACAAGGGGTCTGAGGATCTCATCTCGGTACCTAATGGCAGTCAGGCTACCTCTGTCGAGCACATGGAGGGCTGTGCAGCCCTCCAAAGAAATGTCACTCCACACCATTACAGACCCACTGCCAAACCGGTCATGCTGAAGGATGTTGCAGGCAGCAGATTGCTCTCCACAGTGTCTCCAGACTCTATCACGTCTGTCACGTGCTCAGTGTGAATCTGCTTTCATCTGTGAAGAGCACAGGGGGCCAGTGGCGAATTTGCCAATCATGGTGTTCTGTGGCTAATGCCAAGCATCCTGCATGGTGCTGGGCTATGAGCACAACCCCCATCTGTGGACGTTGGGCCCTCAGATCATCCTCATGGAGTCGATATCTAACCATTTGTGCAGACACATGCACATTTGTGGCCTGCTGGAGGTCATTTTGCAGGGTTCTGGCAGTGCTCCTCCTGTTCCTCCTTGCACAAAGGCGGAGGTAGCAGTCCTGCTGCTGGGTTGTTGCCCTCCTACAGCCCCTCCATGTCTCCTGGTGTACTGGCCTGTCTCCTGGTAGCACCTCCAGCCTCTGGACACTACGCTGACAGACACAGTAAACCTTCTTGCCACAGCTTGCATTGATGTACCATCCTGGATGAGCTGCACTACCTGAGCCACTTGTGTGGGTTGTAGAGTCCGTCTCCTGCTACACAAGTGTGAAAGCACAACCAACATTCAAAAGTGACCAAAACATCAGCCAGAAAGCACTGGTACTGAGATGTGGTCTGTGGTCACCACCTTCAGAGCCACTCCATTATTGAGTGTGTCTTGCTAATTGCCAATAATTTCCATCTGTTGTCTATTCCATTTGCACAACAGCATGTGAAATTGATTGTCAATCAGTGTGGCTTCCTAAGTGGACAGTTTGATTTCACAGAATATTGATTTACTTGGAGTTATATTCTGTTGTTTAATTGTTCCCTTTATTTTTTTGAGCAGTGTATAATGCTGTAGATAAGCCCCCGATTCAAGATAAGAAAAATAACTTTTATTATACTCACCCAGGGGGGCTGTCTGGTCCGATGGGTGTCTCAGGTCCGGCTCAGCGCCTCCCATCTTCTTGCGATGCCGACTTCCTGTTGCTTAATCACTCCCCAACATTGCACTCCTGCGCAGGCGTACTTCTCTGCCCTGTTGAGGGCAGAGTAAAGAACTGCAGTGCACAGGCACTGGGCCTCTCTCATCTTTCCCGGCGCCTGTGCACTGCAGTACTTTGCTCTGCCCTCAACAGGGCAGAGAAGTACGCCAGCCCAGAAGCGCGATGCCGGGAGTGAGGAAGCAAGCAGGAGGGCTGCGCTGCAAGAAGATGGGAGGCGCCGGACCTGGACCTGCGACACCCATGGGACCGGACCGCACTGGACCGCCCCCCCGGGTGAGTATAAAAAAACGTATTTTTCATATCTTTCAGGTCGGACCGGGGATTATCCACAGCACTATAGAATTCTGTAGATAAGCCCTGAAAGGCAGTGGCTGCATCTTATGGCGGCCAAAACTGGTGACAGGTTCCCTTTAACTAGAAAGTTTGAGCAAAGCGCTATATTGTGTTCGGATGTGAAATAGTGTGCTTATACTAATGGGTGAACAAAAATGGTCAGTTTTTCACTTGACTAATGTTGCCTTGTTTACTGTGGAAAATATATTATTTATATTAATTTTTTACTAATTATAACCAGATAATGATATGTTCATTTTTCTAATCAGTTTTATATTTCTGTTTTCTATTTTCTGTACATGATTATGGGAGCATTTATCTCGCCTGAGCCATTGTAAACAGCATTCACAGGCATGCTTTACAACAGCCATGTGAGCCATAAAAGCCTGTAGACTAGAGATACTGTAGCTCATTAGATTCTATGGGAGAGTGTTGTGGGCATGCTCTGTGATGCGTGCGAACAAGGAGGAGGAGCTGTCTCTCCTGTCTAACTTCCTGTCAAGTGTAATCCATTTCAAGCAGCAGAGATCTTGAGGTGCATTATCGAAAGCTGTGATTAGTCTTTGTTTTTCTTCTCTTGATTTGGCTGCAGCATTTTGAGCAAGAAAATGGAAGTTCCAGCACTTATAATGATGGTAGAATGCTGATAACAGAGAACAGCCCACTCATAAAAATTGAGTGCAGGTTAAATAGACTATGAATCAGAAAAGTTGCAAGACAGACAGATTTTTTTCCTGAAATCAGTTTTATTTTGTTTTGAGGTATGATGGCAGCAACAGCATGCTTTTCTACAGTTTTTGCCTGAAAGAGAATGTATTCTGTGCAGTTTGTAAAGATTGTGCACAAAACCAGCCAGCCCTTTTCGTTGTCATGGCTAATACAAAGACAGATCACAAGCCTGACAGAAGAAACATTCTCGCATGTCAAGCACAGGGTGAGAAGTGGAACTAAAGGTACCATGGACCGATGGTGTGATGGACATGTTGGTGGAGCTTAGCTAATGCATTTAGCATTTGTAAGCTGCAAGTCCTTCTCACTAAATTAGAATATCATCAAAAAGTTAATTTATTTCAGTTCTTCAATACAAAAAGTGAAACTCATATATTATATAGAGTCATTGCAAACAGAGTGATCTATTTCAAGTGTTTATTTCTGTAAATGTTGAAGATTATGGCTTACAGCCAGTGAAAACCAGAAAGTCATTATCTCAGTAAATTAGAATAATTAGCAAAAAACACCTGCAAAGGCTTCCTAAGCATTTAGAAAGGTCCCTTAGTCTGTTTCAGTAGGCTCCACAATCATGGGGAAGACTGCTGACTTGACAGATGTCCAGAAGGCAGTCACTGACACACTCCACAAGGAGGGCAAGCCACAAAAGGTCATTGCTAAAGAAGCTTACTGTTCACAGAGTGCTGTATCCAAGCATATTAATGGAAAGTTGAGTGGAAGAAAAAAGTGTGGTAGAAAAAGGTGCACAAGCCTTGAAGGGATTGTTAAGAAAAGGCCATTCAAAAATTTCGGGAAGATTCACAAGGAGTGAACCGCTGCTGGAGTCATTGCTTCAAGAGCCACCACACCGACGTATACAGGACATGGGCTACAAATGTCGCATTCCTTATGTCAAGCCACTCATGACCAATAGACAATGCCTGAAGCGTCTTACCTGGTCCAAGGAGAAAAAGAACTGGTCTGTTGCTCAGTGGTCCAAGGTGCAGTTTTCAGCTGAAAGTAAATTTTGCATTTCATTTGTAAATCAAGGTCCCAGAGGCTGGAGGAAGAGTGGAGAGGCACACAATCCAAGCTGCTTGAGGTCTAGTGTAAAGTTTCCACAATCAGTGATGGTTTTGGGGAGCCATGTCATCTGCTAGTGTAGGTCCACTGTGTTTTATCAAGACCAAAGTAAGCGCAGCCGTCTATCAGGACATTTTAGAGCATTTCATGCTTCCCTCTGCCGACAAGCTTTTTGGAGATGGAAATTTCAATCTCCAGCAGGACTTGGCACCTGTCCACACTGCCAAAAGTACCAATATCTGATTTAAAAACAACAGCATCACTGTGCTTGATTGGCCAGCAAACTCAGCTGACTTTAACCCCATAGAGAATCTATGGGGTGTTGTCAAGAGGAAGATGAGAGACACCAGACCCAACAATGCAGACGAGCTGAAGGCTGCTATCAAAGCAACCTGGGCTTCTATAACACCTCAGCAGTGCCACAGGCTGATCGCCTCCATGCCAAACTGCACTGATGCAGTAATTGATGCAAAAGGAGCCTCGACCAAGTACTGAGTGCATTTACTTAACATACATTTGAGTAGGCTAAAATTTTGGATTTTAAAATCATTTTTCAAGTTAATGTTATAATAAAGTATTCTAATTTACTGAGATAATGACTTTTGGGTTTTCATTAGCTGTAAGCCATAATCATCAACATTAACAGAAATAAACACTTGAAATAGATCAATCTGTTTGTAATGACTCTATATAATACATGAGTTTCACTTTTTGCATTGAAGAACTGAAATAAATTTTGATGATATTCTAATTAAGTGAGAAGCACTTGTATATAGAATGACACTATGAACACATTTGAACATCATTTTCATTTAATGTGGACAACCACTTTTTATGATAATGATAATAAAGCAAAGGTGTCTTCTGAATGCAATGTTTTATTTCTAGTTTTCAACATCCTTAACCAGAATGGTCAACCATAGGGTATTTATATACTTACAGACACATAGCTTGCATTGATGTAATCTGAGCCTGGCACACCAGCATCCGCTATAAGCTTTACTCGGTTATTGTTATCTGTGGCATAAATGTGTAGGACAGATTAATCTCGCACATTTCTACACTTACAGTCAGTCTGCAGTACAGTGTGTCCTTTCTGATAAAATATTGGATAAATAGCGTTATCACAAAGAGATTTAATCAAAATGATCAACAGATGAAATGGTACATGACGTAGCAGCTCATGGAAGTGAACAAACAAAGGCCTCTATTACATACACTGCAATCATAATACATTATGGTTTTCTTTACATGAATATCGGACTTCTCACTTTAACACTTTCTATACTGTAAGTATAAGGGTAGCAAATAGTCTTGGGACTGCTGTCAAGTGAAGAATGTTAAAGAGGTTAGTTACTTAGGTCACATTACAAAGTTAAGACACTATTAAGTCTACAATTTCTTGCACCTGCATATAAAAGCTCGTGCGTACAGAGTTACTCAGACAATCAGCCTCGGAACATTACAAGGGTCATTTCAAGATCATTGAGCAGTTGCAATGTGTAAATTGTGTTTATTAATGCTGAATATAGCACAGCATTATTTTTCTTTAAATTAAATGTAAACCTTCTGAAATCAGAAAGACTTATTTTTCACCGAGAAATAGCACCTCTCTTGATCATAGGCTTTGCCTGGTATTGCAGCTTTGAGTTGAGCTGCAATGTCAGGCACAGCTGTTTCTAAAAGTACGGTGTGCATTTCGGACCAGTGTAAACAATGATGGAGACACAACTTTCCCAGGAGCACTGCAGAACCCCTAAAACAGTTGATTGGCAATGGTGTGGAAGTTGACCATGACAATCTAACCTAAAGAACAAGTTATCCCCTATACCCCCAAGGGTGGTTTGCACGTTATAGACCAGGCCAATTTTTACGATTCTGACCACTGTCCCTTTATGAGGTAGTAACTCTGGAACACTACAATGGATCCCGGTGATTCTGACACTGTTTTGTCGTGACATATTGTACTTCATGATAGTGGTAAAATTTCTTTGATATGACTTGCGTTTATTTGTGAAAAAAACAGAAATTTAGTGAAAATTTTGAAAATTTCGCAATTTTTCAACTTTTTCATGCCCTTAAATCACAGATATGGCACACAAAATACTTAATAAGTAACATTTCCCACATTTCTACTTTACATCAGCACAATTTTGGAACCAACATTTTTTTTTTGTTAGGAAGTTATAAGGGTTAAAAGTTAACCAGCGATTTCTCATTTTTACAACACCATTTTTTTGGGGGGACCACATCACATTTGAAGTCACTTTGAGGGGTCTATATGATAGAAAATACCCAAAAATGACACCATTCTAAAAACTGCACACCTCAAGGTGGTCAAAACCACATTCAGGAAGTTTATTAACCCTTCAGGTGCCTCACAGGAATTTTTTGAATGTTTAAAAAAAATGAACATATAACTTTTTTTAATACTATTATTTTTCCCTAAGTAAGGTGGTGATAAAGGGGGGTTTGATTTACTATTTATAGCGGGTTTTTATGATTGGCAGCTGTCACGCTAAAAGATGCTTTTTATTGCAAAAAATAGTTTTTACATCACCACATTTTGAGAGCTATAATTTTTCCATATTTTGGCCCACAGATTCATGTGAGGTCTTATTTTTTGCGGAACGAGTTGA
>JARQOD010000004.1:151773718-151801791 GCA_033576555.1 Oophaga sylvatica | reverse complement strand
ATTGACAGTACAGTACAGAGGCTTTTGTTGACATTATCTACAGATAACAGCCTGTGTCTCCACTGTTAAGCAAGTAGACATGTACGGCACCTGGTGCGGAGAACTGAAACAAGCTATGGACTGCAAGTGCATTTGCAATCACTATTGTATGTGGAGTCTAACATACATATTAAAAAATTAGAATTTCTCTGCTACAGTAGCCGGTCCATCCACCACATCATTAATCTGTGGATGAGGAATGGGAGCCCTGAGAACCACCTTTTATTTGACGGAAAGATGGAGCAACGTTCTATCTCCATCATGTTGCAATGATGACATGGAACCTGGCTATTCAAAAGAAGAACCATGGATTCTGGGAGGTAACAGGCAGTTCTCATGACTCCTGTGAAGTGCCCATAGATTGCTGATGTGACCAGTGGACTTGCTCCTATGAATCAGTTCTCACCAACAGTAAATACTACCTCTTGTTACGACCCTAAAACACTGCTGACAGGTACTCCTTACAGGAAGTTTGTCATCCCCAAAATACATTTTAAATGATCTACTCTGTGTTATAGGGGACTTAGCTCCTATAAAAATCATACAAGCACTGTAGTTGTTACTGGTGCAGTGCCTCACAAAATGATATTTAATATTTTTATGTAAATTAAGGGGCTTTGGTGCACGCTTGGTATGGCCATGAGTTTGTTGCATTGTTACGCCCCTTCATTTTGCATGTTGGGGTTTCTCCCCTTTTGGTAGAAAAGGCTCTCTTCCCAGAGGAAGTGGTGCCTAATGTCAGCTGGCTTGTGTGCTTGTGCACACTGACACTGCCTGGGCCCAGCCACCTGCACACAATAGTCGGAGTGTTCTGCTCCCCGGCTCTTTTCTGCTGACTCTGCTCGCTATACTGATACTATCCCTGGGCACACGCAGCATCAGTGCGCATTCACACACATGCTGGCTGACATTAGGTAATGCTTAGTCTGGGAAGAGAACACTGTCAATGAAAAGTGGAGAAGCCTCTAGCATTCCAAATGACGGTGCACTAAACTCTTGGCCACATCATCAATGCAAGAAAATACCTTTAATTTGTATATGAATTAAAAATAATGATTTAGTATGATTTTCATTAGGGCTAAGTCCACTATATTAAGCTATAGCTTCTTTAAAATATATTTTGGAGGTGTCATTTCCCTTTATGTGGATTACAGGAGATATACTTACAGTATTTAGAAATTTCTAAACTATTTATGTGCATGCGGTTACATTCTGGCATAATGTTCCTGATGAACCTCAATACTCTGCTATAACTCCTTTCCAACATGTGGCGTAATAGTACGCCCATATTGGACCCCCTGTTTGGTGCGGGCTTCGGCACTGAGCCCGCACCTTTCCGGCCATATGACAGCTGATCTATACAGCTCACATGTGCCTGCAACAGCCACGGGTCGAATTGCAATCTAACCCGCGTCTGTTAAATAGTTAAATGCCACTGTCAATCTCTGACAATGGCATTTAACTCGCGCTTACAGGAAACACATCACTAATCACGCACATCAGTCATCCCGTCACATGATTGTGGGTCACCGATGGGTTGGCATGACAACCAGAGGTCTACAGCAGACCTCTATGGTTGTCATTGCCAGATTGCTATGAGCGCCGCCCCATGGTCGGTGCTCATAGCAAGTGAACATTTCTGCCACACACAGGCGATCTGATCATCATTTTTAAAAATATTAAAAAAAGTTCAAATCACATCCCTTTTGCCCCATTCAAAACAAAACAATAAAAAAAATCAAATATACACATATTTGGTATTGTCGTGTTCAGAATCGTCTGATATCAATATAAAAAGAATTAACCGATTGCTAAATGGCGTAATGAGAAAAAAATTCAAAATGCCAGAATTAAGTTTTTTTGGTCGCTGCTACATTGAAATAAAATGCAATAACGGCGATCAAAAGATCGTATCTACACAAAAATGGTATCAATAAAAATGTCAGCTTGGCGATCAGAAAATAAGTTCTCACCCAGCCCAAGAGCCTGAAAAATGGAGACGCTACAGGTCTCGGAAAATGGCGCAATTTTTTTTACAAAGTTTGGATTTCTTTTCACCACTTAAATAAAAAAAACTAGACATGTTTTGTGACAGTGAACTTGTAATGACCTGGAGAATCATAATGACAGGTCAGTTTTAGCATTTAGTGAACTAGGTTAAAAAAGAAAATAAAAAACAACTGTGAAATTGCACCTTTTTTGCAATTTCACCACACTTGGAATTTTTTTCCCGTTTTCCAATACATGATATGTTAAAAGCAATGGTGTCGTTCAAAAGTACAACTCGTCCCGCAAAAAACAAGCCTTAGGGTGAGTTTCCACGATCAGGAAACGCTGCGTGTTTGGCGCTGTGCGCTGCCGCAGCGCCAAACACGCAGCGTCCAGATGTTACAGCATAGTGGAGGGGATTTCAAGAAATCCCATCTCCACTATGCGTAACAACACGCAGGAGGAAGACCTGCGTATCCGGACATGCTGCGCATCTTTTCAGACCGCAGCATGTCCTAGCGTATTGCGGCGACGCTGCGTCGCCACAGCGGAATTTAACACAGGGCTATGTAGCCCTGCGTTATTTCCGGAGGTGTTCCGGAGGTGTCCTGAATACCTCCGGAAATAACGCGCGTCAGAAAGGGGACGGGGCTTAGACGGAGCGGAATTTCCGCTCCGTCATATACGCTGTGTTTCCTGACGGTGGAAACACAGCCTTACATGGCCATATTGATGGAAAAATAAAAAAGTTATGGCTCTGAGAAGAAGGGGAGCAAAAAAAAAAATTCAAAAACTGAAATATCCCTGGCCCTTAAGGGGTTAAATAATGCTGGCGCTGTTAGAATAGATGGTAAAATAATTGATTATTGTTAGTTAATATAAAGTACACATTGTTAATTATTTTCCTATTTGCATTATTACTTTCACATGACATTTACTACATGACCGACATTGTGACTTGATGTTAGAATCAGATGATTGCTACACACATATCATGAGGGCTCTAAACATCAGCTGCCAACTTTATATTATAAATAAACCTGGTTTCAAGAGGATCATTAGTAAACATTCTAGTAATTTTGAGCACAAGTATGACTTAGCAAGGGGCCAACTGGCTAGATTTGGCTACAATTCTACTTATAACTATGTACCTGCTAAGTCATAGCAGATAAGTATATTATTATTTTAGGTAGGAACTGTATGAACAAAAGTAGACATCATTCCTACCACACCCAAAGTTTCCTTAAAGGGAACCTGTTGTCTTTGTAAAGTTAATGTAATGTTGATTAAATCCTTACCTTTCTTTTAGAAATTCTTATTCCGATTTAAAGTAATCCATCCTCAAATTTCTATGTATATGAGCTCAAGTGCAGCATGGCTGGCACTACACTGCTGTCCTGCCACAATTTCTTATTCCCTGCTTATGATTGCCAGACTGCTGTCCTGCCACAATTTCTTATTCCCTGCTTCCTGCTTATGATTGCCAGACTGCTGTCCTGCCACAATTCCTTATTCCCCGCCTCCTGCCTGTGACTGACAGGTCACTCTTTCTCCAGTGACCTACTTCACCCACTCTCGATCTAGCGCAAGCACCGTTATTGCTGATCTGCACGGTTTGCAGATTACACCAGGCACTGACAGTCTTCTTCATGCCCTAAGAAATAATGATGCTTGCGCTAGATCTCAGGTGAAGGAGGCCGGTCACTGATACAGGAATAATCTGTCAGGCAGTGGGTGGGCAATAGAGAAAAGAGGCAGGAGAACTGTAAGTCCGTTCTCCAGCCCTGCTGCACTTGTGGATTATTTGCATAAAACATTTGATAATGGATTTCTCTAAAACAAAACCACAGATTTCTAAAAGAAAGTTATGAATTTAATCAACATCACAGCGACTTTACATAGATGACCTTAGTTTTCCTTTTTCATTATAAAAACCACACAAGGGGTTCACTTTAAGATACTCTTAGCCATTAGAATAATGGACAAATCAGATGGTCGCTCCCAAAATTGTAATGAACTTAATTGTGACTCAATGGTTAGCACTCGTTGCTTTGTCGTGCTAGGTTCACATCTCACCAAAAGGAGAAAACGAGGCACTTCTGGAGATATACTGGTGCACAAGTTGGATAACCAAATCCGTCAACTGCATTGCAAAGACACTTGGCACTCGTGTAGGAGTTATTAAAGGAAATTTATTAGACATAGAATATTCAGACAAATAAGAAACGTTTCGGTCAAATGGCTAGTTTTAACAAAATTCTTTATGTTAACCTTACTTGGAATTACACTATGCTTTCCTACCACCTAGTTTGGTCTAAAAACTGCCTTCTCACTAGTCAGACCATTGCTTTAATTAAGTGAAAAACATGTACTTTCCCCCTATATCTTGTCCACCTTATGGAAAAGCTAGACAGCATCGAGTTAAGCAATTTCATACATTACAAATATCCCTGACAAGTAAGAACATATTGCTGTCTTTGTTTCTTTTCAGATATAATTCGACATCCTACACCCTGCCTAAGTAACCTTTACCTCTGTGCATGTAGACTAACAAATGTGTCTGCAGTAAGAACGCTTATTTCCATGTCAACCATAAAAAATCTAATTTATGGATGCATGTGGCCGAATATTACATTTTGGGTTTTTGTGTGTCAGCCTTTTTTTTATTATTAAATAAAAAAAAGATTTTTATTTTAAACTGTGGATATCCTTTATTTGGTGTACAGTTTCATGTCTGGGGTTTTAGTCTAGAAAAGGTCTTATTTTGCTCATATTACAGTTCAGGCATACACTGAGAAACCATGCATTTCTGTTGCCAAAGCAGATTAATGTCACAGTGTCATATAAAGCAGAAATTGATTTCTTAACGGAGAGTGGGTACATGAACTTAAAAGGGAATTACCTTATACATATTAATATCACAGCAAAATCCGGTGTCTTGGGGAGTTTATTGTATACTTTTCATATGGGCTTAAGACTTGGTCAAATATCTAAGCGCTTATGACATCATAACTGTATTTTACTATGCATAAAAGGGAACAGTGAATGGTACTTAAATAGTACTGAACAGCTAAATTGCATATATTGTTTACATAAGTATCTTGTATTCTACAAAATTCAGCAAAATGTGCTGATTATCCCAATCCTAATTACAGAGGTTCGCACTGCTCATGCAGCTGTGCTAGCTGTAAGGCAAGGTCAGTACTTTCTACATTGGCATATGTAGAATAAATCTAAGCAGATGTGATGTAGTTATTCAAAGTAGTTATGATATGGACACTATGGACAAAAATTCAAAACAAGGCTAATACACACATACATACCTACCTGTAGGTATTTACCTTTCTTTACTGTACCTAGGGCCCACTAGTAGCCAACTCCAGGGCCCCACTTTTCAGCTACATGACATTATCCTCAATCACAAATTTATATTACAATGAACTGGGTAGATTGTTACATGAATAAGATGTTGTCTTTGTCTGCACATAGTAATTCAAGTATATTGTGACAAGTACTGATCATATTGGAGGGTGGTGGACTACTCTCGCACAGGGGCCCACCGGATGTCTCTCCTATTCTCCTTTGGGGGAGTCCAAGCCTGCCAGCACCTCCTACCTACCAAGAATGAGCCTAAATTGTCTACAAGAATACATTACCTACTGCCCTCACATTCAAGAAAGTCTTCCATGCAAAACAAATTGGGGCATATTTATGAAAGTAAATGCACCAGAAATATGGCTTAATTTTCACGATGTAGTCTTTCCACTTATCTTGATCATATTTATAAGATATGCTCTATTTAATTATGCACCTGTGTCTGGGCCAGTTTCACCCTTCATCCATGGTTGCTGGTTTGGCAGTGTGGAGGTCAGATCTGAAATGTCATGTTCGGACCTGGTTGGCCTTTTTTTGCGATCGTCCTTCTGGAGCCATGGGAGTGATTCAGATATGCTTCAGGTACGTTTGCATTTAATATAGTCTTGCTTTTAGGAGGCCTTAATGGCACAGCATATATAAAAAACGTAGAGTAGGACTGCCCCATATGAGAATGCCGTGACATGGCGGGGTGGCTCAAAGAATTGATCAATTGTTTACTAAATGTCTCATTTTAAAGTACAGTTAGAAATCAATATGAGCATATGCACTTTATATATTGCGTGCTGACCATAGGCAGTGCTGGCTTCTTGGCTTTTTTCAGTGTAAGATAAACTTATAACTGGCAATGGAGAAAGTGAACTGCAGGTTTTTATTGCGTGAAGCCCCACCCAAGCTTACTCAAATAAGAGGGTAATTAGAAATAAAGAAGAACGAATCTTTTGACATTCAAATTTGCCGAATTTTCCCCCAAAATTTTACTTGCAGTGAATTTCAATATTGGAAAGCTTGGAAATCCTCAAAAAATACACTTAGGTAAGAGGAGAAAATGAAAAAAACCTTGATTACCATAAGAGTCTACACTTTATAGGCAAAAGGGAGAGAACCCCACTTATCATAAGAGCTTACAATCTACAGAAGAGAGAGAAAGAGGATTCCAGTGACCATAAGATCTTACATGCGTGATAGCCAGGTACTGACTAGCACTGTAGAAGGCATGATAATCTGTAAGACATCATAACTGCTAGGCATTATAGGGAAGCCCGGCTCCAATGCAAAATTACGTTTGCCTGAGCTCTCATGATTGGTGCAGAGCAAATTATTTCACTGTACAAAACGCAAATCGAATCTCAAAATATTCAAATTTGCATGGAACTTCAAATTTGTGGAAATTTGACTTGAAATCCAACCTCCGCTAATCAATCCGCTCATCTCTAATTTGAAACCCATAGTCAGGAATTAAACACCAAGACCTCTGCCTGGACAGCACCACATGTCTCAGAATATTAAGAGAAATGATGAATTATCGCCCCACATTGCCTGCAACAAAGGTACAGCACTGCCTGGTATCAGGAGAAGAAGCAAAGGGAGCAAGTATACGCAGTAGATGTAAAATACCGTATATGCCTTGTCACTATATTCTGCAAATATAGAATTTTGTCTTTCGAAAAAGATTATGGTTTACTTGTTGAAGCTTCAAATACTTTGGAGACATTTTAAAGACTATGGGAGAAATTTATCAAACACTTTATATGAGCTTTCCTCCTAAAATGTCACAAATATTCTGTTTTTATATTTCATATATTTAGACAAGTTGGTAAGGATTACCAGGAAGGATATTGCCTTCCACAGCCTGACAGATTCAACATAATGTTTATTAGAAATTGGCATAAATTACATTGAAAATATTTTATTTCTGGTGCACAACACCCCAAGAATCCACAAAAATAAAGTGGGGTACGCTTCTTCATAAATTTGCTCCATCTAATAGTCTTTAGATAAAGACTAGTGTGCAAAACAACAGTCTTCATGAATTCAAAGATTTTTAAGTTAAATGAAGCTGGATGTGGAAGAAAAGTGTTGAATTACAATTTTAGAGGAACATAGAAACAATGGTGAAATCCAGTTTTCCAAACATAAACAATGGTCTTGTTAGCTCTCTATACATTTCCTTATTTTTAAACATTGTTGAAATGGTAGAATGACCTGTACATCCTGAAGGCTGCAGTTTTACTAAACAATATCTGCTGAAAGATGTATCATGCCTGTTGTTTTGACATTGCGAGTATGGTGGGCACTGGCACAATATAGAAATAGATATTTACTGAAAAATTCTATGTGAAATATGAAGATAGTGAGGGGGCAATGTATCAAGTGACATGGAACACAAAAACTGCCTGAAAATATCATGAATTTGCTTGACAGGATGTACTCCACATTCACTAATATTGCAATAAACTAAGCACTTCTTCATAAATATATTTTAATTGTTAAGGGCATTAAAAGAAAACAAATATGTTATATAAAGGATCTCTTTGAATTGTAAATCTATAGGCAAACTTGTTCTGTCATTGAAAAATTTATGTAATCTGCCTACATTTCATTCAACAAATATCCAAATTTTACTTAAAAACCCAACCCATTTATTAATTACAAATAATTACACACTTAGAGGAGCATATGTTAACGCTCTTAAAGTATTTAAAGTATTTAATTTGTGCGATGTCCAATGTGGACAGCTCATGTCCATGTGTCTAACTATGGTATTGTACAAGGAGGTTTTCACTCATGACCTTTCTGTGCCTGTGTGAAATGTGGACCGCTATCGCATTGGAAGACCTAGCCCAACCACCTGGTCTCCCAACTTGAGCTACCTGCTTCATTGGAACATATGAAGTTAGTTCAGATCAGGAGATCCAGTGGTCACTCAGTCTAGGTTTTCTGATGCAAGAATGGTCCTTGTTTCATGGATGAGTGGAACCAGCCTAGTGTAGAGGAAACGATTTGCTATATATTAATATCAGCTGAGTAGCTCAAACCCCCTTTAATAGGACAAGTAAGAAGGTAGTCTCCTTCTAAGGAATGGGAAATATAGACAACTTATGTCCATAATCCCAACTAGTTCATATGTACACCTCTCTGAGTCAGAACAATGCATTTCTCTGTATGAGCATATAAATGGTCACAAATTAAAATTGCATTTTCCGGCCAAGAGTCGTCCCTTCAGGAAAAACATTTAGGTTGCTGTAGCTTATTACTACAAAATCCATTTCAAGCTTTGAGTTATCATTGGGGGCTGAGCACCTACATTGCAACCACTGACTCCCATGTTCACAAATCCCATGACAACAAGTATTTCCAAGCTGTGCATTACAGGGAATCTGTCAGCACTCAGCAGGTTTTTACTATGTATCTGAGAACAGCATGAGTTAGAAGTTAAAACACAGAATTCAAGGATGTGTCACATGTCTGGCTTTGTGCTGTTGTTTACTTAAACTGAAGGATTTATCAGTAGGATATCATTGCTGTGACTTGTTGGTGCATGATTGCAAGCCCGATTCTGCCCAACCTCTCATAGGCAGCTCACAGCCTATAGACAATGTACACAGAGAGCAAGGTGTGGGAGGGCTTAGCTTTCTCAGCTCTGCTGCATTGCTAAATCTTAAAACTCTGATTGTTTCAGAACTACTGCACACAGCAACCTAAGTGATACATCAATAGATTCAGGGTCTTTTTGTCTACATCATGCTGCTCTCAGATGAGGTAGCAAAAACTTGTTGACATATTTCCTTTAAGCCCCTTGCATGTGTGAAAAGTGCATGGCAAATTGTCACTTTTCTAAAGAGACAAACACTCTAAAGATATAAACTATTTAGAGCGGGTGTTTTACAGTCTACTCATTTATCCTGCCAAAAGTCCAACACAGACCTACCACAGGTAAATAGCTCTGCTAGCTAACACTTAAATCATCTCAGACCAGACTTCCATGGCATACCATTGGAAGTTCCAAGGGCCTCCCTTTCATCTATATGCATGTCCAATTTTAATCTCATTGTATATTGATATTATTGTACAAAAAAGACCTATCACCAATGGTCTATAGGTTACTAATAGTGGCAAGTAGTTAGCTCTAAACAAGTTTTCTTTTAGTAGATCTAGGAGGTCAATTGTAGCAATGCTTGGGCCTGTTGGAGGCTTCTCTAATAATCTGTCTACATTTATAAAAAATTAAGGCGACCTTCCACCTGGCATATGTCATATATACTTACCCTACTTGGTGCCTTCAATTTGCCTCATGCTGCCAGCTTTCTGGTCCTCCTGCATCAATGATGGCCACCGTAGGGGCAATGGAAGAGCAGTTGTAAGTAGTGTTGAGCGATACTGCTCGATATCTAAAAATATCGTATCGAAATGGTATCGCCGATATCACTAAATATCGGCGATATCCGATTCCGATACCGGAAGTCCAATGTAAGTCTATGGGAACAAAATATCGCAACTAAAAAAACACTTTCTTTCCTTGTAAACACAAAATATACACACATAGAATACATATATATATATATATACATGTCATTGTGACATATATATATATACATATATGTATAGTTTATACACTTCTACATAGTAAAATATCCTCTGATTCAATTGCCGGGTAAAGCCTGCTTCTGTGAAAAGACAGAAGCACCCGACATGAAATGACACTTGGTGTACATAGGGTTAACCATGTCTTTTCATGTCGTTTGCAATCTGATTTGCACAAACAATTACATCAGTCTATGTGTGCAAAATTTCACACCTGTAGGGTTAATTAAAGGTGTAAATTCGTTGTAAAAAAACGGACTTTTTTGCTACGAATTTACACCTTTAATTAACCCCTACAGGTGTGAAATTTTGCACACTTACACTCATGTAATTGTTTGTGCAAATCAGATATCAAACTACATGAAAAGACATGGTTAACTCTATGTAAACCAAGTGTCATTTCATGTCGGGTTCTGCATTTTCACAAAAGCCGGCAATTGAATTAGCGGCTATTATACTATGTAGAAGTGTATGAACTATAAATATATATATATATGTGTCACAAACTCAATGACATGTATATATATATATGAGGTGTAAAATTGCTGAAAAAAAATGCGTGGGCTCCCGCCCTATTTTCGCAACCAGACAGACAAAGCCAGTGAGTGGGGGCAGATAATAATAGCCCAGAGAGGGACCATTATTTTTGGCCCCCCCCCGGCTACTAACATCTGCCCCCAGACACCCCAGAAAGGGCAAATCTCTAATTAGATTCCCTTTCTGGCACTTTGCCCGTCTATTCCCATTGCCCTGTAGCGGTGGCGAATGGGTTAATAAGGGGTTAAAATGACCTTGCAATTGAAAGGTCACTTTAAGCCAGGTTAATAATTGAGAGCTGTCAATCAGACAACTATCAATTATTAATCCTATTGTATGAAAGAAAAATCAAACACACACACTTTAATAAAAAAGAAGTTTAATTAAATAATCACACAGTTTTTGACCATATTTTATTTACCTGCTAAAACCATTTCCTGTAATAAAAATAAAATAATAAAGCAAAATTATTCTTACCAATCCGATGTACAGTCAGGTCCCACGGTGTAATCCATCAGAAAGGGTTAATGTTTACTGCAGGGACCGCAGCTAATGCTGCAGCCTCACAGTAAACCCCCAAATGAATGAGTTCCTCTCCTGGCTGACAGGAGAGGAAGTGGAAAGCTTAATTGATTGCTTTCCACTTTCACTTCAGGTCAGCCAGGGACACAATCAGTGACGTCAGAGGGAACTGGTTAACAAAAATAGGGGATCCCCTCGAAAAAAAATTGGCGTGGGGTCCCCCCTATTTTTGTTAACCAGCCAGATGAAGCAGACCGCTGAGGCCTGGATTTTCAGGCTGTTAAGGAGCCAAGATCCATGGACCTTGCCAGCCTGATAATACCAGGCCACAGCAGTCTGCATATCTTGGCTGATTAACAAAAATAGGGGATCCCCTCGAAAAAAATTGGCGTGGGGTCCCCCCTATTTTTGTTAACCAGCCAGATGAAGCAGACCGCTGAGGCCTGGTTTTTCAGGCTGGTAAGGATCCAATATCCATGGACCTTGCAAGCCTGATAATACCAGGCCACAGCAGTCTGCTTAGCTTGGCTGGTTAACAAAAATAGGGGATCCCCTCGAAAAAAAAAACGGCGTAGGGGTCCCCCTATTTTTGTTAACCAGCCAAGTAAAATGAAGACTGCTGCGGCCTGGTATTAAAAGACTGTCAAGGCCCATGGATTTTGGCCCTCAACAGCCTGATAATACCAGGCTACAGCAGCCCCACATTTGGCGCATCAAAAGATGTGCCAATTGTGGCACTTTACCCGGCTCTTCCCACTTGCCCTGTAGCGGTGGCAAGCGGGGTAATAAGGGGTTAATGTCACCGTTGATTGCACGGTGACAATAAGCCCGGTTAATAATGGAGAGGCGTCAATAAGACACCGATCCATTATTAATCCCAAAGTTATTAAATGCATAAAAAAAAGACAAAGCAAGAAAAAAGTATTTTAATGAAATAAAAGAGACAACACAGTTTTCATTTCTTTTATTGTACTCTCATTCCTGCGATGCCATCGATCTCCTGTAAAAAAAGAAAAAAAAAAAAACAACAGTATACCACCTGTCTGACGCAGTCCATAGTAACGACAGTCCCACGACGATCCAGCTCTGCTACATCGCAATGACAGGCAGAGCCTGCATCCGGACGCAGCACAGCTGATTACCTGCTTCCCCGGCGGTGACGTCATCGGACTGACTGCTTTACGGCCGGGATTACCCAGCAGTCACTGCAGTTATCGCGAGAAATCTGCATGTGACCGCCGGGGAGAAGGGATGGCGGCCATGAAGCAGTCCAGGACGTGACCGCCGGAGATCTTCTGCCAGGTAAGTGTCCGCTGACTCCTGACAGACCCGACCGACGGACACTGACAGTGACAGACCCGACCGACGGACACAGACAGTGACAGTGACAAATCCGATTCCGGTATTCGATATGACGAAAATATCGGTATTCGGAATCGAAAGGCCGATACAGCTAATATCGGCCGATACCGATATTTGCAGTATCGTATCGCTCAACACTAGTTGTAAGTCTAAACCCAACCTTTTCTGTCCTGTGTAGACATGGCACAGATTTATAACTGCTCTCCATGCCACTGTGACAGCCATCTTTGATGGAGGATTCCTTCTTGTCTCAACAGAAAAATCAGGAGGTGAATGGAAGCCAAATGACAAACATTAGTAGAAAAAGGCTGTGGAAATAATTTTCCTTATAAAGGAATTTAACATGGTTGGTACGGCATAATGTTATTTATATGACAGACAGTCATATTGTCACATAGAAAGACATCCATTTTTCTCAAGTTAACAAAACAAAAATCTAAAAAAGTGCTATATATTATACAAATAGCTACTAATAAAAAGTGTCATTTTCTATTGAAAATACAGATGTGGCAGGTGCCGGTTGTCAGCTGGTACCTGCTACCTATGCCTCCAAATATAGCATCAGTTCCTGTGCTCAAATTAGAGGAGAACATGCATCTGTTAAAAACACATTGCCTATTAAGAGCATCAAGTTGCGATCCTTAGAGACAGAACAAAGCAGTACAATGCCCTACGGATGAAAGCAATTGCTGCCTGCTACATCTGTATTTAATCTTCTTATCAGACAGTTCTTCAGGGAAAGAAGGTTGGATGTAAAGGAAGGACAAGTGAGCTGAAGAACTTAAGGCTGAACATAAAATAGAGCACTTTCAAGCACATAATTTAAAGAAAACCAAATTTAGTTTTGCAGTATGATACTTCTAATAAAATAAAATGTCCAATTAAAACATTAGGATTTTTTTTAAAAGCACCTCTTTAAAAATCTAAATATGGCACTGAGGGGTCATACCTTATGGTCTTACATGAGCATACTACAACATCCATCATAATAAATGTAACAATGGAATGGGTGAAAAAATGTACAGAAAAACTAACAAGGGGTCATTAAATCCAGCTTTCATTATCAATCCATTAAAATCCAAGAATTAGAACTCGCAGACGAGTTTCTGACGTACGGCCTTACTCATTGCATAAATAAAACAAACTGGAATGGGTGGGTACAAATAATTTACACTCAAAGTGGTAAACACATTAATATTATTAATGCATAAAATATTATAACCAGTATAGCCAACCAATCAGACAATATAAATGTGAAACCAGGTGCAAAAATAGGAAACGACCTTAGGTATACTACTCGCAGTCTGCCATATATATAGAACTTGCCCAGTACTAACAGTAATGCATATTAACAAGAGAATCCATACTGCCCAGTGACCCAACTTTTTTTGGACCTGGTTTCACACTCATATTGTTTTACTTTCATTTTGGTTGATAAATTGTGTGGACTAAGGGTAATTCATAGGTTACTATTATTTTGGAAACATAAAATAGTTTACTATGGAATCAATAAAAGCTTACTGACATATGGCTAATCAAAACAATTTTTGAATGAATTGAGTGAAAGTGACAGAAAAGAAAAATAATTGTTTAAATAGAGTGCTCAATCAAATAAAAAAAAAAAATGGTTTTCTTTTATATGGTACCATTCAATTGTCACATATAATGGACCTTAAACCAATTAATCTATAAGTTATCCTGAAATGTTAACACAGGCAAATGCTGCATAGTATATGGTTAATGATCAGTATCACAGATTAAATACATGTATAACTATTGAAATATGCATAATGGGGTGAATGTAAATTATAATTGATACCGATGCCAAATGTGAAACCGAAGTAATATTTATGTGGTATTTTGTCTGCTTAACCATATACTACCTAGAGTCTAGTGTTTCCATCTCAGCTTCCATTGGAAGTGCTTGATGGAAATACGAGATCCTTTGACTCTGGATGGAAATGCACACAACTGCTCCATAGCTGACTTACTGGATGACATATATGTCCTTGCGTCTAAAGAAAAAGGAAGAATATCTGGAAGCAAAAATTAATTAATTACCAACGTGGAGTACTGTCAGAATGATATCATGAAATGTTACTGAGAAACAAATACTAATACAATATGTAACACAATAAACACAAACTTCTAGATTGTACATATTTGTTCTTTTGGACTTTATATGTAGTAGAATGTATGATACCCCAGAAAACCGACACAGGAGGTCCTCCCGCTCTCTGGGTCCAACACATGCTTCGCACTGAGGCTCTGGTCAGTGTTTTGCTTGCATCGGTGACAACATCTTGACAGCACGCATTACCGCTGTAACCAATCACTGATTACATGTGTGGTGTTGAAGTGATGTCACCATTGCAGCCAAAACACTAAGAGCACAGGTGTAGTGGGAAACTTGTGTTGGACCCAAGGAGGGAGAGGACCTGCTGTATTTGTAATTTTAGGTATTTCACAGAGCTTGAGGTTCACTTCATGAAAAGAGGACAACCCTTTTAATGTTCACCTTTGAACACCACATTGAGCTCCTCAGCTCCATGTAGTAATGAATTTAATCAGTATATTCTAAATATACATTGATGGTAATAGTAATAACAGTCTTCAGTACACTCCTAAGCTCCCCTTAGTGCTAAACAGAATTTCATAATGTATCTTAAAGGGAACCTGTCAGCAGGATTGTGCACAGTAACCTACACTCCGTGTCAGGTCGGCACTCTTACACTGATTATAATGATACAGCCACAGGATGAAATCCATCTTGTGGCTGTTTCTTAATCTTTATTTTCAGTTTTGTGTTAATGAGATTTTCTTGTCCTAAGGCGGGGTTCATGTATGTGTGCTCTGATTAGATATTCATAATGCAGACTGCTGACAGGTCACTGATCCCTCACTGACCTCCCCCTAGTTTGCACAATGAATATCATCACATACTGAATAAAAAAAAAACCTTCTGCAGGCAGGTGCCAACCATGGCACCTGCGCTGCAGCATAATCGCATGTTTACTGTGCACTTAATCCCTTTTGCAGGAAAAAAAAAGTAATTTTGAACATAGCGCCCGACGCACCTGCGCAGTAGCAGCTATCGATTTGTATAGAGATCCGATAGCTGCTGCTGAAGGCGCTTGCGGCGCGATCTTACTGAAGAGTAAAAAAAAAAATGTCCTCCAAGATGGCGCCGCCCACACCTGCACAGCAGCAGCTTTCGGAGATCGCCTCTACTATACACACCGATAGCTGATGTTACACAGGCGTTGGTGGCGCCATCTTGGTGGAGGACATTTTTTCTCCAGCAAGATGGCGCCGCCGGCACCTGCACAGTAGCAGCTATCGGGAATCTCCGAGAGCTTATACTGCGCAGGCATGGGCAGCGCCATCTTGGAGGAGGAGTTTTTTTCCTTCTCCATCAAGATGGTGCCGCCGGCGCCTGCGCAACAGCAGCTATCGGATCTTTATGCAAACCGATAGCTGCTACCGCGCAGGCACCATTTTCAAAATGACTTTTTTTCCTCTTGCAAGTAAATCTACAAAAGGGATTAAGTGCACAGTAACCATGCGATTATGCTGCAGCGCAGGTGTTACGGCTGACACCTGCCTGCAGAAGCGTTTTTTCTTTTTTTTATTCAGTATTTGATGGTATTCATTATGCAAACTAGGGGCACGCAATACAAGTGAATTGATCAAGACCATGTATGTCTAGTCAGAATGTGGCCGGTAGTATGCAAATCGCATACTAGTAGTCATCGCACTTTGCGCAATGTGAAAATTCAGAAGACTGCAGACTTTTCTGAATAGCCTGGGCAACCCCTTTAATCTGGCATCAATGGGACCGGATAAGTGCCAAATTACTATATATTCTGAATTGCTGGAATGTCATAGAAAATATTTGCACATGGCAGATTTGTTTCTGTCATTTCTGTGACTGTTCTATCTGGCTGGATGTGTGTTATTGAAGTCAATGTACTTGTCATAGAAGAAATTTGATTTAGATTATAGAGTTGATTTGCAATTGCAGAAATTTGTGATTAACTGGCTGCTGTGACATCATTCGTGCAGCGCACCACAATGTAATGACACCCCAACAGCCTACCAATTGGAGGAGGCTTTGGGGATGTAGTAGGAGGGTGGACTTCCAATGTGACTGCTGAACCAAAATCCAGCAAAATCATTTTGCTCAACACTATTTCTGGTCTTGTGAAAGTCTGACTTATTTTACAGCTCTGGGCTTAAACAAATACCATTTTATTAGACTTTCTGAATTATCAGACAAAGGAATTCCACTTTTCTATGTAAAATTGTGAGAGTAAAAATAAAACATTGTCATTGATCGGTCATTTACTACTCATTCAACATCAATAAAATAGTATTCTCTTATTGATTGAATGTTGCATGTCTGATATTTATTCTACTTCTACACAACCAAAAGAGTTCACACATTTTAATGCCCACATTAGCCAACAAGCCTTTAAGTGTTTACTCAGAAGACCTGACCTTGTTTAACAACCCACCAGGTACTTGTTGAAATAGCTGTGTACAGTATCATTCCACTACATTAACCCTGCTTAGTCAGATCCATTAGAAGTCCGTGATTCAGAGCATTGGGGCACTGGAAATGACCTTTCCAATAGGTGGTCATGAAGCAGGACTAATGTGTTCAGAGGAGGCTCTTGAAGAGCGTTTAATGTGTCACTTAATACTTTTGCAAGGTTGTAAGCAAGAGCTAAACATTTATTGGCAATGTATTGAATGTATTTTGGATGAGTGTGTGATGAGTGTGCTGAAATGTTCCTCTTTTTGTTAGTAATTTAGCAAATCAGTTCTAATATTGGTATATTACGAGTGGAATCCATATCGTAAGCCTAATCCACTTCACAATCATATTTTTGCTGTGATTTTCCAAAATTAGCGATTCTCCTATTACGGTAATTATTTTAAAACTTAGGTTGCCTTTAGAGGTATGAATTTGGGCAGCCAAGGTTGATAGTTGATCTACCCAAAGACAATATCTTAAAGTAACTTTTTTCAATACATTGTGGTCCAATTTATTCAGTTATCATATAATAGGATAAAGAGATAGATGTGGAGTAAGCACCAACATGATCAGAGATGGTGTGCTACTTTACAGACAGTGTTATGCTGTTGAAGTAACGTGCCATCTGTCATGTTAGCACTGGCTACATTTCTATACATGAGAATATGGTAAATGGTGTACACTATAGCCTTACCAATGTAGTAATATTCCCATTGTGATAGAGAATTTAATATGTAAATGTTTTTTCATATAATATATAAATAAGAAAACGTAATATAACAGTAAGGTAGACTGTGGTGGAAAAATACATTCTTGGTCTGCAGACAAAGGAATACGGTTCTAACTTCTACTTATGAGGTTTGAAAGACACAGGTCAGCCTTTGAAAGAGGATATTACTGACCTGTGTAAATAAGAGCAGGACAAACACTTCCAAACAAGTATAGGTCATGGTGGGGTCATGGCTGGTGACCTCTTGGACTACTGTTTTGTCATGACTATGCTTACCGTGTTAATCTCTCATCCTTTAGTTCCAAGTCTGCCACTGTGATTAACTGGTCTAGCTTGAATTTTGTATCAATAATTTCGGCATCTCGTGGGGAGTACGTCCCACCTTCTTTTTGCTTCTGCCTAATTCTAAAGGAGAAATAAATAAAATCGTATGTTTAAAGGTTGAAATGTTAGTAGATGGATTTTATTCTGTAAAATAATGTGATAAAAGGGAGAAATCACTACAGGTACAGCAATATGTGAATCTTGCTATAATGATACGTACAACTAACTTAACCTGGACAATGTAGAACAAATCTTCTTACTATACTATTTTCTATATGATTACTCTTAGCACCATTCTACAACCTTGGGCTTGACTCCTCACCACATTTTCTGTACAAATTTTCCTAACCTTACTTTTAGACTTTCTTATTCCAGTACTATATTTTCCACAATATTCATTCATCACAGCTCACCATTCAAAGGTGGTCTTTGGAGTTATGCCAAAAAATAAGTTGTGAGATATATTACTGCTATATCTACTTAAAATTGTGACTTGTATGTGACCATGGGATGGCTTTTACACATTTTTTTTATCAAAACGGTGTTTACTAAGTACCCTATGTTGTCTATATGTACTATTGCTTTTTACTTACTTATAGCAGGGCAGATGTTCATTTTGTTTCTATCTTAGGTTTCATCATGATACTTAGCAACTCCACAAATGCACTAGGTATCATGAAACTCTTGTTCCACTTTAGTTTATTTAATTTGATTTATTTTTATAAATTAACAGTACAGATGAAAATAAGCAACTTGGTGCTATGTAGCAGCAGAAAAATCGGTCAATTCAGAGGTAAAATCTGAGAAAAAAATCTATATTCAGTGAAGAAGACAGATTTTCAAAGGAGATGATAGTTAATGCTTTTTTTCAATATCAAAATATGGTGATGCAAAAACTAGTATTTACAATGAAAAGTATCTTTTAGTGTATGACAGCAGCCAGACATAAAAACCAATATAAATCTGGTATCGCTGTAATTGCATTGATTCAAAGAATAAAATCTTCTAATCACTTATACTGCATGAGGAATGGCGTAAAAAATAAATAAAACCAATTCTTCACCTGCTGTTGATTTGTCATTCTGCTTCCCAAAGATTCACAGTATGGCTCGGCTCACATTTATTCTGCGCTATACACTGAGCACTTACACTGGAGTTTCCATGTAAATCTCTGAAATATGTGATTCAGATGGAACCTCCGGCGGAAGATTCCCTATAATGAAGCAGATGGACGCACTGTGGACGCTGCCTGGCCTATGATCCGGTGGTGTCTGTCTTTTTAGGCATGCATAAAAGTGCAGTCGACCATAGTTTTGTGCATTTCTGAAAAAAAGGACACCGCTGAACAGAGGCCATACAAAGTCCAGAGTAACTGTGCTGCTTCATTATAGTAAATGGAAACCTCGGGGGTTTCATCTGAATTATGTCACTTTAAGCTTTAGATGGAACCCCAATGTAAGTGCTCAGTGAAGAGCTCAGGATAAATGCTATCCCAAACATTATGTAAAATGTTCCCATAAAAGCTTCAACTCAATCGACAAAAAAGCAAGTCTCCACCCAGGTCCGTTATCTGTTAACAGAAATATAGGGGACTTCCACGTAACTGGTAGTACAAAAACTCTGGAAAAACAAAATGGCTCCTCACTCTCCAAAAGAATTTCAGCAAATTCTGCACTCTCAAATCCAAATGCCCCCTCGCTTCTGAGCCCCAGTGTGCCTAAACCACATATAGCGTCCACATGTTTGGCATTTCGGTAGCGATGAGAGCCTGCCTAATTTACGAGTGCGTGTCTCCAGAAGCATGAGCTGGGCATAAAGTACTGGTCACTACAGTGTACTGGTCTTTACAGCGTACTGGTCACTACAACAGCAGTTTGCAAATTTAACCCAACAACTTCCACTGCTGCTTGTTTCTGGAAAACACCCATAGCATCAAAATTGTCACTACACCTGTAGATAAATTCCCAAAGGGGTATAATTTCCAAAATGGTGTCACGCAAGGGAGGGATTCTGCTCTTCTAGCACTTAGGGGCTCTATATATGGAGTCCGCAAACTGTTCTAGGAAAATCTGCACTCCAGGAGGAAAATAGTGCTCTGTTCCTTTTTAGTCTCACCGTGTGGCTAAGTAGTACTGTACAGCCACATATGGGGTATTGCATTGTTCAGTAGAAATTGTGGGACACATTTTGGTGCTGTTTTTACCCACTTCTTGTGTGAAAAATGTAAAATCTCGGGCTAAAACCAAACTTTGTTGTTAAAAATGTAATTGTTCTTTCTTCACTGCACAATGGCATAAAATTCTGTGACACACCTGTGGTGTCAATATGATCACTGCACCAATAGATGAATTCATTAAGAGGTGTAGTTTGGAAAATGGGGTCATTTATGGGGGTTTATACTGTGCTGGCACCTCAGGTGCTCTCCCAGTGGGTCATGGCACCCGCAAACCATAACAGTAAAATCTGTACTATAATATAGCGCTCCTTCCCTTCTGAGCTTTGCACTATGCCTGAAAAGTATTTCCTGATTACATGTAGGGTATTGGCAGACTCAGTTTGTTGTAAAAATTTCTCACATTAGCCCTTAAAAAAATTAAAAACTTGGGGCTAAAACAGCATGTTAGTGGTAACAATCTAATTTATTCTTTCTTTGCCACTCAATGTTATAAAATTCTGTGAGGCATGTGTTGTGTTAATGTGATCACTGCACCCATAGATGAATTCATGAGAAGTGTAGTTTGTAAAATGAGTTCACAAATGAGGGTTTTTTGTTGTTCTGGCACCTTAAGGGCTCTGCCAATGTGACATGGCATCCTCTAACCATTCCAGCAAAATTTGAACACCAATATGGTGCTTCTTTCCTTCTGAGGTTTGCACTGTGCCTCAAAAGTAGTTTTCTCCCACATATTGGGATATTGGCGTACTCAAGAGAAATTGCACAACAAATTGTATGTATGGTGCAATTACTCCTGTTATCATTGTGAAAATAAAAAAATTGTGGTTAAAATATCATTTTTGTGGGGAAAATTTGATTTTTTTTATTTTCATGGCTCAACGTTATAAACTTCTGTGACGAACCTGAGAGTTCAAGGTGCTCACCACACAGCTAAACAAATTCCTTGAGTGATCTAGTTTCCAAAATGGAGTCACTTGTGGAAGTTTCCACTGTTTAGGAACTTCAGGGACTCTCCAAATGGGACATGTCATCCTCTAATGATTCCAGCAAATTTTGCGTTCAAGAAGTCAAATGACGCTGCCTCCCTTCTGAGCCCTGCCAAACACTAGTTTTGTCCCTCACATGGGGCATTGGCATACTCAGGAGAAATTGCATAGCAAATTATATGGTGCAATTTCTCCTGCTACCCTTATGAAAATGCTAAATTTGGGGCTAAAAAGATTTGTTTGTGATTTTTTTTTCATGGCTCAACATTATAAACTTCTGTGAAGCACCTGGGGGTTCAATGTGCTCACCATACATCTGGATAAGTTCCCTGAGGGGTCCTGTTTCCAAAATGGTGTCACTTGTGGGGGATTTTCACTATTTAGGTATATCATTGATTCTCCAAACACAACATGGTGTTCACTAATTGTTCCAAGAAATTTTGCATTCAAAAAGTCAAGTGGCACACCTTCCCTTCCGATTTCTGCCATGCACCCAAACAGTAGTTTTCCCTCACATATGGGGTATCGTCATGCTTAGGAGAAATTGCACAATACATTTTATGGTCCTTTTTTCCTGTTACCCTTGCAAAAATGCAAAAAATTAGGTCTAAATTAAAATTTTTGTGAAAAAAGTTAAATGTTCATCTTTTTTCCCGCATTTCAAAAATTCCTGTGAAGCACATGAAGGGTTAATAAACTTCTTGAATGTGGTTTTGAGCACCATGAGGGGAGCAGTTTTTAGAATGGTGTCACTTTTGGGTATTTTCCATCATGTAGACCCTTCAAAATCACTTGTGATGTGATCCCTAGAAAGATGGTTTTGTAAATTTTGTTGGAAAAATGAGAAATCGATGGTCAATTTTTAACCCTTCTAACTTAATAACAAAAACATTTTGTTCAAAAAATTGTTCTTATGTAAGGTAGACATGTGAGAAATGTTATTTATTAGCTATTTTGTGTGACATACAGTACAGACCAAAAGTTTGGACACACCTTCTCATTTAAAGATTTTTCTGTATTTTCATGACTATGAAAATTGTAAATTCACACTGAAGGCATCAAAACTATGAATTAACACATGTGGAATTATATACTTAAAAAAAAAGTGTGTAACAACTGAAATTATGTCTTATATTCTAGGTTCTTCAAAGTAACCACCTTTTGCTTTGATGACTGCTTTGCACACTCTTGGCATTCTCTTGATGAGATTCAAGAGGTAGTCACCGGAAATGGTCTTCCAACAATCTTGAAGGAGTTCCCAGAGATGCTTAACACTTGTTGGACCTTTTGCCTTCACTCTGCAGTCCAGCTCACCCCAAACCATCTCGATTGGGTTCAGTCTGGTGACTGTGGAGGCCAGACTGACTGACTGACCTTCATTTCTTAAAGTAATGATGGCCACTCGTTTTTCTTTACTTAGCTGCTTTTTTCTTGCCATAATACAAATTCTAACTGTCTATTCAGTAGGACTATCAGCTGTGTATCCACCAGACTTCTGCACAACACAACTGATGCTCCCAACCCCCTTTATAAGGCCAGAAATCCCACTTATTAAACTTTACAGGGCACACTTGTGAAGTGAAAACCATTTCTGGTGACTACCTCTTGAAGCTCATCAAGAGAATGCCAAGAGTGTGCAAAGCAGTCATCAAAGCAAAAGGTGGCTACTTTGAAGAACCTAGAATATAAGACATAATTTTAGTTGTTACACACTTTTATGTATATAATTCCACATGTGTTAATTCATAGTTTTGATGCATTCAGTGTGATTCTCATAGTCATGAAAATACAGAAAAATCTTTAAATGAGAAGGTGTGTTCAAACTTTTGGTCTGTACTGTATCTCTCTGATTTAAGGACATAAGAAATCAAAGTTGGAAAATTGCAAAAGGTTAAAAATTTTCACCAAATTTCCATTTTTTTCACAAATAAACACAAGCTATATCGAATAAATTTTTCCACTATCATGAAGTACAATATGTCATGAAAAAACAAGTTAGAATCAGTGGGATCCGTTGAAGCGTTCCAAACTTATTACCTCATAAAGTAACACTGGTCAGAATTGTAAAGATTGGCTTGGTCATTAACGTGGAAACCACCTTGGGGAAAAAGTGGTTATAAGGAGTCCGGCAGCTTAACTTGCACGTAGCCTTATATGAGATAAAGAATTTTATAGCCTTTAAAAATGCACCTTTAGTGTTCTAGTTGCTGCTTTTTTTTATGCATTAACTAAAGTTTAATCAAACATGCTAATTAGGGGCTCAGTGAAGCTTTAATGTGGCCAAGATGCTCAGTGCATCATTCCACCTCATTGTTTTGCATGCCCTGCATCCCTCACTGATGATTAACAACACTGCCTTGCTTACAGCGAGCACCATGTGCAAAATAAGCCCGACCAAGAGTGCACCAACCTCCTCAGTTAGCACATTTAATTAAACTTCATCTTTTGCAGATTAGAGACAGCAATTAGAACACTGAATATGCATTTTGTACAGTAACTTGTAAAAGTTTGGGCTCCTCTGAAAATTACTGATATTGTGAACAGTTAAGCAATTTGAAGATCAAATGATCCCTAAAAGGCCTAAATTGAAAGATGACACATTTCCTTTATATTTTAGACCAAAAAATATAGAGAGTAAATTTTTTTCATTTTAAAAATTATAAAAAGGGAAATGGGCTGATGCAAAGTTTGGGCACCATTGCAGATTTGTGTGCTCAGATAACTTTGACCAAGGTTTGTGACCTAAATTAGCCTGTTAGGTTTATGGCTTGTTCACTATCATCACTAGTAAAGGACAGGTGATGCAAATTTCCTAGCTTTATAAAAACCCAGCCGCCTCTAACCTTTTGCCAAAAACAGCAGCCATGGGTTCTTCTAAGCAGCTGCCTAACACTCTTAAAATGAAAATGGTGGAGGCCCACAAAGCAGGAGAAGGCTATAAGAAGATAGCAAACTGTTTTCAAGTTGCCCTTTCCTCAGTTCGAAATATAATTAAGAAATGGCAGTTAACAGAAACAGCGTAGGTCAATATAAGATCTGGAAGACCTAGCAAAATTTCAGTGAGAGTTGCTAGAGTGGTAAATCAGAACCCTCGCTTGACTGTCAAAGATGTTCAGAAAGATTTACCTGACTCTCAATTTGTGGTACATTGTTCTACTGTTCAGATACACCTGCACAAATATGCCATCATGGAAGAGTCATCAGAAGAAAACCTCTCCTCTTTCCTCACCATAAAATTCAGTAACAGAAATATGCAAAAGAACATCTGAACAAGCCTGATGCATTTTGTAAACAAGTCCTGTGGACGGATGAGGTTAAAATAGGTTAAAACTTTTTTGGCTACAATGATCAAAGGTAGGTGTGGAGAAAAATGACACAGAATTTCAGGAATAGAACAACTCGCCAACCATTAATCATGTGGGTGGAATAATCATGCTTTGGGGTTGTCTTGCAGCCGATGGCACAGGGAACATTTCACGGAAAGAAGGAAGTATGGATTCAATTAAATTGCAACAAATTCTTGATGCAAACAACATTATCTGTAAAAAAGCTGAAGATGAAAAGAGGATGGCTTCTACAAATGGATAATTATCCTAAACACATGTCAAAATCCACAAGCTGAAGGTTTTACAATGGCCCTCAAAGATCCCTGATCTGAACGGCATTGGAAATCTGTGACTAGACCTCAGAATAGCAGTGCATGCAAGACGACCCAGAATCTCCCTTGTCTGGCTACGAAAAGAATTTACAAGATGTGATACTTTCAAAAGGTAGTGTGATGAGGTACTGAACATGCAGGGGGCCCAAACTTATGCCTGGGCCATTTTCCTTTTTGTAATTTTTAAAATGTAAAAGATGAAAATATTTTTTTTGCCTAAAATACAAAGGAAAGGTGTCATCTTTAACTTTAGGTCTTTTAGAGATGATTTCATCTTCAACTTGTTTAACTGTTCACAATAAAAGTTATTTTGACCAGGGTTGCCCAAACTTTTACATGCCACTATATAGTGGCTATAATCCTTACAAAGCTATGTTCTTAGTTTGTACTGTCAATTTGGGCAGACTGCCTTTAAGAAACTGAAATATGGGATGTGGCGGTGGTCATTCAAATTGAAGGGGTCACAACTGTTGATTAATTTTTTTAAGCATGTACATCCTTATCTATGATCACCCTCTGGTATGGAATGATTTAGAGCACTATTTTGCACTTTGCAGTGGATATAAAATTTGTAGTCATCCTTGCTGAAGTGACCGTTTTTGCCATGTAAAAAAATCATATAAATAACAATCATTTCAGAACTTTTTCCACCTTATATGTCACCCATAATCTGTACAAATTGATTGAGGAAAAAATGAAATAATTTTGAGAGGGAAAATAAAAGCAACAAAACAGAAACAATGTGGGTGTATAAATGTGAACACTATTTTATGGGAGATGTGGTTGTATTCAGACCTAACAAATCACATTTATGGTTCGATCACATCTGCGTATAAAATTGGGGGGTGCAATGTGATAAAAAAAAATTGCATTGCACTTACACCAATGTTATTCAATGAGGCAGTGTTCATTTGCGAGTTTTTCCTCAGTTGGAATCGGACTGAGGAAAAAATCGTAGCATGTGGCGTATATCAGACAAGACTCACCAATACAAGTCAATGGGTGCGAGAAAAAAAACGGATGGCACATGGACCATGTGCATGCCATCCATTTTTTTCTTGCACGCATCTCAAAGGATCTGCAAAACTTCATCAGCCAAGTACTGTAAATTCACAGCCAGAACACTCAAAATAGATAGATAGATTATAGGTTAGATAGATATCCTGTAGATATATAATTTCACAAGCCCTCTACATATAATAAACTTGCACCCTTTAGTGCCTTTCATGTGGCTCTAAAGGGTTTTTAACCTAATAAACAAATAATTTTAAAAACAACGTGGGGTCCCTTTTATTTTTGATAACCAGCAAAGGAAAAGCAGACAGCTTTGAGCTAATATTATCAGGCTCTGAAGGTCCCTGGTTATTGAGCACTCTGCAGTTTAAAAATACCAACCCACAGCCACCCCAGAAGTGGGGCATTACATGAGATGTGCCAATTCTAGTGCTTTGCCTTGCTCTTCCCAATTGTCCTGGTGCATTGGCAACCAGAGTAATGAGACTCAGGGTTAATGTCAGCTGTGAATTGTCAAAAATTACAACTGGCATCAACCCCTAGTGTTTATTGTAGTCTATCTACATAAGATTGCTTTATTAGTTTTGTAAACTAGCTTTAAGTTACATGGAGTATTATAGTATGTAAAAGATGATGTTAAAAATGCATTGCATATGGTTTGCATAAGCATGTCACATGGATGATGGGCGAGGAAAAAAAATTGCACACTCGCATTGCACTCGCATGGCATATGGAGTGACATACACATGACACTTGCATGACATTCATATAACTTTTCAGGATGAACATTGAAGCGATTTATAATACGCTGATATGAGCGAACTTTTAAACTCATGTAGTGAGTACACAGCGGCCATCATTTACAGTGATTCGGATTAATTCCATGTAAAGTTTAACTGTTCTAGTAGAATTTGACTGACACTTTCTTAGATGCACTTTACCGCAAAATCCATGGTCGGTAAATTGCTTATAACACACCAAGGGGATCTCATTGTTGAAAGTTATCTGATAGGAGAAGGGTTCAAAAATTAGATATGACATGGAACACTGTGAAGACAGTCATCAAGAAGTGGCTTAAATTTGACACAACAGTCACATTACCTGCAACTGGATGTCCCTCAAAAATTGATGAAAAAGCTAGAAGAAAATTGGGCTGCAAGGAAGCCAATAGGACTACAGCAATTCGTGATAAGTACCGTTTGTGTACTGCATGTGACAACAATCCCCCATATTCTTCATATGTTTGGCCTATGGGTTATGGGGTAGCAAGAAGGGTGCCTTTACTTACAAAGAAAAACATCCAAGCCTGGCTATGTATTTTCCAAAACCTACATCAAGTCTGCTAAAATCACGTGGGGAAATGTGTTATAGTCTGATGAGGCCAAAGTTGAACTTTGTAGCCATAATTACAAAAGGAATTTTTGTCACAAAATCTACATTACCCATTACCAAAAGAACACTATACTAACAGTGAAGCATGATGGAAGCAGCATTATGCTCTTGAGCTAGTATTATTTAGCTGGAACTGGGTCTTTAGTCAAGCTGGAAGGAAAACTGAACCATTCCAAATATCAGTCAATCATGCAACAAAACCTTCAGGCCTCTGATAAAAAGTTGAAAATTAAGAGGAATTCACTTTTTAGCACATCACTGACCCTAAGCATGTCTCTAAATCAACGAAAGAATGGCTTCACCAAAATAAAATCAAAGTTTTAGAATGGCTCAAGCAGAAAAGATGAAAAGATTTCAGTTTATTTATCTATTGAATTGTACAGATTATAGGTGGCAATTAATGTGGAAAGACCTCTGAAATTATTCTTATTGGTATGTTTTTTTACATGACAATAACATGACATTTTAAAGGGGGGGTTGAATTATTATATACACTGTATACATATAATTGTTCATCATTGACTCAGATTCTATAATAGAGCACTATGGGATAGTGCAGACTATAAAGAAGTGGAAGTCACTTCACAATCTGTATAAATATATGTACATACTAATTCAAGATAATGATCATCCATATTGATGCAACATAAATATATTTCCACTCTCATGAAATTTGTATTAGATTCTTTTCTATTGTGTCACTATCTCCTAAATGATGATTTGTAACTTTACATAAAAATATTTATGTAATATTTAATAATAAATGACAAGGAGTTTAACTTCAAAGATCCCTGAATATTCAGTGGTAACTCCCATTAGAATGAAGCAATCTGAACCCAAAAATA
>JARQOD010000004.1:151746935-151773618 GCA_033576555.1 Oophaga sylvatica | reverse complement strand
AAAAAATTTTTTTTAAAATCTCAATCCCGGGAAAGCTTTGTAATTAAAAGGGGAAAATTCACATGGGAGAGAGAAAATCTTGCTGACCTAAGTGGTTTAAACTCTACAAACAGTTTTCCCCATCTCCAATCCTCAGAGCAACCAAAGGTCATTTTTTCAGGGTTTCTTTAGTATTGCCCAGGTGATGCAATTAGCACTTGGATTACTAGGGAATCCTGAAAAACATGACCTGTTGGTTGCTCTAGATGACCGGAGTTGGGGATGCCAATCACTTCAATGGGGGTTTGATTTCAAACATCCAGTTTTTGCCACGCTATCATGTGCATCACAGGGTGGCAAACACTGATTCTGAATGGCGGTAGAACAGCAGCGGGTCCCACGCTGTTAAATGACAGCTTTGAGCCGCAGCTGTGATCGGAGTTAAAAATTTTACTCCAATCACTGGAGTTGGCTGATGGGACTACTGCTCCGATCAGCCAATGCCTGCTGCCGCTAATAACAGCGAGAGCAGGTGCGGCTGATGGGTGTATTCCAGGCTAGGTGTATTAACAATAAAACGTACCTTTACACCCTTTTGTTGAAAAAACGGATAAGGACCCTTAGACTGGGATAATACATGAATTTTTTATGACCATTTTTTTTTATAGCTTTTATGTAGCTTTATGAGCAAAAACCAGGACTGAATCCAAAAATTGTGGTAAGAATAGCAAGACAGAAAATTGTTTATTCTCCTTTGTATCCACTCTTTGGCTCTAAAAACTGCTTTTAAAACTGCATGTGAGATTCCAGCTGTAACAGAATTTTGAAAACCTTTTAATGTGCTTAATAAGGCTGTGTGGAAGTTAATCCACGCTCAGAGCTTACAGAAAACAATGGATGCCACAAGATTTAAATGGAAACGATGCAATGCATCAATCCCAGCAGTTAAAGAGTGAAATTACTGAAGCGCTTTAATAACCAAAACAATTTTTTTACAATTGCTCATTAAATAACATTTTTTAGGTTTTATATTTTTATTTACATGTATGAATAGACTTTGTACTGAGATGTGTAACTACACTGTCAATGAGGGGTAGAGATATTGATGTACCATGAAAAGACAACATAACCTGTAGTTTCACTGAAAAGAACAGTACGCCATTAACAAAAGAATCATTTGTCCTACATGCCCATTCTATTGATATCCAATACACTACAAAGTCTACACCGATACACTAGAAAAGCATAATAAAGGCGTACACCTGTATCTGTGCATGACAGATAAGTAGATGCACGTGCAGACTGAAAATGGCTTTGAAAAGATTTTAGCCACATTTTGGAATTTTATGTGTTTGACATAGCAGTTTTAGTATTGGCACCCTGTATATTTCAACTGTTGCATTTCATTATTTACATCTGCCATTGTGAGCTAGCAGCTGGTGACATCTGGAGTACATGAGCTCCAAATATCCTACATCTGCCAAATTTCTGTAAAGCAAAGAAAGAAAAACACTCTGCAAAAATTGCAAGCACAAAACTTTCTTTTTACGGCAGAAACATAATCAATGTCAGGATTTTTTCTGCATGAAATATATTTTGAAAACAATGAGTTTGTTGAAGAATACTTCCTTACCTCCGATTTCTGAAACAAGAATCTGAATTTTTTTAATTGGCCCGTTGACATCACTGAAGTAGCATACTGGCATTTTAATGGTAATTGTGGTCGAGGTAGCCATAACACTCCCGCTTGAATCATAAATAGGCACCGGTTTCATTACAGGACGAGGTGGTTCTGTGCAAAGGAAACAATAAATACAAAAATAAAACATTCATATAATATTTCAATATGTAAAAGATGCATTATGAAGATTAACAAAGAGTAGTGAAGAATGAATATAGTGATATTTCATGAAGACATTTATTGGTAACTATTTTTCTACATAGTTTTTGAATATCTCATAGGGAGGACACATAAAGCAATGCCTGAAAAATTAACAATAACCTTATTCTCAGTGCAGTACCCAGGAAATCCTGCATACTTGACCTAGTGGTCTTTGGAGAATGGAGTCGAGAAACACTGTTTCAGATGAGAAGCCAAAATTCTGCATTTTGCATTTTTATTTAACAGAATCCAGTGTGGCATTAATGCATTTCAATATAGACATGCTTTCAGCTATTTAAAAATATGGTGGTAAATCTAGCTTTATTTATGCCAAGGAACAAGAAAATTACAGCATGAGCCATTGAACGAAGTATATTAGCCCCAGATTCTCCTTCAAGTCTTGATCTCAGTGCCTGTAGTCAAAAAACTTGATGAATGAAACTTAAAGCCTGCATTAAAAGGGTTGTTCACTACTCAGACAACCCCTTCTCAATTGCCATAGTTCCCCCACGTAAAATAAAAATAGCCTATATACAGGGTTGATCCTGCTTCGTCATTGCCTGGTCTCCAGGGACTGGGGTGACATTATTATGCCTTGTGAGCAATGAAGCCCATTAGCGACTGCTTCCCTATCATTTCCTGAAGTCACAGAGTAGCAGTAGCTCCAACTTATTCCAGGCATTATTTTCGATCAAAGAAAGTGAGAGTGAAGCGGCCGCTGATTGTGTGAATGGTTCAAATGGCATAATGTCAAGTGAGCCCCTCGAGACCAGGAACTGATATTGCAGGTACAGTGCCGGTACCGGAGGTGAGTATAGGCTGTTTTTACTTTACACCGTGGACTATTGCAGGCAGTACGGTGGCTCAGTGATTAGCACTGCAATCTTGCAGCGCTGGAGTCCTACGTTCAAATTCCACCAAAGACAACATCTGCAAGGAGTTTGTATGTTCTCCCCATTTGCGTGCATTTCCTCCAGGTTCTCTGGTTTCTTCCACACTCCAAAGATATACTGATAGAGAATTTAGATTGTGAGCCCAATTGGGGACAGTGATGATAATGTCTGTAAAGCGCTGCGGAATAAGATAGCGCTAGATATTCAAAGCATAATAATTTGAGGAGTCTTTTGAGTAGTGGACAACTCGCTTAAATTTGTGATATGATAATAACATATGTACAAAGTACTGTAGGCTGAAATGGACACACTCATATACATGAGACTTTAAGGAGCAAATAACTGTTCAGATATAGGAAAACAAGTAGATATACAGCATGAGAACATAAAGAAGCTTCCATTTCCTATATTGACTTGATTAGGTTGAGTAGCATTAGCAGTCACTTGCCCCAGCAAACAGTTCTGTTCCTTTGTTCTGCTGATTGGTGGCGGTACTAGGAATGTAGAAAGCCTCTATAATGTCAGTGTCACTATTTTACATGAAATGAATGGGGCAAATGATACATGGATGTAACTACGCCTATTTATTTAATATAGGAATTATTTTAATGTTGGGTTGGCGAGTGGGCCAGTTACTTTACATCTACAGATTTCAGCAGGCTCATTTTTTCCAGCATCACATTTTCTGTTGGATATTCTAATGAATAGAACATGTACATGATATCTGAACCTTGTGCATGCAGGCTGACAGATATCTATAGACGCGACATCACCGGCAACATTCACGGTGAGGAAGGAAACAAAGCAAGATTATCTCTTCAAGCTTTTAATATTACCTTTTACATCAGTCGTAATTCTCATCTGAATTTTTGGTCCAGCACCAGCACTGTTCACAGCATAAATCTACAAAGAAAATGGATTTATTTACAGCAATGCATGAAATTGTGAAATGATGTCACAGGCTATAAAAGACAAGTGTGTGAACTTTAATTTTTCTAATTCACATTGCAGCAGATAACCCACAAAAAAACTTTACATTTTATGATGTATCATAAGGATATTTTTATAGCCTCAACATATTGTCAGAGCAAATGACTAGTGATCTGCTATTTACTTATTATCAAAAAATTAATAGGTTGTCGTTATAGGAGTTTTGTGGTCCCAAAAGGCCCTTCTCCCATGATTGCAGTTTTTGTTGAAAAAAAAAACCCTATTCTTTACTCACCATCCCTGGGTCCAGAGTTGAGCCTGCACCACTGTTCCAGATGTCTGTTATTGTCAGCAGCGCTAAAGTCAAATGGACAGCACTGCAGCCAATAAATGAGTTCAGAAGCTCTAAACAAGTTGACAGCAAGAGTAGCTCACAGTTGCTGTTTAAACCCCTTCATGACCCAGCCTATTTTGACCTTAAAGACCTTGCCATTTTTTGCAATTCTGACCAGTGTCTCTTTATGAGGTAATAACTCAAAAATGCTTCAACAAATCCTAGCGATTCTGAGAATGTTTTTTCATGACATATTGGGCTTCATGTTAGTTGTAAATTTAGGTCGATAATTTTTGCGTTTATTTGTGAAGAAAATGGAAATTTGGCGAAAATTTGGAAAATTGTGCAATTTTCAAATTTTGAGTTTTTATTCTGTTAAACCAGAGAGTTATGTGACACAAAATAGTTAATAAATAACATTTCCACATGTCTACTTTACATCAGTACAATTTTGGAAGCAAAATTTTTTTTTGTTAGGAAGTTATAAGGGTTAAAAGTTGACCAGTGATTTCTAATTTTTACCACAAAATTTACAAAACCATTTTTTTTAGGGACCACCTCACATTTGAAGTCACTTTGAGGGGTCTATATGGCAGAAAATACCCAAAAGTAACACTATTCTAAAAACTGCACCCCTTAAGCTATTCAAAACTACATTCAAGAAGATTATTAACCCTTCAGGTGCTTCACAGGAACTAAAGCAACGTGGAAAGAAAAAATGGACATTTTAATTTTTCCAACAAAAATTTTCTTTTGGCATCAATTTTTTCATTTTTACATGGGCAACAGGATAAAATGGATCCTAAAATTTGTTGGGCAATTACACGGATACCTCATGTGTGTTCATAAACCACTGTTTGGGCGCACGGCAGGGCTCAGAAGGGAAGGAGCGCCATTTGACTTTTTGAATGGAAAATATGCTGGAATATTTAGCTGTTGCCATGTCGCATTTGGAGAGTCCCTGTGTGCCTAAACATTGGAGCTTCCCCACAAGTGACCCCATTTTGGAAACTAGACCCCACAAGGAACTTATCTAGATGCATAGTGAGCACTTTGAACCCCCAGGTGCTTAACAAATTGATCCGTAAAAAAAATTTTCCACAAAAATTTTCTTTTAGCCTCAGTTTTTTCATTTTCACATGAGCAACAAGATAAAATGGATCCTAAAATTTGTTTGGCAATCTATCCTGAGTACACAGATACCTCATATGTGGTCATAAACCACTGTTTGGGCGCATGGCAGGGCCCAGAAGGGAAGTAGCGCTATTTGATTTTTTTAATGGAAAATTAGCTCCAATCGTTAGCGGACACCATGACGCGTTTGAAGAGCCACTGATGTGCCTAAACAGTAGAAACCCCGCACAAGTGACCCCATTTTGGAAACTAGACCCCCCAAGGAGCTTATCTAGATCTGTAGTGAGCACTTTGAACCTCCAAGTGCTTCACAGTTTATAACGCAGAGCAGTGAAAATAAAAAATCATTTTTCTACTCAAAAATGATTTTTTAGCTCCCTATTTTTTATTTTTCCAAGGGTAACAGGATAAATTGGACCCCAAAAGATGTTGTCCAGTTTGTCCTGAGTACGCTGGTACACCATATGTGGGGGGGAACCACTGTTTGGGCGCACGGCAGGGTTCAGAAGGGAAGGAGCGCCATTTGACTTTTTGAATGGAAAATTAGCTCCAATCGCTAGCGAACACCATGTCGTGTTTGGAGAGCCCCTGTGTGCTTAAACTTTGGAGCTCCCCCACAAATTACCCCATTTTGCAAACTAGACCCCTTAAAGAACTTACCTAGATGCATAGTGAGCACTTTGAACCCCCAGGTGCTTCACAGAAGTTTATAACACAGAGCCGTGAAAATAAAAAATCATTTTTTCCCCTCAAAAAATTATTTTTAGCCCCCTATTTTTTATTTTCACAATGGTTACAGGAGAAATTGGACCCCAAAAGTTGTTGTCCAGTTTGTCCTGAGTACGCTGGTACCTCATATGTGGGGGGAACCACTGTTTGGGCACACGTCAGGGCTCGGAATGGATGTAGTGACGCTTTGAAATGCTGACTTGATGGAATGTTCTGCAGGCATCTTGTTACGTTTGCAGAGCCCCTGATGTGCCTAAACAGTAGAAACCCCCCTCAAGTGACCTCATTTTGGAAACTAGACCCCCTAGGGAACTTATCTAGATGTGTGGTGAGCACTTTGAACCCCCACGTGCTTCACAGTAGTTTATAATGCAGAGCCGTGAAAATAAAAAATCATTTTTTTCCTCAAAAAATGATTTTTTTAGCCCACAATTTTTTATTTTTACAAGGGTAACAGGAGAAATTGGACCCCAAAAGTTGTTGTACAGTTTGTCCTGAGTACGTTGGTACCCCATATGTGGGGGAGAACCACTGTTCCGGCACACGTCGGGGCTCGGAAGGGAAGTAGTGACGTTTTGAAATGCCGACTTTGATGGAATGGTCTGCGGGCATCATGTTACGTTTGCTGAGCCCCTGATGTGCCTAAACAGTAGAAACTCCCCACAAATGACCCTATTTTGGAAACTAGACCCCCCAAGGAACTTATCTAGATGTGTGGTGAGCACTTTGAACCCCTAAGGGCTTCACAGAAGTTTATAATGCCCGGGCATGAAAATAAAAAAATCATATTTTTTCCAATTTTTGTATTTTCCCAAGGGTAACAGGGGAAATTAGACCCCAAAAGTTGTCCAATTTGTCCTGAGTATGCTGATATCCCATATGTGGGATAAAATTACTGTATGGGCACATGGCGGGGCTCGGAAGGGAAGTAGCGACGTTTTGAAATGCCGACTTGATGGAATGGTCTGCGGGCGTCATGTTAAGTTTGCAGAGCCCATGATGTGCCTAAACTGTGGAACCCCCCAAATGACCCCATTTTGGAAACTAGACCACCCAAGGAACTTATCTAGATGTTTAGTGAGCACTTTGAACCCCAAGTGCTTCACAGAAGTTAATAACCCAAAGCCATGAAAATAAAAAATAATTTTTTCTCCTCAAAAAATGAATTTTTAGCCCTCAATTTTTTTTTTCACAAGGGTAACAGGAGAAATTGGACCCAAAAAGTTGTTGTCCTGTTTGTCCTGAGTACGCTGATGTCCTATATGTGGAGAAAACTACTGTATGGGCACACGTCGGGGCTCGGAAGGGAAGTAGTGATGTTTTGAATTGCTGACTTGATGGAATGGTCTGCGGGCGTCATGTTTCGTTTGCAGAGCCCATGATGTGCCTAAACTGTGGAACCCCCCCACAAGTGACCCCATTTTGGAAACTAGATCCCCCAAGGAACTCATCTAGATGTGTGGTGAGTACTTTGAATCTCCAAGTTCTTCACAGAAGTTTATAACGCAGAGCAGTGAAAATAAAAATATCATTTTTTTCCACAAAAATAATTTTTTAGTCCCCAATTTTTTTTTTCCCAAGGATAACAGGAGAAATTGAGACCCCCAAAGTTGTTGTGCAATTTTTCCTGAGTACGCTGATACCCTATAAGTGAGGGTAAAGCACTATTTGGGCACACGTCGGGGCTCGGAATGGAGGGAGCACTGTTTGACTTTTTGAACGCAAAATTGGCTGGAATAAATGGTGGCGCCATGTCGCGTTTGGAGACCCCCTGATGTGCATAAATAGTGGAAACCCCTCAATTCTAACTCCAATCCTAACCCCAACACACCCCTAACAACAACCCTAACCCCAACACACCCCTAACCCTAATTTCAACCCTAACCAACCAACACACCCCGAACCCTAATCCCAACAATAACCATAACCCTAACCACAAGCCTAACCCTAATCCCAACCTAACCCCAACACACACCTAACCATAGCCCTAACCACAAGCCTAACCCTAATCCTAACCCTAACACACCCCTAACCCTAACCACAAGCCTAACCCTAATTCCAACCCTAACCCTAATTCTAACCCTAACCCTAATTCTAACCCTAATCCTAATTCTAACCCTAACACCAATTCTAACCCTAATTCTAAGTCTAACCCTAATTCTAACCCTAATGGTAAAATAAAAAATATTTTCTTTATTTTATTACTTGTCCCTACCTGTGGGGTGATATAGGGGGGGTTATTTACTTTTTTTTATCTTGATCACTGTGAGAGTTTATCACAGTGATCAAAATAAATGTATGGAATCTGCCAGTCCAGCAGGCGCACTGCGTGTGCGCCCGCCATTTTGCAAAATGGCGGCGCCCATGAAATATCCAGAAGGGACTCCGGGATGGCCACAGGGACATCGCAGGTCCCAAGAGAGGTGAGGGGGGGATCGGAAGGCGGGGGAGTGGAGGGAGGGTGGAGGGGAGCAGATAGTGACGGCGGCAACCGATCACCGCCATCAATCGGTGGCGGCGGCCGATCGCCCCATCTCTCGGTGTGGGGGGGGTCGGATCTCGGTCTCCAGCCATGGCCGATGCTATTGCAGTATCAGCCATGGCTGGATTGTAATATTTCACCAAATTTCATTGATGAAATATTACAAATCGCTCTGATTGGTTGTTTCACTTTTAACAGCCAATCACAGCGATCGTAGCCACGGGGGTTAAGCCACCCCCCTATGGTGAAATACGAAGGGTTTTGTGCCTGCGGGTCAGGTGACCTTTCAGTGACCCCGGTCACCCGACCCGCAGGACCGCAATCTCCCCATGACGCCACATACGCATCACAGGTCGGATTGGCACCGACTTTCATGACGCCCACGTGGCGTCACAGGTCGGGAAGGGGTTAAGGGGTGCATGGGTATCCATTTATGCCCTGTGCTCCTTGCCCACGTTCCTGGTAATGCGGTTACATCCCATATGTCTTGTAATGTTGCTATAATGTGTATTGCATTGCACCTATGTTTATGTGTTGTGAAGTAGGACTTAGACCAGTAGGGGAGCACAGTAAAATAGAATAGGGAATTAGTTGGACCAATGGGATTAGGCTAGTTAGTAGGGAATAAGGAAGAGTAGTTGGTGAGCTTCCTGGAGTTAGTGAGTGAGAGCCGGGAGCCAAAACAGGGCAGTCGTGTCTGGGGAATGTTTAAGCCAAGGAGCCCAGCAGTCCAGGGCCTAAGAGCTGTGATAGCCACATGGTCATGGAGGAATATCAGGGCAGCATAAGAATGGTAGTGGCTAGCTTCATGGGAACAACCCTTAATGTCCAAGCCCTACGGCCAGGAAAGGATTGAGAGAGCCATCCTTCAACTTTGCCTTTGGAGAGGGAAGCAGGCAGGGAACTCGTGACAGAGTTAGTCCAGCCAGTCAGGAAGCTGTGGTACCGGAGGATAAGGTACGGAAATGAGATATTCCTGGAGGAGTGAGGGACAGTACAGGGAAAGGAATGATTATATTCTGCGAGGAATCTTGTGCTGTTTCTGTGGCTAAACTGGACGAGCTGAGTAAAGTTGTTTTGCTGAAAATTAACTTGAACTCTGACTATCACTGTGTGATGCTGAAAGAAAAGGAGCCCCGGCCATGTGAAGCGGACCCCGACCTACAAGTGAGTGGACTACAATGTGTTATGTGGCGGGGAGCCAGGGTGTGCCAGAACTGACACCGTTAGTCACGACTACCGCCTTGGCCTCTGTCACAGCTGCACTCACTAATTGGCTGCTGCTCTGTCAATGTGACATTAGCGCTTCAGACCATAACAGACCCTGAGCCACATTGGAGACTCAGCACTGGACTTGTGGAGGGAGAGTAAATCATACTTCTTTTTCCTAAAACAAAATACAGCCGGAGGGCAGGGGTCTTCCCAAACTGTAAAACCTCTTCAAATCTGAGTCACAGACAACATTGGATAGAATACCTATTAAAAGAATAGATATTCTGTAAATATTTTACTATAAGTACAAAAAGAAGTTATATAACTATAGAAGGAATGAATAGATGTATGCATTATTTACAAGAAGAGTCGGACTGGCCTACTGGCGTCCTGGAGGATTCTACAGTCAGCCCAGACACTGACATCTGCTCGCACAGTGAACATAGAACACGTGTGTTGGCGATATGCACACCGACCATTCTCCCCAATTGTCTAACTGGGGAGAGCGGTGACATAAAAAGCCATGGGCATGGAAAATTGCTCTGTTACTTACAAATAGTGAGCTGCAGTCTGCCGCAGTAGAATGTGGCATCAGTGACACGCACACTGCCTTCCGGGTTGTCTAACACTGGGAAGACCCAAGAGCAGTACGTCATGACTCCTCCCAGTGTCTATGTCACTACTCCTCACGGCTCCTTCCAGAATTAGACAACCTGGAAGAGCCCCCTCTCTCCCTATCACCCCTGACTAACTGAGCCCCCTCTCCCTGTATCACCCCTCTCTGACTGAGCTCCTCCCCCACTGTATCACTCCTAACTGAGCCCCTTCTCCCTGTATCACCCCTCACTGACTAAAAGTTTTCTTCCATCACTACTAACAAAATAAGGAACTTAATAAAAAGTTATGGCTCTGTATGGGGCAGAAATATTTCCGTAAAAAGTGTATTGGGAGATGTGAGTGAAAGCTTTCTTTCGATATCACTCCAATACATACTGATTTAGGCCCCCCAACACTATTAGTGGCTACATTCACATAATGTATTTGCTGCAGAATTTCTACAATGGAAATGCCACAGCAAATTAACAGTGGTAATATCCACACAGATATTGTGAAGATATTGCTGCATTTACTACTACACAATGGTGCACTTTTACCACTCTCTTAGTCCTTTGTATTGTAAAGGTTGAAATCGGTGGTGAATATTCGCAGCATAAATTGACACATTGTTCATGTCAAAGCTGCAGCGTTGGTCAATTCACATAATCTCATCCACTACGCTGGTGCTGTAAAACATTGGTTTAGTGGTTATTACCAATCAGGGGTTATTTATCATTTAGTTTGCACCAAAATGAGGGCACTAGCACTTTTTATAACATTAAAGGCTCGCTCACATATGTGTAGACATACGCCAAGTTCGCATTGGCCTTGCACTAATTTTATGCAATTAAGCAATAATCATCTGTTTTTCCTCAGCTGGAAATGCACTGAGGAAAAAATTGCAGCATGCTGCGTATAGCTGCATATATCGGATCAGACTCGCCAATGCATGTCAATGGGCGTCAGAAAAAAATCAGACCATCCATATGCCATCAGATATTTACTTACACATCTCAAAGGAACCAAGAAATGACATCAGCCAAGCACAGGAAGTTCACAGTCAGAACCCTCAGAACAAATAAACAGATACTTTAGATATATAGACATGGAGTCAATCCTATTTTATGAAACCAGCAAAGGTAAAACAGACAGCTGTGAGCTGATATTATCAGACTTGGAAGGTCCATAGTTATTGGCCCTTCCCACTCTAAAAATACTAGCTCTCAGCCGCCCGAAAAATTGGTGCATCACATTAGATGCACCACTTCTGGCGCTTTGTCTTCACTCTTCCCGATTGCCCTGGTGTGGTGGCAATCATGGCAATGGGGCTTGGGGTTGATGTCATCTGTGTTTTGTCAAAAATTTCAGCTGGGATTAAGCACTGTGGTTACAAATGGAGAGGTGTCTATCAGACATCCCCATTACTAACACAGTGATAAACAAAAACACACACACACCAAAAAATACTTTAAGTAGACACTCTTCAACACTTTCCTTCATTAATCAATTTATGAAAAAAAACCATGCACGTACGACGTAGTCCAGGAAATCTGATGTAGTCTACAAATATTAACCTGAAAAACATAGAAAGAGAGAAACAAAAACATGACACTGTCCCTGGTTCACCAGTTTATTAGAAAATAAGGGTCGCACGCAGGTACAACGTAGTCCAACACTTCATTCAATATTCCCAAATTTAATTGTTAAAAGCCTATGTAGAATCGTTCTGAGTCTCCATAAACTTTTAGCAGCAGCCATTCTTGGCTCATGCTGCGTTCTCCATAGGCTTTTAACAATGAAATCGAGGAACTTCGAGGGAAGCATGTGGGACCCTTATTTTCTAGTAAATTGGTGAACGAGGGACAGCATCTTGTTGTTGTTTCTCTCTTTTTATGTTTTTCAGGTTTCCATTTGTGTACTACGTCAGATTCCCTGGGCTACGTCGGACCTGCATGTTTTGTTTTTTTTTAGAAATTGGAGAACCATGGAAAGTGTGGGGGAATGTTTATTCAAATAAAGTATTTTTTTCTGCTGTGTTTTTTTTTTACTACTGGATTAGTAATGGGGGTGTCTGATTGACACCTCTCTATTACTAACCCCAGTGCTTCATGGCAGCTATTTTTGTCAAATAACAGCTGATATCAACCTCGAGCCCCATTACCCCGATTATCACTATACCAGGTCAATCAAGAAAAGCAAAGGCGAAGCACCAGAATTGGCGCATCTGATGTGATGTGTCACTTCTAGGAAGGATGCATGCTGCTATTTTTATGCTGGGAAGGGCCCAAGAACCATGGACCTTCACAGCCTGATAATTTCAGCCCAAAAATGTCTGCTTTACCTTTGCTGGTTATCAAAAAAGGGGGGACCCCCACATCGTATATTTAAATTATTTATTTATTTATTTATTAGACAACTTATTATTAAACAAGACTAAACACATGAAAAGCACTAAAGTTTGCAAGTTTATTTTATGTACGGGTTTGTGAATTTATTCTACTATCTATCTATCTATCTATCTATCTATCTATCTATCTATCTATCTATCTTACTATATATAATATCTATTTATTATTATCTATTATATATCTAATATCTTTCTATCATGTATCTATATGTTTATATAAGATTGCTTTATTATTTATGACAACTAGATTTAATTTACCTTTAGTGTTATAGTACGTAAAAGCTGATGTTAAAAACGCATGATATATGGATGCTAGGCAAGAAAATAAAACGCACACACGCATAGCACTCGCATGACATATGGAATGATTGGAATGATATAACACATGACATTCACTTTACACTCGCCAACTTTACTGGCTGAGAATCTGAGTGATTTTATTTAAGCAGACGTGAGCAAACTCTAAGAAATGTAATACTTTTTATGATACCCTGATGCTAGAATGTTTTACCACACAACTGGTGGTCTTGTATTTATTTATATGTAGCTACAGTACATAGTGAGCCCCAAGAATGATTTTCTCTGGCGGGCCCAAGGTGCTCCTCCAGTCTGATGCTGTTTACAGGCACTGTAGTAGATACTCTAATGATAAAAAGACATGTATACCAAGACATGCATGAAACAATGTATGTCTAACAAATAAACTCAGCATTTTTAAGAAAATAATTTTTTTGCAGCCTTAATTCCGCTATTATTGTTCTTGTGGAAGGCCAATATTTTTTACAGATATCACTAAGTCTTCAAATAAGTATTTACACAACTGCTACAAAAGCAAGAAGAATAAACAAAAAAAAGCTGAGAAAATTATTAGCCTTCGTTTAGTATATAATGGGTATTGAAAACTGGTGAAAGTACTTGATTGAGATCGGTCATATGTGGAGATGTACCATGATCACTTACACTGATGTTATATGTATATCCACCTTTAAGTCCTTCTATAACTGCAGTTACAATTCATCATTTTTTTTAATAATACTCAGATTGCGGATTTGAGATTTTGTGGGATCATCTTCTTTATACACCAGTGCTTGGAACATTTGGATGTTTCCATTAGGTTCAGCTGGAGGTATGAAGGTCATCTGAACTTTGGTCACTTCATTTGGAATTTTCTCAATTGTTACGTTTTTAGGTGGATCATTTGGCACTAAAAGAAATTATTATAACAATTTTTTTAGTAAAACAAATACAAATCTTAAGAATATGACGAGCTAAACCTAAGGGACATCAGTCTTAATTAACCTCTAGTCGCTTGTCTAAAAACATTCAATTATACTATATTATTGATATAAACAAATATGAACCACTTCAAATCATGAACAATTTTTGTTATTATGCTTAGTTTTTTCCTCCCCTCTTTCAAACAGTAATAACTTTATTTTTTCATTGACATAGGCATATGGGATTTGTGTTTTTGTGCAACAAAGTGTGGGTTTGACTAACACTTTCACTTTACCTTTTATTGAGCTGAAATACAAGAAAAATATCCAAGTGCAGTAAAATTATGAAAATAATGCAATTCTGCCATTTTTTCCCTCTTATTTTGATTTTACTATATTCATTGTGCAGCAACAATGACTGTGAAGACACATCATTTAATATTAATATCCAGACATCTATTTACAGTAAGCCAAAATCATAGACTGTTATCTTTATGTTGACTCTTCTTGTAGGTTGAATTGATATTTGCAAATTGATGAATGTGAGTCGCCCGTAGCCAGGGCCTGTGGGGTACTCGGCACCGAGCCCGTTCACTTCAATGGGGGATGTCACGGGTAGCACAGCTCAGTCCGTGGCCCTGGGGGCTCACCTCAATAAAAGGGGAATATTTACAGGGGATTATAGGTTTGTAGAAATGTTTGTGACGCCACCTGTGGTACCTGGTCAGGGTGACCAGCGCTGCAGGGTAGATCCTCTGAGGGGTTGTTACTGGGCAGCAAGATGTTAAGTCTTTCACAGGCAAGACTGATCCCTCAGGGTATATGGCGGTGTAGGGGTGCAGAATCAATAAGGCAGACACACACACGAAAGTCTCTTTCTGTACCTTTACTGATGGTAGTTGCAGGCACGTCCCGGGAAGCTGTCAGGGTGGAGGATGCACGTCCAGTAATCCCACTGAGTAGGTGTAGGGCCTCCGTACTCCTGTATGTGTGTGAGTTTCTGACCTGTATATAACGAAGTCTAACTCTGTCTTCTTCGTATACGCCCGGCTGACTTTGTGGTGGAGCCTTCTCTTGGATAGAACTTAGTCTCTAATGGTTGCGCTAACCAGACTCCTGTTCTTCCTGACCCCGGTTACGTATCAGCACTGCTGGGCCCCTGCGACTTGAAGTCCCACAGGGTCTCCAGTATCTCCTACTAGTCGTGTAGATGCTAGCAAGCTCAGACCCGGTGTCCGGTAGTGCAGAGTAGAGGTAAGCGATCAATGCTGTTTCAACCTCTGTCACTCTATTCTTCCTTCCACTCGCCTTTTGTCCTACTCTCACCTTTAACATTAGCACACACTAGCAGTAGATGGCAGTTTCTCCTTCTCTTCACCGCTCTCAAAGCGTCGGCACGCTTGCTCACTATAACTACCTCAGTTGACTCAGTTTTGACCAGGCTAAGTGGCAATCTTTCCCACCATTACTGGACTCCACAAAATAAACTAAGTTCAAGCTGTAAACTTCAGTCCTTCAAGCCCTGTAGTTCCCTTTCCTTCACTTCCTTCGGAGACTCTGTCTGAAGTAGCTATCAGGTCCTTCTGTCAGACTGATCTATGCTCACTTCAAGAGCTACTTTCCACTTTTCTAGGGAACTATCAGCTTGTCACGTTTAAGATAACTTTCCTCTCTGCTCATCTGAGGTACAACCAACAACTAGCCAACTCTCAGCTAGACTGACTGGAAACACTACTGCTCGGTCTCTCCACAACCCTTATATATATATGTAATACTCTTCAAGGGCTCCCTCTGGTGGCTCCAGGGAAAAGTGAAGGTGTGAATGAATATCAGGTATGTAAGTGTGGGTTTACCTTCTGTGCATCCTCCAGGGTAACATGTGGCCTCAAGCGCAGCTGGGCTACACATCCCCCCCAGTTATCATCAGCACTCCCGGGCTGAAAAAAAAAAAATTTTTATATAACATCAACATAAACAATAACTCGTCCCTTGCGGGAGGTAAGGACACTTCAAACGTTGCAATAAATACAAGTACAAGTAGAAAATAGCAAAAACTTTCAAGTGCAAATATATACAAGATTCTTGTGGAGGACCGGTCCAAAACCTCCCACCGTGGTCCTGGGTGGGCTGCAGGACTTCTCTTCTGCAGACCTCACTCTAGGCCACACCATATGGGTTTTTCTTCAGAGGTAGAACAGTTTACGTAAAACCAAGATGGGGCACCGAGTGCCAACTATTTAAATTAAAAGTTTTTGGGCTGGCAAAGTCCTCAGCCACGCAGTCCACATTATAGACATTTGAAAACCACATTACCCAACTGGGGTATACTATGCATCAATCATGTAAACATTTTTACAATAAAGTGCAACTCTTCAACATAACTTCTCTGGCAACTTTGTACAGTACAGTAAACCCTGTCTGGGTCCTACTGGTCTTCAGCAAACATGGCAGCATCTTCCATACCTGGGGCTGGAAGCACACTGTGGGTTCTAAACCGCATCACCATTAAGTTATGTCCTGCTACCGGTGTCTGGGTAACCACAGTTCTCTTTTCAACTTTCATTCTGCAACTTCCTGGAGGCCTGACAGGTGCCTCTCCTAAGCTTAGGCTCTGCAGGTCGCACAGGCTTGGCTCAGTAGGGGACACTTTTGCAGTCACTGCGCTCTGCAGCGTTTCAAGTGTGATGCAGGTGCGTGGACTGGCTCAGTAGAGGGCGCACTAGCAGCCACTGCGCTCTGCAGCGTTGCAGAATAGGACGCTGGTGCGCGGACTGGCGCCGGTGTGGCTGGGGCCTGGGACACAAAGACACGGGGTGCGTTTCCAGCTTCAGGGACCGGGGCGCTGACTCTGGAGACGTTCAGGGCATACCACCCCTTAAGTCCCCAATGCCGCGTGTAGGAGACTACATCTCTTATTAACAGATCCCTGCCCGGGTGCCCCTCAGGAAGGTGAGACTCCACATCCCTCCGGTTGACAAAGACCTCCTGGTACAGGCCGGGCTCATGGATGAACCCCCAGACTCCCTGGAGTTTGAAGTCTCGTATAGCCCCCTGGCGCCGCGGTTCCCGGAGCGTACCTTTATCTTGCCGGACGATCTCCTTATCGGCAAGATCCTGCTCCCGGTACCTCTGGCGAAGCCGCTGCGCCTCCCGCTGCTTCCGCTGCTGCCTCTCCTCCTGCTCACGGCGTCTCCATTCGTTCTCTTCCTGGGCGGCGTACTCCACGTCGTCCAGGAGCTCCATTTCCTCCCAGTCGATCTCCATTGCTTGTGGCTGGGTTTCTTCCGTCGTCCCTAGCAGGAGACTGCATTCCGCTGCTACCGCTGCGGCCTCTGGTTCCAGGTCTGGCTGGCGTTCCGGTCCGGGCAAGGCCTCCTCAGCCTCCTCTCTCCCCGCCGCGTCCTCGGCGGGGTCAGGTACAGCTCTTCCGGGGCCGGCCTCCGGTTCCTCCTCAGCCGCTGGTTCTAGTGGTGGCGCGGGTGGCAGTTGCGCATCCAGGGGGGAGAGCAGCTGGTCCCACTGCAGCCGCAGTTTCAGGGCACGCCAGCTCCGCTCCATCGCCTCCATCTCTGCGCGGTGTCGGGCCAGATCCCGCAGCGCCGCATCCACCTCCTCCACACGATACATCATTTCGTCGCTCTCCCAACCTGGGGATGGTTCGGGCCCAGGATACACTTCTTCAGGGGAACGGGTCTGCGCACCGCCATTCCCCCACACAGTGACTCCTGTCCTTCCGCCATCTCACTCCAAGCCAGACTAAGTTTTCCATCCGGAACAAGCTGGTCTTTTCCGTGGAGGCGGGACTTTCGCTTTCTCTTCCTTGCACTGAGGATGAAGAGGAGGCGGATCTCTCTTGCAGTGGGGCATGCTCTGACATTGTAGAAGCACTTGGATAGGACGGCCATAAATTTCGCACCACAGGGAGGGGTACGCCCACAAATACATGCCCTCCTTCTTCACCAGGGCGCGAATATGGCGGCAAAATGGCAGCGAATGGCGCCAAAAATCACAAAACAGCAAAACAGTCTTTTTGCACAAAAACAGTCCATTCAGGCACACAGGACTCACATATAGCGAGCTTCGTATCCTGTTCGTGACGCCAAATTTAAGATGAGTCGCCCGTAGCCAGGGCCTGTGGGGTACTCGGCACTGAGCCCGTTCACTTCAATGGGGATGACACGGGTAGCACAGCTCGGTCCGTGGCCCTGGGGGCTCACCTCAATAAAAGGGGAATATTTACAGGGGATTATAGGTTTGTAGAAATGTTCGTGACACCACCTGTGGTACCTGGTCAGGGTGACCAGCGCTGCGGGGTAGATCCTCTGAGGGGTTGTTACTGGGCAGCAAGATGTTACGTTTTCCACAGGCAAGACTGATCCCTCAGGGTATATGGCGGTGTAAGGGTGCAGAATCAATAAGGCAGACACACACACAAAGTCTCTTTCTGTACCTTTACTGATGGTAGTTGCAGGCACGTCCCGAGAAGCTGTCAGGGTGGAGGATGCACGTCCAGTAATCCTCACTGAGTAGGTGTAGGGCCTCCATACTCCTGTATTGTGTGAGTTTCTGACCTGTATATAACGAAGTCTAACTCTGTCTTCTTCGTATACGCCCGGCTGACTTTGTGGTGGAGCCTTCTCTTGGATAGAACTTAGTCTCTAATGGTTGCGCTGACCAGACTCCTGTTCTTCCTGACCCCGGTTACGTATCAGCACTGCTGGGCCCCTGCGACTTGAAGTCCCACAGGGTCTCCGGTATCTCCTACTAGTCGTGTAGATGCTAGCAAGCTCGGACCCGGTGTCCGGTAGTGCAGAGTAGAGGTAAGCGATCAATGCTGTTTCAACCTCTGTCACTCTCTTCTTCCTTCCACTCGCCTTTCGTCCTACTCTCACCTTTAACATAAGCACACACTAGCAGTAGATGGCAGTTTCTCCTTCTCTTCACCGCTCTCAAAGCGTCGGCATGCTTGCTCACTATAAATACCTCAGTTGACTCAGTTTTGACCAGGCTAAGTGGTAATCTTTCCCACCATTACTGGACTCCACAAAATAAACTAAGTTCAAGCTGTAAACTTCAGTCCTTCAAGCCCTGTAGTTCCCTTTCCTTCACTTCCTTCGGAGGCTCTGTCTGAAGTAGCTATCAGGACCTTCTGTCAGACTGATCTATGCTCACTTCAAGAGCTACTTTCCACTTTTCTAGGGAACTATCAGCTTGTCACGTTCTATGATAACTTTCCTCTCTGCTCATCTGAGGTACAACCAACAACTAGCCAACTCTCAGCTAGACTGACTGGAAACACTACTGCTCTGTCTCTCCACAACCCTTATATATATGTAATACTCTTCAAGGGCTCCCTCTGGTGGCTCCAGGGAAAAGTGAAGGTGTGAATGAATATCAGGTATGTAAGTGTGGGTTTACCTTCTGTGCATCCTCCAGGGTAACATGTGGCCTCAAGCGCAGCTGGGCTACACAAATGGTTGTTATTTACCTATTTTATCAGCTCCTACAGTTTACTGTACTGTTATCTTTGCAAAACAGGGATGCAGACTCAAGGCCCCTTTACACTAAGCGAGATCGCTGAGACGTCACCGATTTTGTGACATAGCAGCGACCTAGCAAAGCAATCTCGCTTAGTGTGACACTCAGCGACGATCAGCCCCCCTGCTGGGTGTCGCTGATCGTCGCTGAATGTCCTGGACCATTTTTTGATCGCTGGTGTCCCGCTGGCCAGCGCGCATCACTGCGTGTGACAGGTGGGAGACCAGCGATCAGCCAGCCGAAGCTGGTAACCAAGTTAAACATCGGGTTTCCAGGCGCCGGGCGGTGCCTGGAAACCCGATGTGTACCTTAGATACCAGCGCGCAGAGGAAGGGGAGCTGGTAACCAAGGTACACATCGGGTTTCTAAGCGCCGAGCGGTGCCTAGAAACCCGATGTGTATCTTGGTTACCAGCTCCCTGCACCAGCGCGCTGGTATCTAAGGTACACTGCCGGTAACTAAGTGATGTGCGTCTCTTGTTACTGGCATTGTCGCTGTCCTGATCGCTGCCTGAGCTGCATGTTTGGCAGCTCAGCAGCGATCATGTAGCGACACACCAGCGATCCTGACAAGTGCATATCGTTGTCGGGATCGCTGGTGAGTCGTTATGTGTATTGGGACCCTCACAGAAAAAGGATGTTTGCTGATATGTTGATTACACATTATGCTAGGCCAATCAGTTTGTTCAAACAATGCGGGTTGACCTCATCACCCCTTCTCCTTGGCCTCTGATTGATGACTTGAAGAACAGTTGTGAACTACTAAAAGGGTATATGGCTCTGTAATGAGATCCAAGAGATCCAGAAATGCAAATAAGCAGAGAGTCTTTACAAAACCATAGCCAAGAACACTATAACTGCCAGATCATGGCTCCAACACGAGGAATCCAGATTTGACATTCTACAGGATACCAGTTTAGTGGACCATGGCCCCGGCTGAAAGAATATAGATCTGCTCCATTTATCATCCCTGAATCCACGGATATGTTTGGAGAGGTCAGGATCTGGACCTGAGCTCCATGGATACATTTTGTAAAGCCAGGAATAGGACCCACCAGTCACCTGGCTCCATTGAGATTTTTGTGGCCTTGTACCTAAATGGACTGTCAGCTTCCTAAGCTTGTCGTTATATCTTCTCTGTGAATGCCACAGATGGGGTACTCGATCCTGGAAGATCTGAAGTCACAGCTGCTCTTATCCTGGCGAGTAAGCGAAAAGGTGAGACTCTGTAATTCTGCTCCATCTTGGGTGTTTTGCTGGGAATGTTCTATGTGTTATCTCCCTGCTTTGTGGTTCAATAAACTATTACCACTCTGTTTTACCCTCATCCTGTGTTGCCTTAGTATTATGGCCACGATAAAAGGAGAGAGAGCGTTCGGTGGGATGATCCCTGGTCCATGTGGTTTCGGCTAGCGGACTAGAGCACCTGCTGAGCCCCCCGTGTCTCAACAATGTTCTAACATGATTTTTAAGGTCAATAAAATTATGGAGATATAAAAAAAATTTTTTGAAGTTAAATGGCAAAATAAATTTGGGGAAATAAGTAAATAAAATGGTTTGTGTCATCATTTTTGAGACCCACAACATTTTTAAATTTTTCTGTTCATGGAGTTGCAAAGGGCTTGATTTTTCTGGGGCAAGCTGACATTTATTTTGATAACAATTTGTGGTACATACAACATATTTATTGTATTTTTCAGGGAAGTGTGGTGACTAGAGTTGAGCGATACTTTCCGATATCCAAAAGTATCGGAATCAGAATGGTATCGCCGATACCATTAAAATATCGGCAATACCCGATACCGATACCGGAAATCCAATGTAAGTCTATGGGAACAAAATATCGTAACTAAAAAAACCTCTTTCTTTCCTTGTAAACACTAAATATACACACATAGAATACATTATATATATATACATGTCATTGTGACATATATATATACATATATTTATAGTTTATACACTTCTACATAGTAAAATAGCCTCTGATTCAATTGCCGGGTAAAGTCGGCTTTTGTGAAAAGACAGAAGCACCCGACATGAAATGACACTTGGTTTACATAGAGTTAACCATGTCTTTTCAGGTAGTTTGATATCTGATTTGCACAAACAATTACATGAGTGTAAGTGTGCAAAATTTCACACCTGTAGGGTTAATTAAAGGTGTAAATTCGTTGTAAAAAAAACGGACTTTTTTGCTACGAATTTACACCTTTAATTAACCCCTACAGGTGTGAAATTTTGCACACTTACACTCATGTAATTGTTTGTGCAAATCAGATATCAAACTACATGAAAAGACATGGTTAACTCTATGTAAACCAAGTGTCATTTCATGTGGGGTTCTGCATTTTCACAAAAGCCGGCAATTGAATTAGCAGGTATTATACTATGTAGAAGTGTATGAACTATAAATATATATATATATGTGTCACAAACTCAATGACATGTATATATATATATGAGGTGTAAAATTGCTGAAAAAAAATGCGTGGGCTCCCGCCCTATTTTCGCAACCAGACAGACAAAGCCAGTGAGTGGGGGCAGATAATAATAGCCCAGAGAGGGACCATTATTTTTGCCCCCCCCCGGCTACTAAAATCTGCCCCCAGACACCCCAGAAAGGGCAAATCTCTAATTAGATTTGCCCTTTCTGGCACTTTGCCCGTCTATTCCCATTGCCCTGTAGCGGTGGCGAATGGGTTAATAAGGGGTTAAAATGACCTTGCAATTGAAAGGTCACTTTAAGCCAGGTTAATAATTGAGAGCTGTCAATTAGACAACTATCAATTATTAATCCTATTGTATGAAAGAAAAATCAAACACACACACTTTAATAAAAAAGAAGTTTAATGAAATAATCACACAGTTTTTGACCATATTTTATTTACCTGCTAAAACCATTTCCTGTAATAAAAATAAAATAATAAAGCAAAATTATTCTTACCTATCCCATGCACAGTCAGGTCCCACGGTGTAATCCTTCAGAAAGGGTTAATGTTTACTGCAGGGACCGCAGCTAATGCTGCAGCCTCACAGTAAACCCCCAAATGAATGAGCTCCTCTCCTGACTGACAGGAGAGGAAGTGGAAAGCTTAATTGATTGCTTTCCACTTTCACTTCAGGTCAGCCAGGGACACCATCAGTGACATCAGAGGGAACTGATTAACAAAAATAGGGGTTCCCTTCGAAAAAAAAATGGCGTGGGGTCCCCCCTATTTTGTTAACCAGCCAGATGAAGCAGACCGCTGAGGCCTGGATTTTCAGGCTGTTAAGGAGCCAAGATCCATGGACCTTGCCAGCCTGATAATACCAGGCCACAGCAGTCTGCATATCTTGGCTGATTAACAAAAATAGGGGATCCCCTCGAAAAAAATTGGCGTGGGGTCCCCTCTATTTTTGTTAACCAGCCAGATGAAGCAGACCGCTGAGGCCTGGTTTTTCAGGCTGGTAAGGATCCAATATCCATGGACCTTGCAAGCCTGATAATACCAGGCCACAGCAGTCTGCTTAGCTTGGCTGGTTAACAAAAATAGGGGATCCCCTCGAAAAAAAAACGGCGTAGAGGTCCCCCTATTTTTGTTAACCAGCCAAGTAAAATGCAGACTGCTGCGGCCTGGTATTAAAAGACTGTCAAGGCCCATGGATTTTGACCCTCAACAGCCTGATAATACCAGGCTACAGCAGCCCCACATTTGGCGCATCAAAAGATGTGCCAATTGTGGCACTTTACCCGGCTCTTCCCACTGCCCTGTAGCGGTGGCAAGTGGGGTAATAAGGGGTTAATGTCACCGTTGATTGCACGGTGACAATAAGCCCGGTTAATAATGGAGAGGTGTCAATAAGACACCGATCCATTATTAATCCCAAAGTTATTAAATGTATAAAAAAAAGACAAAGCAAGAAAAAAGTCTTTTAATGAAATAAAAGAGACAACACAGTTTTCATTAATTTTATTATACACTCATTCCTGCGACGCCATCGATCTCCTGTAAAAAAAGAAAAAAAACAAACCAACAGTATACCACCTGTCCGACGCAGTCCATAGTAACGACAGTCCCACGACGATCCAGCTCTGCTACATCGCAATGACAGGCAGAGCCTGTCATCGCAACGCAGCACAGCTGATTACCTGCTTCCCCGGCGGTGACGTCATCGGACTGACTGCTTTACGGCCGGGATTACCCAGCAGTCACTGCAGTTATCGCGAGAAAATGCATGTGACCGCCGGGGAAAGATGATGGCGGCCATGAAGCAGTCCAGGCCGTGACCGCCGGAGATCTTCTGCCAGGTAAGTGCCGCTGACTCCTGACAGACCCGACCGACGGACACATTTTCAGGTCTCTCCAAGAATGCTCAATTAGGTTTAGGTCAGGGCTTTGGCTGGGCCAGTCAAGAATGATCACAGAGTTGTTCTGAAGCCACACCTTTGTTATTTTAGCTGTGTGCTTGGGGTCATTGTCTTGTTGTAAGGTGAACCTTCGGCCAAGTCTGAGGTCCAGAGCACTCTGAAAGTGGTTTTCATCCAAGATATCTCTGTACTTGGCCGCATTCATGTTTACTTCAATTGCAACCAGTCGTCCTGTCCCTGCAGCTGAAAAATACCCCCAGAGCATGATGCTGCCACCACCATGTTTCACTGTTGGGATTGTATTGGGCAGGTGATGAGCAGTGCCTGGTTTTCTAAAACCACACACACCACTTAGAATTATCACCAAAAAGTTCTATCTTCATGTCATCAGACCAGAAAATCTTATTTCTCATTGTCTGGGAGTCCTTCATGTGCTTTTTTAGCAAACTATGTGGGCTTTCATATGTCTTGCACTGAGGAGAGGCTTCCGTCGGGCCACTCTGCCATAAAGGACCGACTGTTGGAGGGTTGCAGTGATAGTTGACTTTATGGAACTTTCTCCCATCTCCCTACTGCATCTGTGGAGCTCAGCCACAGTGACCTTGGGGTTCTTCTTTACCTCTCTCACCAAGGCTCTTCTCCCACAATTGCTTAGATTGGCTGGATGGCCAGGTCTAGGAAGACTTCTGGTGGTCCCAAACTTCTTCCATTTAAGGATTATGGAGGCCACTGTGCTTTTAGGGACCTTGAGTACTGCAGAAATTCTTTTGTAACCTTGGCCAGATCTGTGTCTTGCCACAATTCTGTCTCTGAGCTCCTTGGCCAGTTCCTTCGACCTCATGATTCTCATTTGGTCTGACATGCACTGTGAGCTGTGAGGTCTTATATAGACAGGTGTGTGCCTTTACAAATCAAGTCCTATCAGTTTAATTAAACACAGCTGAGCTCCAATGAAGGAGTAGAACCATCTCTAAGAGGATCACAAGGAAATGGACAGCATGAGACATAAATATGAGTGTCTGAGCAAAGGGTCTCAATACTTATGACCATGTGATATTTCAGTTTTTCTTTTTTAATAAATTTGCAAAAATTTCTACATTTCTGTTTTTTTCAGTCAAGATGGGGTGCAGAGTGTACATTAATGAGAAAAAAATAACTTTTGGCATTTACCAAATGGCGGCAATGAAACAAAGAGTGAAAAATTTAAAGGGGTCTGAATACTTTCCGAACCCACTGTACAGAGAAAACTACATTTTTCACAAGAGAACTAAGATGCAGCCTATGCGGCTTCTGGCTGGCATGACAACCTGCCTCATGATACCAGTGCAGGAGGTAAATGCTAGCAAGTGCATGAGTACAGGAATTGCATTATTTAAATGTCGCTGCAAATTAACAGCACAATTTAAATTGTTAAATAGCAGAGACTAGAGCTAGTGTTCGTTGCTGCTGTTATAGGCAATTTCTGGCTATGTAACTCAGCATGCATCTTCCATGTAAGGTGGCGGTTCAATTCCTTAGCCCTTTACAGACAAGGGGACCTAACATAGGATACATATTATGTCCTATGTCAGGTAAGAGTTAAAAGGAGCCCTGCAGGAGGATTCACCCCTATTAACTAGTTACAGTGTTGACTTCACCATTTAACAAATTAACATTTAACATCCCCAATGTTTAGGAAAAGTTGCCAGCATAATCATAAAATTAAGGTAATATTTTAATATTGTGGTGCTACAGTATATTCTAGTTAATTTCACTGGTCACCCACATAAGAGTGATTATTGTCTCTGTAGCACTCCTCCTCCTTCCTAAACCACACAATTTAGTGGCTGCACTTTGGACATCTCCTGCCTCTTTGCATTGCTCTGGCAGCCCAAAATCTAACTGACTGAGTGCTTTCCCTACTTAAGGCTTGCACCTTGAACTTCTGCCTATGTACTTGTGATATAATATGACATTGGCTGGCTGTGCTTGAATACTCAACACACTACCATTTCGACTAGCCTACATAATAGAACACACAAAGGACTGGCACCACCAATAAATAGAGATTCTGTGCCATACACCCAAGCAAAAATAATGTCACTTCCGACTATGCAATCCATTATGCTGTGCAATGCTAGTAGCTTAGATCTAAACTAATATCTTTGGCTGCATAATTTCCGGTGGTGCGGTCCACCATGGCATGGCACCAGTGTATATCCTCACCTGCTCCTCTATTACTTATTACATCTATGTCACAAGGTATTTCTATTAGTTTGCATATTAATCAATTAAGTATTCTATATTTACAGTCATAGCCAAATGTGTTGTCACCCTTTAAATTGTTCCAGATAATTAAGTATTTCTCCCAGAAAATTATTGCAATTACACATATCCTGTTATAGACATATTTATTTTCTTTGTGTGTATTAGAACAACACAAAAAAATGAAATAAAAGGAAAATTGGACATAATTTCACACAAAACAAAGCTTTCTGACACTGGTTGCTAAATACATTAAAACCCAAAATCCTTTAGTAAATCTTCAGATTTCATGATACCTTGCACAAAGTCAAGGTGCCCAATGCCAGACGCAGCAAAAACAAACCCAAAACAACTTGGAACCTCCACCATATTTGACTGTAGGTATTGTGTTCTTTTCTTTATAGGCCTCATTCTGTTTTTGGTAAACAGTAGAATGATGCGCTTCCACCAAAAAGCTCTATCTAAGTCTCATGTGTTCACATGACGCTGTCCAGAAGGATTTTGGCTTAGTCATGTACATTTTGGCAAACCGCAGTCTAGATTTTATGTTTCTGTGTTAGCAGAGGTGTCCTCCTGGGTTTCCTGCCATAGCATTTCATTTCATTCAATCAATCACGACAGGTTGTTCACACTGACACTGATGCATCCTGAACCTACAAGACAGCTTGAATTTCTTTAGAAATTGATTGTGGCTGCTTCTCTATCATACGGACTATTTTGCATTACAACTAGTGTTGAGCATTCCGATACTGCAA
>JARQOD010000004.1:151613976-151746835 GCA_033576555.1 Oophaga sylvatica | reverse complement strand
AAATTGGACATAATTTCACACAAAACAAAGCTTTCTGACACTGGTTGCTAAATACATTAAAAACCCAAAATCCTTTAGTAAATCTTCAGATTTCATGATACCTTGCACAAAGTCAAGGTGCCCAATGCCAGACGCAGCAAAACAAACCCAAAACAACTTGGAACCTCCACCATATTTGACTGTAGGTATTGTGTTCTTTTCTTTATAGGCCTCATTCTGTTTTTTGGTAAACAGTAGAATGATGCGCTTCACCAAAAAGCTCTATCTAAGTCTCATGTGTTCACATGACGCTGTCCCAGAAGGATTTTGGCTTAGTCATGTACATTTTGGCAAACCGCAGTCTAGATTTTTATGTTTCTGTGTTAGCAGAGGTGTCCTCCTGGGTTTCCTGCCATAGCATTTCATTTCATTCAATCAATCATCGACAGGTTGTTCACACGACACTGATGCATCCTGAACCTACAAGACAGCTTGAATTTCTTAGAAATTGATTGTGGCTGCTTCTCTATCATACGGACCTATTTTGCATTACAACTAGTGTTGAGCATTCCGATACTGCAAATATTGGGTATCGGCCGATATTCGCTGTATCGGAATTCCGATTCCGAGTACCGATATTTCGTCATATCGGATACCGGAATCGTAATTGTCCTGTCACGGTCAGTGTCCGTCGGTCGGGTCTGTCAGGATCAGCGGCACTTACCTGGCAGAAGATCTCCGGCGGTCACGTCCTGGACTGCTTGATGGCCGCCATCATCTTCTCCCTGGCGGTCACATGCAGTTTCTCGCGATAACTGCAGTGACTGCCGGGTAATCGCGGCCGTAAAGCAGTCCGATGACGTCACCGCCGGGGAAGCAAGGTAATCAGCTGTGCTGCGTCGGATGACAGGCTCTGCTGGCATTCCGATGTAGCAGAGCTGGATCGTCGTGGGACCCTTGTTACTATGGACTGCGTCGGACAGGTGGTATACTGTTGGTTTGTTTTTTTTCTTTTTTTACAGGAGATCGATGGCGTCGCAGGAATGAGCGTATAATAAAAGAAATGAAAACTGTGTTGTCTCTTTTATTTCATTAAAATACTTTTTTCTTGCTGTGTCTTTTTTTTAAACATTTAAAAACTTTGGGATTAATAATGGATCGGTGTCTTATTGACGCCTCTCATTATTAACCGGGCTTATTGTCACCGTGCAATCACGGTGACATTAACCCCTTATACCCCGCTTGCCACCGCTACAGGCAAGTGGGAAGAGCCGGGTAAAGTGCCACAATTGGCACATCTTTTGATGCGCCAAATGTGGGGCTGCTGTAGCCTGGTATTATCAGGCTGTTGAGGGCCAAGATCCATGGGCCTTGACAGTCTTTTAATACCAGCCGCAGCAGTCTGCATTTTACTTGGCTGGTTAACAAAAATAGGGGGGATCCCCACGCCATTTTTTTTTCGAGGGGATCCCCTATTTTTGTTAACCAGCCAAGCTAAGCAGATTGCTGTGGCCTGGTATTATCAGGCTTGCAAGGTCCATGGATATTGGATCCTTACCAGCCTGAAAATCCAGGCCTCAGTAGTCTGCTTCATCTGGCTGGTTAACAAAAATAGGGGGACCCCACGCCAATATTTTCGAGGGGATCCCCTATTTTTGTTAACCAGCCAAGATATGCAGACTGCTGTGGCCTGGTATTATCAGCTGGCAAGGTTCATGGATCTTGGCTCCTTAACAGCCTGAAAATCCAGCCTCAGCAGTCTGCTTCATCTGGCTGGTTAACAAAATAGGGGGGACCCCACGCAATATTTTCGAGGGGATCCCCTATTTTTGTTAACCCAGCCAAGATATGCAGACTGCTGTGGCCTGGTATTATCAGGCTGGCAAGGTTCATGGATCTTGGCTCCTTAACAGCCTGAAAATCCAGGCCTCAGCGGTCTGCTTCATCTGGCTGGTTAACAAAAATAGGGTGACCCCACGCCAATTTTTTTCGAGGGGATCCCCTAGTTTTGTTAACCAGCCAAGATAAGCAGACTGCTGTGGCCTGGTATTATCAGGCTGGCAAGCAGGTCGGACTGAGCCACCGGGACACCGGAGAAACCTCCGGTGGGCCCCAGCTCCTGCGTGGTGGGCCCTGATTTGAAAGGATAGGTCACGGGACAGAGGGGGCGGTGGCCCCGGGCCCCGCGCTCTGAGGGGGCCATCCGGAGCTACGCTACAGTAACTGTATCGGCGTGCACAGCACGCCGATGCAGTTACATTCTGCGGCAGAGCAGGGAGAATCGCTCTCCCTGCTCTGCTGGCCCGGCCGCTATGGGGCCTGAACAGGCGGTGGGGGGCCCGGTGCCAGCAGTGGGCCCCCACCCGTCATCGGAGGGTCAGCTGTATCGGCATCCAGCCGATACGCTGACCGCATAGAGAGAGAAGGAGCGAGTGCTCCTTCTCTCCCATAATTCCCCTCTCAGCGTCTGACAGCGGGCGTGATGACGTCACCTGCCGGCACCCGCTGTCAGACGCTGAGAGGGAGAACAGTGAGCAGCACAGGAGCCGGGAGGTGAGTATTGTTTTTTTTTTTTTTAATGGGGGTGCATTATACTACAGAGGCTGTATATGGGGGCTCGCATTATACTACAAGGCTGTATATGGGGGCTGCATTATACTACAGAGGCTCCATATGGGGGTGCATTATACTACAGAGACTCCCTATGGGGATGCATTATACTACAGAGGCTGCCTATGGGGGTGCATTATAATATAGCGGCTGCCTATGGTGGTGCATTATATTATAGACTCTGCCTATGGGGGTTTATTATAATATAGAGGCTGCCTATGGGGGTGCATTATACTATATTGAGGACTATCTGGTGTATTATGCTGTATGGATGCTATCTAGGGGCCATCATACAGTGTTGGACCCATTAAATAGTTTGGGGACATTAAGGGGTCAGTATATATCCAGTGAGGGGCATTATTCTGTGTATAGGGGAGATGTACAGGGGGAGACTTGGGACATTATTAAATGTAAAGTGGACACTTATTGTTATAGGGGAACTCGGGTTACTGTGACTGTCAAAGGGGCACACAGGGCATTATTGCATTATTACAGTCTAGGGGACAAAATGTGGGCACTGTTTTCTAGGGCACTTGCACCCGGCATTACTATATTCTAGAGGGGTGCTTTAGAATTTAGAGGTCACACAGAACCACACAGCAGGTGCAGTAATAGGGACACATACGGCAGCAGCAGCAGCTCAGTATTGGGGTATCAGGTGCAGTAATAGGGACACATACGGCAGCAGCGGCTCAGTATTGGGGTATCAGGTGCAGAAATAGGGACACATATGGCAGCAGCGGCTCAGTAGTGGGGTATTAGCAGGATGAGGAGTTTGTGCAGGTTGAGAATAGTCCAATTGGTGACCGTGACAGTGCTAAAAATATGAGAAGTGAAATGTGTCTTTGTTGTAATCTCTGCAGTCGAGTCCTGGCTGGAGAAGTCGTCATGTCGGTCTGGGCCAGATGGAAAAGACATGAAAAGTGAACAATTCCATTAGAAAGAACATCAGCGGTAAGTAGAGTTGAGCGATACTTTCCGATATCCAAAAGTATCGGAATCGGAATGGTATCGCCGATACCATTAAAATATCGGCGATACCCGATACCGATACCGGAAATCCAATGTAAGTCTATGGGAACAAAATATCGGAATTAAAAAAAACCCATTCTTGCCTTATTGGTTAATTGTACATGAAGGAAAACAACAAAGAGTAATGTAGAATGTATTGTGGAAGGTTGAGGAGACATTAAAGGCATAGATGTTTAACCCAATCAAATGGAATAGCATAAATATTTTTTTTTTAAAGATGTTCGGATTGACGAAGAAATTGACAATGTTGTTAACGTTTTTTCTATTTTGGCAAATATGTATATTTCACAACTTCCATGCTCTTCACCTTTTTAAATTTTGACACACTTTCTCCTTCATAATCTTCAGCAGCATCATCTTTTTCATCAAATTATTCTTCATCTTCACCTTCTTTATCTTCTTCTTAAACTTCTTGCTATTCATCTTTTTGTTAACATTACTCATATTCTTCTTATTAAACTATTATTCTTATTCATATTGTACTTCATCTTCTTCATCATATTCTTATTTGTGACAGAGAATCCTGTACTTGTAATCTGTCAAAGTATGAATTTTTCATCCTTCCGTTCTTGCTGTCACAAAAGATTTAAATTACAACAGTATTTGTCCGTGTTCAGTTTAGCCTGCAGCAGCAGGCATTTTCCAGGGGCACCACGAGGAGGAACGGACTCACCCCCATACACTGCTTAGTCTTCTTCTGCTTAGAATTTAGAGCATATATATTGCTCTTCATTTTGGTCTTATACTTCATGTTCTTCTGCTTTTTGATCTTCTGCTTATTGTTCTTAAGTCTCTTGTTCTGTATCTTGTAGTTTGTCTTAACCTTCTTAGTCCTGTTTGGTAATCTTTTATTTCTTCTTTGTGATGGTGTTTAGGCTGGTTGGCTTGATGCTCGTCGTCCTTGTGGTTGTCATCTTCTTCGGGGTGGTCATCAGGGTCGTCGTCTTCATTGTTGGAGATCCAGAGTGATTACCCAAAAAAGCATTGAAAAAATCTTCAATTTGTAAATGTAGCAGAAGGTACAAGAGTCAATGCAAGTAACGAGGACCAGCTGACTGTGCTGGAACCCGGAGGGGCAGCAGAAGGAAAAGAGCCAATGGTACAACCGAGGACCAGCTGACGTTACTGGGACACGGTTACTAAGCAGGAGGTACCTGTGCTCCAAAGCACTACCAAGGACCAGCAGACGTTGCTGGAACTCGGATACCGAGATGGAGGCACCTAGGCCAAAGGCACTGCGGAGAACCAGCTGACGGTACTGGAACCCGGACGGGTAGCAGAAGGTACAAGAGCCAATGCAAGTAACGAGGACCAGCTGACTGTGCTGGAACCCGGAGGGGCAGCAGAAGGAAAAGAGCCAATGGCACAACCGAGGACCAGCTGACGTTACTGGGACACGGTTACTAAGCAGGAGGTACCTGTGCTCCAAAGCACTACCAAGGACCAGCAGACGTTGCTGGAACTCGGATACCGAGATGGAGGCACCTAGGCCAAAGGCACTGCGGAGAACCAGCTGACGGTACTGGAACCCGGACGGGTAGCAGAAGGTACAAGAGCCAATGCAAGTAACGAGGACCAGCTGACTGTGCTGGAACCCGGAGGGGCAGCAGAAGGAAAAGAGCCAATGGCACAACCGAGGACCAGCTGATGTTACTGGGACACGGTTACTAAGCAGGAGGTACCTGTGCTCCAAAGCACTACCAAGGACCAACAGACGTTGCTGGAACTCGGATACCGAGATGGAGGCACCTAGGCCAAAGGCACTGCGGAGAACCAGCTGACGATACTGGAACCCGGACGGGTAGCAGAAGGTACCCATGGAAATTTAAGTTGACAGGCCGCGAGCCGGCCGCAGTTACCGAATCCCACAGTACTACAGTGGGTGATTGTCCTATTGTCACAACGGAAACAGCCTTTATTTGCATATCCCGCAGCACACATAGGAAGCACCTAAACTCCAAGCACCATAGAGTCGGCTAACCCGACCGCAACACGACAGGACAACTTATTGGAGGCTAAGTGACGTTTACACTGACAGGAAACAGATGGCGTGCTGTAACCAGTCTTGGCAGGAGTGAGTACCCGTGCCAATTACACTTCCGAGCAACAACTGGCGGTGTTGTAGCCCAGGGATGAGAAGAGAACATGGTGGAGGCAGCAGGACTTTTTGCCGTTCACACAGCAGGGGAACAGCTGACATTACTGAACCCCAGTAACACAGGAGCAAGTGTTCACTGTGCTAACAGCACTTCCGAGAAACAACTGGCGGTGTTGTAGCCCAGGGATGAGAAGAGAACATGGTGGAGGCAGCAGGACTTTTTGCCGTTCACACAGCAGGGGAACAGCTGACATTACTGAACCCCAGTCACACAGGAGCAAGTGTAGACTGTGCTAACAGCACTTCCGAGAAACAACTGGCGGTGTTGTAGCCCAGGATGAGAAGAGAACATGGTGGAGGCAGCAGGACTTTTTGCCGTACACACAGCAGGGGAACAGCTGACATTACTGAACCCCAGTAACACAGGAGCAAGTGTTCACTGTGCTAACAGCACTTCCGAGAAACAACTGGCGGTGTTGTAGCCCAGGGATGAGAAGAGAACATGGTGGAGGCAGCAGGACTTTTTGCCGTTCACACAGCAGGGGAACAGCTGACATTACTGAACCCCAGTCACACAGGAGCAAGTGTAGACTGTGCTAACAGCACTTCCGAGAAACAACTGGCGGTGTTGTAGCCCAGGGATGAGAAGAGAACATGGTGGAAGCAGCAGGACTTTTTGCCGTTCACACAGCAGGGGAACAGCTGACATTACTGAACCCCAGTAACACAGGAGCAAGTGTAGACTGTGCTAACAGCACTTCCGAGAAACAACTGGCGGTGTTGTAGCCCAGGGATAAGAAGAGAACATGGTGGAGGCAGCAGGACTTTTTGCCGTACACACAGCAGGGGAACAGCTGACATTACTGAACCCCAGTAACACAGGAGCAAGTGTTCACTGTGCTAACAGCACTTCCGAGAAACCACTGGCGGTGTTGTAGCCCAGGGATGAGAAGAGAACATGGTGGAGGCAGCAGGACTTTTTGCCGTTCACACAGCAGGGGAACAGCTGACATTACTGAACCCCAGTAACACAGGAGCAAGTGTAGACTGTGCTAACAGCACTTCCGAGAAACAACTGGCGGTGTTGTAGCCCAGGGATGAGAAGAGAACATGGTGGAGGCAGCAGGACTTTTTGCCGTACACACAGCAGGGGAACAGCTGACATTACTGAACCCCAGTAACACAGGAGCAAGTGTTCACTGTGCTAACAGCACTTCCGAGAAACAACTGGCGGTGTTGTAGCCCAGGGATGAGAAGAGAACATGGTGGAGGCAGCAGGACTTTTTGCCGTTCACACAGCAGGGGAACAGCTGACATTACTGAACCCCAGTCACACAGGAGCAAGTGTAGACTGTGCTAACAGCACTTCCGAGAAACAACTGGCGGTGTTGTAGCCCAGGGATGAGAAGAGAACATGGTGGAGGCAGCAGGACTTTTTGCCGTACACACAGCAGGGGAACAGCTGACATTACTGAACCCCAGTAACACAGGAGCAAGTGTTCACTGTGTTAACAGCACTTCCGAGCAACAACTGGCGGTGTTGGAGCCCAGGGTCAAGGAGGATGTTTAAATACTATATCAATTATTTTCCTTGTTACGTGTCAATTAAAAATGTCTATACTCCAAACAAGAGAAATATAAACTTTAGTACCATAAGATGATGATTTAACTTAAAAAATATATGTAAATTAATAATTTACAAACATAAACGCATACATTAACATGTTGAAAAGCAATGCAAACCACAATTAAAATAGGTTAAATAATCTGCTATACGGTTTAAAATAAAAGCATACAAGTACATATCAGAATCCATTAATGATGGCTAAGTAACAGTATGTACACCATTTTTATTGTGTAGACAATGAATGGCTGACTTAAAAACATAATCAGCATTACAAGTTATCTTTGACATTCATAAAACTTTACATTTGGTGAATAATCTCACTAAAATTTTTTAAAAAATATCTAAAATTTCCATCATGTAATACTGATAATATGTGCCAATCATTTATATTAACAAACAAAAAATTTAAAAAGTGCATAGTGCAGAGTGAAAACAGATATTTATGCCTGACTGTGGACTTGCAAGCATGACAACGGATAGATAAGGTATATATAGATGAGACTGCATAGCCACAGATGTTGAATGGCGATGTAATACTGTACCTCAATAAAGTGTGCGTTACTACTACATCCGTTTTTTTATATAGCTTTATAAAAGGTTACGTGCATGTATGGTTGCGCCTTTGTTTGGACGCACAGACTGGCTTCCTGCTGTGACGCGTTGGGTATTGGAGCGTCTGTACGTCTTATGACGCAGACTAACATTCACGGTGCGCATCGTTCATCATCGCAAGCGTACCGACAACACAAAGGCGTTGTCATGACTGCTTTACTCAGTAAACATGCACCTATGATGAAACATACACGCATGTGCCCTATTACATAACAAGCTACAAGAAAAACGAGTGTGAGGTGTGACACAGCTGTTTTGTTAAGGTACAGTATTATATCGACATTGTACAGGTGTCGCTATTCAGTCTGATAAATAGATATCATTCACCTATTCTATCAGTTGTCGTTCTTTCAGCACCACTTACAGGTATATATTTTGCTATTGTGACTATGCACTATTGACTTTACCAAGGTAATGCATGATTTTTGTTAGCGATTATCATGTTTACATGAAGGACCTTTATGATATGGGCTGTTAACTTTCTAATTAAATATGTATTTTTTAAAATGACACAAATATAAGTAATGTTGAAGAGGACTATTCCTACATGCATTGTTTGCACAATTTTACAGGTGTACATCACGTCCCTTAATCAACATTGGATTATTATATTTACTTGTATGCTTTTATTTAAAAGGCAAGAACACTGAAGTATAACCTTCGCACTGCAGCAGTTGTCAAAGTTCAACCCACATTATGCACTTCCAACATTGCAGAATTTGAGTCATGATGTGAGTTGGATTTGTCTAAGCTATGGAGTGACAAGGTTGACCATCAGTATCCTATAGCATAAGTAGGCTTTTGTGTTTGCATTTGTTTTCGACATGTGCATATCTGTAATAATATGTCACAATTATTTTGTAACAGATTTGTGACAAAGACTAATCATTTTATGGTTTTAAAGTTGACGTTTCAAATGTTTACAGCTTAGAAATCAGGGTGTAGCCTCATATCTATGTGTAGCACTAGACACTTTGACATGTCATGTTTTTTTCACCATGATTAGGTAGCTAGCAGTAATTTTTGCCGGACACACAGCAGGGAACAGCAGGCGTTACTGAACCCCACAAACACATCAGCGATTGTTTTCATCTGTGCATCTAACACTTCTGAGCAGCAACTGGCGGTGTTGAAGCCCAGGGTCAAGGAGGGTGTAGGCAGAGGCCTAGTATGAGATGTTTGAAGTTGAAGTTGTAGTTAGCAGCAGTAATTTTTGCCAGACACACAGCAGGGGAACAGCAGGCGTTACTGAACCCCACAAACACATCAGCGATTGTTTTCATCTGTGCATCTAACACTTCTGAGCAGCAACTGGCGGTGTTGAAGCCCAGGGTCAAGGAGGGTGTAGGCAGAGGCCTAGTATGAGATGTTTGAAGTTGAAGTTGTAGTTAGCAGCAGTAATTTTTGCCAGACACACAGCAGGGGAACAGCAGGCGTTACTGAACCCCACAAACACATCAGCGATTGTTTTCATCTGTGCATCTAACACTTCTGAGCAGCAACTGGCGGTGTTGAAGCCCAGGGTCAAGGAGGGTGTAGGCAGAGGCCTAGTATGAGATGTTTGAAGTTGAAGTTGTAGTTAGCAGCAGTAATTTTTGCCAGACACACAGCAGGGGAACAGCAGGCGTTACTGAACCCCACAAACACATCAGCGATTGTTTTCATCTGTGCATCTAACACTTCTGAGCAGCAACTGGCGGTGTTGAAGCCCAGGGTCAAGGAGGGTGTAGGCATAAAATATTGAGGTATTGCCTTGTTACGTGGCCATTGCAAATGTATGTACTTCAAACAAGAATAAATGAAGTTTTACTAGGACAATAAAATGATGAATTTCAATTCCAAGAATAGAAAAATATTTATACTTGAGAGTCCTCTGTGGTTGATACCGTTTAATGGCTAACTGAAAATATGGTAACAAATTCCAAGCTTTCGAGACTACTCAGGTCTCTTCATCAGGCTAACACTAAAACAAAAAATGAAGAATCACATATTTCTACACACAACAGGACACAGGAATAGGTAAGACAAGTGAGGGAGGGACAAGTGAGGGGAGACCGGCCAAAAAATGAGAACAAGGATTATCAGCGCCACACAATAAGAGAAAAAATAATGGATTTACCTGTGGCAAAACAATTTTGTATGCCCGGTCATAGCATGATGGATATGGAATTACTGGTATTAAAATATAACTTCAAATATGAGAAAGATACAAAGGTTTCAGAATATAAGCTCATCATGACCTTTGACACTGTTAGTGATGGAATGAATAGATCACACGGATTTATGTCATTCTATATCAATTAAGGAATCTGCGTCTCTGCCCTTCCAGGGGCATGAAAACACAAAACCAGACCCCAATCAGAGGGCAATAAAACTTTCTATCCTTATGTAGGAACTGTTACAATATTTATGTTCATCCCTCTGTGATAATGAGAGTTCTGCTACACGTCACTTACTTGTCTTACCTATTTCACTATTCCTGTGTCCTGTTGTGTATAGAAATATGTGATGCTTCATTTTTGATTTTAGTCTTTGCCTGATGAAGAGACGTGAGTAGCCTCGAAAGCTTGCAATTTGTTACCATCTTTTCAGTTATCCATTAAAAGGTAACAACCACTGCGGACTCTCAAGTCTAAATATTTTTCTATCTACTGGCTAACACGGTACGAAGATACACATGTTTCCTAACTTCAAGAATAAAAATAAAGACACTGCAAATATAAACGCATATATGCACATGCCAACAAGAAATGGAACAACACACCACCCAAAAAATTGGTTACAAAATATAGTGTTGTAAATTTAAGAATAAAAGTCCATTTTTGTATTTATGAATAATGCTTAAGGAACGCTATGTTAAACCATAACATAGTGAAGACAATGGATTTTGTAATAGTCACTCATCATCATCATCATTGCAATTTAGATGTGACAGTCACAGACATTTCAATTATTTAAGTTAATAAAATCGTTACTTTGTACAGCATGTATGACATGTCCAGCATGGACTCATCAATGTGATGACACAATAATGTACGATAAAAAATAACCATTTAAAAAAACATAATGCATTGTCACAATTTAAGTGTGTGCCTGCAAGTGTAGGTGAAACAAAGGCTACGGATAGAAAAGGTGTATTCTATGTCTGTATCAGACAGTGGACAGCCTCTGATGGGTAATGGCGATGTTATACTGTATGTCAATAAAGTCTGCGGCTGCAATCATGCATTTTTTGCTTGTACAGTGTTGAAGAGGGTAAAAGCATGTCTGGTTGCGCAAGGCTTTATCCGTCAACACTACCTTCCTACTGTCACGCGTAGGGTAGGGTACCGTGTGTCAATTAGATGACTCTATAAAATGTGACGTTACGCAGCGTTATTGCGCCCTATGGACGCCAAAAATATGACAGCAGTAATCATTTACTGTCTAATACTCCACCTATGACCAACAAAAAAAGAACGTTCCCTCTTTAACAATCTACAAGACTAACAACCATAATGGTTGACGCTGACTTTATTGAGGTACAGTATTACATCGACATTGTCCATGAGTAACTATGCACTGTGATACCTATATACCATTATTAATTTATATCTGTTGTGCTTGTTTCAACAGCACTTGCAGGTATAACTACCTATTGTCAGTATGCATGATGCACTTTCTAGATGTAATAATTTATTATTGCACATTATTACCAGGTTTACATGCTGGCCATTTCATATATGGTGTGTGAAGTTACAGTTGGCATCAGTATGTGTATTTTATAATGTCTGTCATAAATAAAACTCGTGATGATGATGATGAGGATTTTATGATTCGTACATCCATTGACTGCATTATCTTACAGGTACAGATAAAGTTCCTTAAAAAGCATTAATTGATAAGTATGAAATGTACTTTTATGCATTAATTTCAAAAAGTGAACACTATGTTTTAGTTTTTGTTACCATTTCTAATAGACATGTGCAGATATGCGCTGTGATGACAAATTATTATTTGTCCATATTTGTCATAAAAATTTATCATTCTAGGCCTGGAAAACTTCACAATTTCATGTTTTAAGCATAACAATCAGGGTGACGGCTCTTCCCTATTTGGAGCATGTTCGACATGGGTTTTTCTGTGCATGTGTAGGGAACAGGAGACATGGATAACGTTGCGAACCAGTTATTTAATCTGAAAACGGACAGACAAATTCTGGCGAGATCCATGCCTTGTTCATTTTCAGAAAAGTAAGTCGGTCTACATTATCGGAGGATAGTCGCATGCGACGGTCGGTTAGTACACCACCTGCAGCACTAAAGACGCGCTCCGATAATACACTGGCAGCAGGGCAAGCCAGCACCTCCAATGCATACTGGCTAAGCTCTGGCCATGTATCCAGCTTAGAGACCCAAAACTTGAATGGGGAAGAGCCATCTGGGAGTACACTGAGAGGAAAAGACATGTAGTCTGTCACCATCTTACGGAAACGTTGCCTCCTGCTGACTGGAGCCGTCTCGGATGGTGTAGACATTTGTGGCGCTGCCACAAAATTTCGCCACATTTGGAACATACTGGTCTTGCCTTTTGAAGAGGCGCTGCTTGTGCTCCCTCTTGTTGCAGAGCTGTCTCCACTGCCTCGACGCACAGAGCTGCTTTGTACAGCAGTAGCAGCAGCAGCAGTGCTCTCGGCTGGAATGGAGAACATTATGGATTGCACCAGTGTGTCTTGGTACTCCCGCATTTTATGCTCCCGTTCAACGGTGTGATGAGGCTTTGTAAGTTGTCCCGGTAGCGAGGGTCTAGGAGGGTGTACACCCAATAATCAGACGTGGTGAGAATGTGGGCGATGCGGCGGTCGTTTCTCAGGCACTGCAGCATGAAATCAACCATGTGCTGCAGACTCCCAACTGGCCAAGAAACACTGTCCCCTGCAAGAGGCGTAATCTCTGCCTGCTCTGCATCACCCCACCCTCGCTCTACATACTGACTAGAGCGTTGTGTACCTCCCTCTGGAGCGATGTCTTCCTCCTCCATTGACTCCTCCTCATCCTCCTCACAAAGTGAGCCCTGCAAAGCCCTTTGGGAGGAACCACGTTGCGCTGACTGTCCAAAAGGTGATGGAATTTGTGTCTCCTCATCCTCCACCTCTTCCAAAACCTCATCCCTTAGTGCTTGCAGTGTTTTTTGAAGCAGGCAGATAAGGGGGACAGTCAGGCTGACTAGTGCATCATCTGCACTCGCCATCCGCGTTGACTCATCAAACGCACGCAAAACGTGGCAGATGTCCTTCATAGAGGCCCACTCAGTAGTGGTGAAGTGTGAACGGCGCAAATTGCGAGTTGATTACGCCTAATGCAGCTGATACTCCATTACTGCTGGCTGCTGCTCACACAACCGCTCCAACATATGTAACGTGGAATTCCACCTGGTGGGTACGTCACATATGATGCGATGTTCAGGAAGGCGAAATCTGCGTTGCAGAGCTGCAATGCGCGATCTGGCGATGCTGGAACGTCGCAAGTGAGCGCACTCTAGGCGGACCTTGTGCAGCAGTGCATCAAGATCCGGATAGTCCCTCAAAAAACTCTGCACGACCAAGTTGAGCACATGTGCCAGACATGGTATGTGAGTGAGGTTGCCAAGGCCGAGAGCTGCCACCAGATTTCGGCCATTGTCACACACTACCAAGCCTGGCTGGAGATTCGCTGGCAAAAACCACACGTCGCTCTCCTGCTTGATGGCATTCCAGAGCTCCTGCGCTGTGTGGCTTCGATTCCCCATGGAAATTAATTTCAGGACGGCCTGTTGACGTTTGGCCACGGCTGTGCTCATATCGGTCGCATCAGGTAAGCGTTCATGGGTCCATGTGGAGGTAGACCGTGACGGCTCCTGCAGCGATGATTCTGAGGAACTGGAGTAGGAGAAGGAGTCAATGTGGACAGACTTGATTCCTGCAATCCTTGGAGTTGGCAGAACACGTACAGCGCCACTCGCAAGATCTGTACCCGGCTCCACAACATTGACCCAATGGGCAGTGAGGGAAAGGTATCGTCCCTGGCCATGGGTACTGGTCCACGCATCGGTGGTCAGGTGGACCTTGCTACTGACGGCGTTTAGTAGCGCATGTTTAATTTTTCCCTCAACATGCTTTTGCAGACCAGGGACTGCTTGCCTGCTGAAATAAAATCGGCTGGGCACATTGTATTGTGGGACTGCCAATGCCATTAAGTTACGGAAACTGTCAGTCTCCACCAGCCTGAATGACAGCATTTCAAGGGACAGGAGCTTTGCAATGCCAGCATTCAGAGCCTGTGCTCGTGGATGGTTTGCCGAGTATGGCCGTCTTTTATCCCATGCCTGTGCTACCGATGACTGTTTTGTGGCCTGGGAGTGTGAGGATGACAGGGAACTTGCAGCTGTGGGTGGAATAACACTGGGTCTCTGGACAACAGTGACAGAAGTTCTTCCATGGCGATCCTGTGAGGAAGCCGAACCAGCTGTGTGTGAGCTGGAGGAAGAGGCTCCAACACGAGCTGAAGATGTAGGTGCTGCTGTAGGTTGGCCTACATCTCCAGTGTGTCTTTGTAACTCAACCACGTGCTTTGACCGCACATGTTTCCACATATTTGTGGTATTAAGGTTACTGACACTTTTACCTCTTTTTACTTTTTGATGACACAGCTTGCATTTGACATAGCAAATATCATCTGCAAGTGTGTCAAAAAAGGACCACGCAGTGCAAGTCCTGGGAGCACCCGTTTTGGCTGTTGGAAGAGAACTGCTACGAACGGGTGCCAAACTGGAGGCTACAGGCAACCGAGTCTGCAGCTTACCTCTCCCTACTGTTTGGACCGTTGGGGCAATCTCTTCCTCAGAGCTGCTACCACCACCTTCCTGTTCCTCACGCCATGGCTTCACGCAACGGCTTCAATTTGTTCTTCCCGCAGCAGGGGGGTACGCTGAGCTCCTACAAAAGTGCGCATAAAGGAATGCTCACGGGGAAAACTGGTGGATGCTGTGTCACTGGGTGCGGCAGCAGCCACAGAATCCCCACGTCCTCTCCCTGCTGAAACTCCACGGCCACGACCACGTGCCTTACTCCCTGCCTTCTTCATCTTGGTAGATTGATAAAGAAAGTCAGAAAAGTTATAAGGCCTAAGTGTGGTTATTCCTCAGAGACTGCAGTGAACACTGCAGACAACTGTTCAGTAGCTGTGAAAGGCCCCTTTGTGTACTTCTATAGTGTTTGCAACCAATGTATTGTATACGGATGGAAGCGCGTCACACTAATAGATTAGATTTTTTTCAAATATAATGGAGCAGCACCAATTAGAGAAAAATGTGAAGGATGAGGCAGTGACACACGCTCAGCAGACTACAACCAGCAGTGGTTGAAGAACTAACTGGAGCGTAATCTGCACTCAAAAAATGAAAAGCTCAGACTACAGTGAACACTGCAGACAACTGTTCAGTAGCTGTGAAAGGCCCCTTTGTGTACTTCTATAGTGTTTGCAACCAATGTATTGTATATGGATGGAAGCGCGTCACACTAATAGATTAGATTTTTTTCAAATATAATGGAGCAGCACCAATTAGAGAAAAATGTGAAGGATGAGGCAGTGACACACGCTCAGCAGACTACAACCAGCAGTGGTTGAAGAACTAACTGGAGCGTAATCTGCACTCAAAAAATGAAAAGCTCAGACTACAGTGAACACTGCAGACAACTGTTCAGTAGCTGTGAAAGGCCCCTTTGTGTACTTCTATAGTGTTTGCAACCAATGTATTGTATACGGATGGAAGCGCGTCACACTAATAGATTAGATTTTTTTCAAATATAATGGAGCAGCACCAATTAGAGAAAAATGTGAAGGATGAGGCAGTGACACACGCTCAGCAGACTACAACCAGCAGTGGTTGAAGAACTAACTGGAGCGTGATCTGCACTCAAAAAATCAAAACCTCACAGACTGCAGTGAACACTGAAACACAACTGTTCACTATCTGTGAAAGGCTCCTTTCTGAACTTCTATAGTGTTTGCAACCAATGTATTGTATACAGATGGAAGCGCGTCACACTAATAGATTAGATTTTTTTCAAATATAATGGAGCAGCACCAATTAGAGAAAAATGTGAAGGATGAGGCAGTGACACACGCTCAGCACACTACAACCAGCCGTGGTTGAAGAACTAACTGGAGCATGATCTGCACTCAAAAAATCAAAACCTCACAAACTGCAGTGAACACTGAAACACAACTGTTCACTATCTGTGAAAGGCCCCTTTCTGTACTTCTATATTGTTTGCAACCAATGTATAGTATACGGATGGAAGCGCGTCACACTATAATTTCTATTGAATGGAGCAGCTAGAAGTACTAAAGAAAAAAAAAAAGAGTCTGTGAGTGACACGTGCAGATGCCTACAGACAGTGTTGGATGCAGAGCAAACTGCAGCGTCACCTGCACTCTCACACACACACCTTGCACAGAGCTGTTAAAACAACACTGCAAGGCAAAAGGAAGCTTTACACAGCGGTTGGTAAACTAGCCTGCCTAAAGCAAAGTACACAAAATCGCAATCTCTAACTGTCCCTCAGAGTCAGCAGAGCAACGTTCTGTCCCTAACTGAGTTCACAGCACAGTGACGCTAAAATGGCGGCGGCGCCTTTTATAGTGCATTCTGACATCATTTCAGCAGCCAATCACAGCCATGCCATTAGTTAAGATGACCGCAGCATTACAGGATGTGCCCACACTTCATAAGATTCCTCATTGGCTGACTAAAATCACATTGCCTCTCAAAGAATTATGGGAACTTCCGATTCCGGTATACGATATAGGAAAAATATCGGAACTAAGTATCGGAATTCCGATACAGCAAATATCGGCCGATACCCGATACTTGCGGTATCGGAATGCTCAACACTAGCCCTAAGTCATTATCTATACTTGTGCTGTAATCTATTATATGTTCTGTAGGACTGGTATTATTTACCACTGACCATTTGGCGGTGATATCAATATTGGTCTTTTTATATATAGATTATTTTTGGCAACAGCTTGGTCATTTGCTGAGGTTCTCTGGTTAGGGGCCCACTCAGAATTTTCGCCCCCACTAAACCAAAACCCTAGCTACGCCTCTGGCTCTCTCTCTAGTCTTTCTTTCTCTTTCTAGTCTTTCTCGCTCTCTGTTCTTTCTTTCTCTCTCTGTTCTCTCTTTCTCTGTTCTTTCTTTCTCGCTCTCTGTTCTTTTTTCTCTCTGTTCTTTCTTTCTCTCTCTCTTTTCTTTCTTTCCTCTCTTTCTTTCTCTGTTTGTTCTTTCTCTCTCTCTCCTTTCTTTCTCTCTCTCTCGCTGCTCTTTCTTTCTTTTCCTCAGTACCAACCACTGTGCCCATAATGCCAGCCACTGTGCCCTCATTACCAGTCAGTGTGATCAGCAGTGCTAAATGGGTACGGTTGGGGAGGGATATGGGTGTGATTAGTTGTGAAATGGGTGTGGTCGTGGCGTGGCCTAAAATTTGCGCGCCGCAGCCTTTAACCCTCTTTCCTGTCTTCAAAAGTTGGGAGGTATGCTGTATGACCTCCCTACAACTTCTGGGCATGCTCCTGATGAGCGCGACGGATGGTCTTCTGAGGGATCTCCTCCCACACCTGGACTAAAGCATCCACCAACTCCTGGACAGTCTGTGGTGCAACGTGGCATGGCCTAAAATTTGCTGCAGCAGGCACAGCGTGCCACAGCCTTTGTCCCTCTTTCCCTTCTTCAAAGGTTGGGAAGTATGATGATGGGCCCCAAGAATAATTTTTCTCTGGTGGGCCCAAGGTACTCCAGTCCGATGCTGCTGGCAAGGTCCATGGATATTGGCTCCTTAACAGCCTTAAATACCATGCCTCAGCAGTCTGCTTCATCAGGCTGGTTAACAAAAATAGGGGGGACCCAACGCCATTTTTTTTTCGAAGGGAACCCCTATTTTTGTTAGTCAGTTCCCTCTGACGTCACTGATGGTGTCCCCGGCTGACCTGAAGTGAAAGTGGAAAGCAATCAATTAAGCTTTCCACTTCCTCTCCTGTCAGCCAGGAGAGGAGCTCATTCATTCGGGGGTTTACTGTGAGGCTGCAGCATTAGCTGCGGTCCCTGCAGTAAACATTAACCCTTTGGGCTCATACTCACTGGCTGGAAAAAAATCGGTCCATTTTCTGCAGGAAAAAAACGGTACATTTGTTGTAAAAAGGCATGCGATTTTGATGCGATTTTAAATCGCACCATGCGTTTTCCATCAGTTTTCCATCAGTATGCAATGCTATTTTAACATGAAGTTTTACATAGAGCAGTTATCTCTATGTAAAAAGTCATGTAAAAATCACATTGTAAAAAAAATGTACACAAAAAGCAAATAATTATATATATATATATATATATATATATATATAATATATATAAAGGTCATACACTTCTACATAGTATAATAGCCGCTAATTCATCCCTGGCTATACTGTAAAATCACACTGACAGCTTTAATAAAGAATAGAAACAATACATATACACACATAGAATACATATATATATATATATATATATATGTAATTGTGACATATATATATACATATATTTATAGTTCATACACTTCTACATAGTATAATAGCTGCTAATTCAATTGCCGGCTTTTGTGAAATCACAAAAGCCGACATGAAATGATACATTGTTTAGACACAGTTAACCATGTCATTTCATGTATTTTGATATATGGTTTTAACTTACAATTACATAAGTGTATGTGTGCAAAATTTCAGACATGTAGGGGTTAATTAAAGGTGTAAATTCGTTGAAAAAAAATACGTGGGCTTCCGGTGTATTTTCTCCATCAGACAGACAAAGCAAGCGAGTGGGGGCAGATAATAATAGCCTAGGGAGGGTACATTTTTTTGTGCCCCCCCTGGCTACTAACATCTGCCCCGAGACACCCCAGAAAGGGCAAATCTCTAATTAGATTCGCCCTTTCTGGCACTTTGCCCATCTATTCCCATTGCCCTGTAGCGGTGGCGAATGGTTTAATAAGGGGTTAAAGCCACCTTGCAATTGAAAGGTGACTTTAAGCCAGGTTAATAATTGAGAGCTGTCAATTAGACAACTATCAATTATTAATCCTATTGAAGGAAATAAAAAAATCACACACACTTTAAGAATCAATAATTTTAATGAAATAAAAACACATTTTTTTGACCATCTTTTATTAAACTCTTAATCCCTGCGAAGCCCTTGATCTTCTATAATAAAGAAAAAATAATAAAACAACATTATTCTTACCTATCTGGCGATCTGTCACGTCCCACGATGTAATCCTTCACAAAGGGTTAACTAGCAATCAGCTAAGCAGCGCAAGTAATCCTGCGTGCTCAGCTGAAAGCTCCTGAATGAATGAGCTTATCTCCTGCCGACAGGAGAGGATGTGATTAATGAATGAAGCTTAATTGATTGTGTCCCACTTTCACTTTAGGTCAGGTCACTGAAGTGAAAGTGCCAATAAATCAATTAAGCTCCATTCATTAATCTCTTCCTCTCCTTTCGCTGGAAGAGGAACTTATTCATTCGGGGTGTTACAGCTAGCACACAGCATTAGCTCTCTGTGAGCTGTAACCTGTTAACCCTTTCTGATGGATTACAGCGTGGGACCTGACTGTGCATCGGATTGGTAAGAATAATTTTGCTTTTTTATTTTATTTTTATTACAGGAAATGGTTTTAGCAGGAAAATAAAATATGGTCAAAAACGGTGTGATTATTTAATTAATCTTTTTTATTAAACTGTGTGTGTTTGATTTTTCTATCATACAATAGGATTAATAATTGATAGTTGTCTAATTGACAGCTCTCAATTATTAACCTGGCTTAAGGTCACCTTTCAATAGCAAGGTGGCTTTAACCCCTTATTAACCCATTCGCCACCGCTACAGGGCAATGGGAATAGACGGGCAAAGTGCCAGAAAGGGCGAATCTAATTATAGATTTGTCTTTTCTGGGGTGTCTGGGGGCAGATGTTAGTAGCCGGGGGGCCAAAAATAATGGTCCCTCTCTGGGCTATTATTATCTGCCCCCACTCGCTGGCTTTGTCTGTCTGGTTGCGAAAATAGGGCGGGAGCCCACGCATTTTTTTTCAACAATTTTACACCTCATATATATATATATATATACATGTCATTGAATTTGTGACACATATATATATATATATATAATATATATTTATATTTATAGTTCATACACTTCTACATAGTATAATAGCCGCTAATTCAATTGCCGGCTTTTGTGAAAATGCAGAACCCGACATGAAATGACACATGGTTTACATAGAGTTAACCATGTCATTTCAAGTTGTTTGATCTATTGTTTTCACTAACAATTACATGAGTGTATGTGTGCAAAATTTCACACCTGTAGGGGTTAATTAAAGGTGTAAATTCGTAGCAAAAAAGTCCGTTTTTTTACAACTAATTTACACCTTTAATTAACCCCTACAGGTGTGAAATTTTGCACACATACACTCATGTAATTGTTTGTGCAAATCAGATATCAAACTACATGAAAAGACATGGTTAACTCTATGTAAACCAAGTGTCATTTCATGTCGGGTGCTTCTGTATTTTCACAAAAGCCGGCATTACCCAGCAATTGAATCAGAGGCTAGTTTACTATGTAGAAGTGTATAAACTATAAATATATGTATATATATGTCACAATGACATGTATATATATATATATATATATATATATATATATATATATATGTATTCTATGTGTGTATATTTAGTGTTTACAAGGAAAAAAAGAGTTTTTTTTAGTTACGATATTTCTGTCCCATAGACTTGCATTGGATTTCCGGTATCGGAATCGGGTATCGCCAATACTTTTGGGGTATCGGCGATACCCATTCCGATCCGATACTTCTTGATATCGGAAAGTATCGCTCAACCCTAATTACAACCTTTCATCAATCTGTCTCTGCTGTCCATGGAAATTAGCTATAGTGCCATGGGTTGTAAACTTCTTGATTATGTTGTGCACCGTGGACAAAAAAAAGATCAAGATCTTTGGAGATGGATTTGTAACCTTGAGATTGTTGATATTTTTCAGCAATTTTAATTCTCAAGCCCTCAGACGGTTCTCTTCTCTTTCATTTCTTCATGCTTAGTGTGGTACACACAGACATACAATGTAAAGATTGAATCAACTTCTCTCTTTTATCTGGTTTCACGTGTAATTTTCATATTGCCCACACCTGTCATTTGCCACACAAGAGTTTGAACACGCATCACATACTTGAAACAAAGTTGTTTAGCTGCAATTTCAGAACGGTGCCAACAATATTGTCTAGCCCTTTTTAGGTGTTTTGTGTGAAAATATGTCCAATTTTCCTTTTTTATGTTTATATTGTGCCAATACACAGAAAGGAAATAAACATGTGTATATGAAAACATGTGTGATTGCAATAATTTTCTGGGAGAAACACTTAATTTTCTGGAACAATTTCATGGGTGCCAACACTTTTGGCCATGACTGTATAGCTACTATTGGTGTACTGCTGTTATACCCCTGAAGAAGCCACATGATGGTGTGTTTTTTTTTTCTCTTTCCCTGATACTATTTAGGGTTACTTCTAACAGGTCACAAGTCTAATTTTAAATCTGGTTTCCTCACTAGATATTTTTATTATATATTAATATTTATTTTGTACTCTTCATATACTTGACCTGTTGATTTATTATAGCCATCTCATACTGCCATTTGTATTTTTGCTTTTGACAACATTATGGTTTGTTTGGCTTATTTTTTAATCCTTTTGTTTACATCTGCTCAGTCTTAATCATCATCATCATCAATTCCACTTCCCTGTCCCTTAATGCATGCCTTATGCATTTTGCAATTGCTAGGTCTCTTGAAACCAACTTAATTTTTAATAAAACAATAAAATTGGTCACCTGCAGCAATCAAAGCATTATTTGTGAGTTTACTCCACCTTAATGTAACAAAAAGAATGCAAAAGTTTATGGATGACAATCAAATTCAATCCAGAAAAAAATGTTTCTATGCTTTTTCTCAGTTTTAGAGATCACAGAAAAATTCACAGACCACATAAAACTGTATGTTTGAGAAATCGAGGCCTGCAAAATTTTTAAAGGTTTCTGTTCACTTTTAAAGATCACAGAAATATTCACAAAGTTACACTGTATTTCTGAGAAATGGAAGCCTACACATTTTTAAAAGCTTTTTTGCACTGTTACAGATCACAGAAATGTTCACATATCAAGTAGCACTGTATGTCTGAGAAATGCAGGCCTACAACATTTTTAAAAGCTGTTTTGCACTTTTATAGATTACAGAAATGTTCACAGACCATGTTGCACTGTATATCTAAGAAATGGAGGCCTTCAAAATTTTAAAAGCTTTTTTGCAGTTTTACAGATCACAGATATGTTTACAGACCACGTAACACTACAGTCTCCGAGAAATAGAGGCCTACAACATATTTAAAAGGTGTTTTGCTGTTTTACAGATCACAGAAATGTTCACAAATCATGTAACACTGTATGTCTGAGAAATGGAGGCCTACAACATTTTTAAAAGCTTTTGTTCACTTTTAGAGATCACAGAAATGTTCACAGACCACTTCAGAATAGTGTATGGCTGTGAAATGTAGCCCAGGAAAATGTTTCAATGATTTTTGGGTGTGTTATATAACACAAAAAAAGACCTCAAAGCACATAATACTTAATGGATCAAAATATTTTTCCAGCACCCACAAAAAAAACTGCAGCTATATATTTGCCAACAAACTGCACAGACCTAATCCTTGTCTACAGACTGGATTCTGTCACTCTCCCTGCTCCTGCGACTCTCTCTTTCTCCGTAGGCTAAGTGCAGATTGTATGTGCTGCAAATGATGAGCCCTTAGGCTGTTACTATGACGGTTCAGCTTCAGCTCCAGTATCAACATTACAGGCTTCTGATTTGTTATATTGTGCACACAGGCCTTGACAAGCACTCTCTCTCTCCAATACAAAGTGTCACAGAGCTCTGCAATGGCGTCAGTGTGCTGAGCCAGGTGCTGCCTGTCCTTTTATTAACTCTGATGATGTCACATGACCAACCAATCACAGTAATGTGACAACCAAGATGGCTATAGCATTACAGCGACTCCCAGGCAATCTCCACATGCTTATTGGCTGCGTAACAGGCGCCAAAATCTGGGGTGGGGATTTGGGTTTTACATTGAGCACTGTCCATTACTTGCTGAGTAACGAGCACATCCGAGTACCAAGATAGGCGAATGATAACGAGTTTTACCAAGCGCATTCGCTCATCCTTACTCTTTAGGCTTCTCTTTGCAAAGCAGCACTGAAAATATAGAGGCCCATTATATACATTTCGATAGGGTGCAGTGCTCCTTACAAATGATAAAAAATGTATTGATCAGTATGTTTGTGATAAGCTAAACACAATCATGTATATAAAGTTCTTTAAATATAATATTACCATACAAGAAGTAGTAGCAGGAATTTTTGTTGTAACAAAATCTGTTGCATAAAATACACATACCTGCCTCTGGAGTGGTAGTGATCACTGGATTGCTTGGCTTCCCTTCTGTAACCGCTAAATCTAGATCTCCAGTGAAAGCGGTGACTATTATGGAATAGCTAGTGAATGGCTTCAGACCCATGACTTCAATATTCTTACTTTCGTTACTCCATCTTATAAGCTCCTTTGAATAGTCCGCATTATTGACCTGAAAAGAAACACAAGATAAATTCTCAAGATGTACATTAAAGACTGCTAAGCCTGAAAAGCATTAGTTTTGTGCCTGGTGTGATTTAGCATTTTAGATACCTAATTAAACTTTAATTTTATTAAATATTAAAGGCTGCAATATTAAAGGATTACAACGTTTTGGTGAGCTGGATATATAGTTGCTGTTATACACAGTTACTCATATATGCAGAATGCAATGCATTATTGCTGTTCTGCTTGTCTAATTGGTATACAGTTTGCTGCAACTTCATGCAAACATGGGATGAAAAATAAAATAAAGTTCTTGTACTGCTGTGGAAACATTGCAAATGGGTCATTCAGTTTCAAAGTTGCAAATAGAGCACAAAGCATGTTCCAAAGTTTAAAATGACTCTATAGGGCACAAACAGGAAATGAGAACTCATTCTCATTGCTGCAAGATTTTATTAGACCATGGACATTTAGAAAAAAAAAAAAAACACTTTACGTAACTCCATCTTCCTGTGGCCAATTTACACTTCTATGCTGTTGTTTTTATCTTCCCTTCTTTCAAGAGCCATAACTATTTCATTTTCCAAAGGCATAGCCATATGAGGCTTTGGTTTTTTTTAACACCATTTGGGTTATCAAACAATGTACTGAAAAATGGGGAAAATTATTCCAAGTATGGTGAAATGAAATTCTACCGCCGTTTTTTTTTTTGGATATTATTCTTTTTTTGCTTAAGCAATTACATGGACACATCATATTTTAGTCGCGTGCTATTAAAGTAATGCTAAAGTTTTATTGTTATTATTTATAGGGTGAAATTTCGGGGGGAAATTTGTGAAAAAAATTGGTTTGTGTCACCACTTTCTGAGACCCAAAACTTACTTTTCTATCAATAAAGTTTTGTGAAGATTTGTTTTTTATGGCAGGCTGATGTTTTTATTTAAACAATTCTGAAGTGACTTTAACCACTTAGTAACGGAGCTAATTACCAAGCCAAACGTTTGAAATGTTACTAGTCATTTTATGTAGTAATAACTCTGGAACGCTTCAATGGATTCCACTGATTCTAAGATAATTTTTTCGTGACATATTGTACTTCCTGTTAGTAGTAAATTTTGGTCGATATAATTTACTTATGAAAATATCAAAAATTTTACAAAAAGTTTGAAAATTTCACAATTTTCAAACTTTAAATTTTAATGTATACCACAGAAAATATTTAATAAATAACATTTCTCACATGCCTACTTTACATCAGCACAATTTTTGAAACATAATATTTTGTGTTAGGAAGTTAGAAGAGTTCAAAGTTGATCAGCAATTTCTCAATTTTCCTACAAAATTTACAAAACCATTTATTTAGGGACCACATAACATTTGAAGTGATTTTGAGAGATCTATATGACAGAAAATACCAAAATGTGACACCATTCTAAAAACCTCTCAAAACCACATTCAAGAAGTTAGTTAACCCTTCAAGTGCGTCACAGGAATTAACGGAATGTGGAAGGAAAAAATTAATATTTTACTTTTTTCACAAAAATTTTTCTTAAGCCCCATTTTGTTTTTACTTTCATAAGGGTAACAGGGGAAAAGTGACCCCAAAAATTGTTGTACAATTTCTCCTGAGTACACTGATACCCCATACGTGGGGGAAAACTACTGTTTGGGTGCACAGCAGGGCTCGGAATTGAAATAGCACCATTTGACTTTTTGAGTGCAAAAATGGCTGGAATCGATAGCAGATGTCATGTTGCATTTGGAGAGCCCCTGTTGTGTTTAAACAGTAGAAACCCCCCACAAGTGACACCATTTTGAAAACTACACCCCTCAAGGATTTTATCCAATTGTATCATGAGGACTTTTAGCCTAAAAGTACTACACAGAATTTCATAACATTAGATCGTCATACTGAATATGTCATTAGTGTTGACCGCGAATGCTCACTAATCGAGTTTGCATTGGGATGTCTGGTATGCACCAAGTATTGCGGGTGCTCAAGCGACCCTGATGCAAACTCAAGTAATGAGCACTTGCACTCTACACTAGTCGTCATATAGCCATCATTTTTATTTTACTTTTGAAAAAACCATAACCCCAATGCTATCTGTAGCCCAATCCTAATTCTAGCGCAACCTTGAAACTAGCCCAACCCTAACCCTAGACCAACCTTAAGCCCAAATGTAACCCTAAACCCATCCCCAACCCTAATGCCAGCCACCTGCTCTATATATAAGGGTGCAACTTAAAACATGCTATTGCACACTATGTCGGGAAGGGGTTAAAGGTATTTTAGAAACTCTGATAAACTGCCTAATATATTTCTAAAGGGGTCAGCTCTACCAATTCTGAATCTAGACATTTTTTATTTTAACCCCTTTCCACCCTGAGACATATCCGTATGTCCCTGTGACCCAGGTCTCATTGACCTGGGATGTATGGATACATCAAGGCGATTTTGTGCACATGTGGCGCCCCTGAGGGTTCAGTCGCCACAGATGTATTGCATCTCACCCAGAGGTGTGATACCCCATCCTCAGGTAAGGAGGGAGCACCACCTAGGACTCTAACACCTGCACCCAACACACACTTGAACAGCTGGGCACCCTGGACGGACCCTACGGGAGGATGGTCTCATCCCAGGCTGAGATAGGAAAGGGTGTATGGGTGGGTGGAGTAGTTGGTAGCAAGGAGGAGTGAAGCTTGAGGAAGCAGTAGGCAGGATGAGAGAGTCCTGAGGAGGAAGAGGAAGGAGTAGGATGTGTATGGAGCAGCTCCCAGTGAGGGGAGGCTGCAGAGAAAGAGAAGGAGTCTAGATAGAGACTCAGTGAGGACTGGAAGCTGGAAGAGCTCGGTCCAGGAGTGGAAAGAAGAAGTAGAGAGTGGAGAGAGAAAGAAGCAGAAGGAAAGATAAGCTTCTGGAGGGAGAAAGAGGAAGAAGTCCTAGGGATATGGAGAGAGCAGGAGCCATCCGTTGGTCCCGGTCTGTTGGCAGAGGGACTAGGTCGCAAGAGGGAACTCGACCCCTAGACTAGTGGAAGAACTTCATGATTCAGCTAGCAAGTCGACTGCTGTGGTTACTTAGGGATCACAGTCAATAACCACCATTATCTTCTCTGAGAGGCAGCTATATACAATTAAGAGGAACGCAGAAATAAGTCATTGTCCTAGAGGATTCACAGCAGCTGATCGGAGACACTGTTGGTGAAGGTGCTGTAGGATAGAAGGAGTGGAAAATCAGCACAGGGAGACGGCCAGAGAAAGAGACACAAACATCTAGAACGGAGTCCTGGAAAGTCGCATCCCAAACTACCTGGGGGTTTGCTGAGCCCCTCACCTGGAGGACACAGTGCCAAGCGGGCATCTGTATTGTACACATCAGAACTGTGAGTAAAGCTTTGGAAACTGCAACTCACTGACTGTTCCTCAGTCTCTTCCTGCGCCACCCATTGCACTCAGCTACATCTCCCAGCACCATTACCACCTTCCACTACATCTACCTGCCCTGGGATCCCATAGTCTCACCTGTGGGAGACTGTACCAACTCTGCTGCATCTCACCATCTATCCCAGAGGATCTGCACCGCAGCACTGGTCACCATTGACCAGATACCACAGGTGGTGTCACGAATACCTACACTACAAACTCTATTCATTTCCCCTGTAAATAATTCCCCTTTCATTGGACACCCAGGGCCACGGACCGGGTCATTGCCGCTGTGACACATCCCCTCAATACACTGGCCCGGTACCGAGTATCCCACTGCCCTGGCGGGCGATTCACACACACAGGATAATTCTGACACCTGACACCTGGTATTATATGCCAGGCGTGGTCCCGCACCACTCCCGGCACTTTAACTACCTAAAGGCTGTGATCGAACAGGATTGCAGCATTTTGGGAGCAGGCAGAGGCAAGTTTTCCCACCTATAAAGAATGGAGAGGTCTATAATTTTTATCATACGTACACTTCAACTGTGAGAGATAGAATCTTAAAAAGTCCAGAAAGTCATTTTATTGCATGAAATAAGTATTTGATACAATAGAAAAACAGCACATAATATTTGGTGCAGAAGCCTTTGTTTGTAATTAGAGAGGTCAGACGTTTTCTGTAGTTCTTAACCAAGTTTGAACAAAAACTGCAGCAGAGATTTTGGACCACTCCTCCATACAGATCTTTTCTGGCTCGTTCAGCTTTCAGGGCTGTCACTGGACAACATTGAGTTTCAGCTCACTCCAAAGATTTTCTATTGGGTTCAGCTCTGGAGACTGGCTAGATCACTCCAGGACCTTGAAATTCTTTTTACGGAGTCAATCCTTAGCTGCCCAATGTCAGGACCCCGTGACTGATACACCGGTCAGTGCACGGGTCCTGATTCAGGTCGGACATGACATGGCTGCGGTGAGCCCGGAGAGAGCTGTAGGATAGACGAGACCGCCGGCCAGCAGGACCTGCGGCACGTGACTGCCGGAGGAGGACCCTGCGCGAGGCCAGCCACTACACTCCCTGAGGGAGTCGCTGAGCGCAGTGGGGATCTGCTGGAAGGCAAGGTGGTTAGGGTCGCCGATGAGCTCTAAACAGGAGGGAAGTCAAAGTCAGGCCAAGAGTCAAAACCGTGCGGGCAATCAAACTACAAGGGGTGAAGACAGAAGATTAGTCACGAACGTAACTGAAGTCGGAAACCAGGCTAACAAATACCCAGTACCAAATCAGAAGACAAGACCACAACGGTAAACGGACCGGGTCAAAATCAGGGGATCAGACAACAAAGCAGGCACAAGGCACAGGCACTCAGCGGTCAACTAACTCAGCCGAGGGCAGAAGTATAACTAACAAGGAGTGGAGCCGGACAGCAGTCATATAAAGCCCTCCCAAAGTCAAGGAGAGGCTCCAAGTATTAACCCCTAGAGCACCGGCCTGCAGATTCCAAACAGACCATGACCCACCATGGTTGGGTCATTGTCTGGCTGGAAGACTCAGCCACGACCCATCTTCAATGCTGTTACTGAGGGAATAAGGCTTTTTTCCAAATTCTTGCAATACATAACCCCATCCATGCTCCCTTCAATACGATGCAGTTGTCCTATCCCCTTTGCAGAAAAGCACTTACAAAGTATGATTTTCCCCCATCATGCTTCACAGTTTGGATGGTGTTCTTGGGGTTGTACTCATCGTTCTTCTTCCTCCAGACACAGTGAGTGTTTCTATTTTAGTCTCATCTGACCACATGACCTTCTCCCATGCCTCCTCTGGATCATCCAGATGGTCATTGGCAAACTTCAAATGGGCCTGGACATGTGCTGGTGTAAGCAGGAGGACCTGGAGTGCCCTGCAGGATTTTAATCCATGACAGCATAGTGTGTTACTAACGGTAATGTTTAAGTCTGTGGTTCCAGCTCTCTTCAGGTCATTGGACTAATTCCTAACCTTTCTCAGAATCATCCTTACCCCACAAGGCAAGATCTTGCATGGAATATTGACAGTTACCTTGAGTTTCTTCCATTTTCTAATACTTGTGCCAACAGTTGTTGCCTTCTCACTAAGCTGCTTGCCTATTGTCCAGTAGCCCATCTCAGCCTTTTGCAAGTCTACAATTTTGTCCTTGGTGTCCTTAGAGAACTCTTTGGTCTCGGCCATGGTGGAAAGGTTGGAGTGTGATTGATTGAGTGTGTTGACAGGTGTCTTTTACACAGGTAATGAGTTCAAACAGGTGCAATTAATACGGGTAATGAGTGCAGAGTAGGAGGGTTTCATAAAGAAAAACTAACAGGTCTGTGAGAGTCAAAATTCTTGCTGATGGTAGGTGATGAAATAATTGAATTGCATTTTATTGCATGAAATAAGTACGTAAAAATCATACAATATGATTTTCTCGTTTTTATGCTTAGATTCTATCTCTCACAGGTGAAGTGTTCCTACGATAAACATTACTGACTGCTCCATTCTTTGTAGGTGGGAAAACTTGCAAAATCATCAGTGTATCAAATACTTATTTTTCCCACTGTACTTAATAATGTATGCAGCTTCTATGGTGTGAATTTGGTACCTGTTTTTTGTTCTGAATGAGCTAAGAACCTTTACTTAAGAATTTTCTCATAGAATAATTAAAAATTAATTTTCTAATCCAAACGATGCTTTTAGAAACGTACAACCCAATTATACCATACTACTCACCAAATAAGCAAAAACTCCAAAAAACTGCCAAACATGGAGGTTTGTCACAAATATTTAACCTAAAATCACAGAATAACTTTGAAATACTGCTTATTACCCCGTTGGACGTTTTTACGATATAATTTCAACATATTTTAGAATAGCTGATGATTAGGTAGCTGTACTGTAGTTTTCCTCTGGGGGAACTGTATATTAAGTGCAGCTGCTAAGATTTTAGGACTGCTCATCCCTAACATATGCACTGCTTTGTCCTCTTCCCTGCTTGCCTCTGATGCACTAAACAGACATTCCCTTTATGTTAAGACCACTAGCGTGGACCTTTAGTTTACACATACAAGTGTGTCATCTTTATTTTTTATATTGACAACTGAGCTTCATCTTGAATTCATCTCATCGGTGATCCACACTAAACTGCCTGTGGTCCACTTATTAAAACAGGTTGTGTAAAGAAAAAGCTCTAATCCTGATTTATGGCTTCCTGTAAAATAATAAAACAAATCCCTAAAGCTCATGACCTGAGTGCTAGGTGCTAATTCTTATGTAATGGTGTGCTCCATGTGTTATCTGGTATTTTAAGGAGGTTGTCTGGGCATAGATATTTGATGACCTATCCACAGTATAGGACATCAATAGCAGATAGGTGGTGGTACTACATCCCTCGATCAGCTTTTTCTTTCCCCAGCCACTACCAGCAGTTTTTGACAAGTGGTGCTTAGCTTCTATGCAAATAAACAGGAGATATGCACCAGTAGCAGCAATGTCCAGCAGTGAACACTACATTTTAAATGCTGATGATCAATGGGGGGCACTGAGTATCAGGGGAGATATGTGAGACATTGAGGGGGATCATATGCGAGGGTCGATATGTATCCCCCAGGATGTGGACAGAGTCCTATTAGACCCGCTGGAATGCCTTGTATTCACAGCAGGATGCCTGTGAATCACAAGGCAAAGTAAAAGTAAGGAAGGACCTTTCAAGCTATTTGGCCAAGGCACTGTTCAGGAAAACCAGGTAAGGGGCTTTTATTTTTGAAGCGGACTACATAATGGTAGTGGGGTGGTCCGCTTCCGCTAAGCCGGGTCTTACAAGTGTCCCATGGCCACAGATTCCTGTTAAAAACCCTGCAGTATAGGGTTTGGGTGTGTCAGTGTTTGTTTGCAAGTAGCAGAGCAGGTGGCTCTGCAGCGTTCAGCCTGTGTGTGGTAACACCGAGCCCAGAGCAGCAAACACCTGGCATCCTGGCATGATACGGTGGTGCAGTCACCCTTGGAAGCCGGTCTCATGTACAGACTGTTGTGACGCCTCGACTGCGATCCGGAGGATACTGTATGCTGTGCACCATGTGAATTTTTGGACATTAAACCCATATGCTGTGAACTTTCCTGTGGTCTCTGCCTATCTGTCACACTGCACCAACCCCGCTGCACTACAGCCTTCTTGCAAAATGGATGAGAATAGTACATGCTCTAGGAACATGTCACATGATTGTGTGAATGTAGCCTTAGCAAAATAACTACCGTATTTTTTCGGATTATAAGACGCACTTTTTTCCCAAAAAAATAATATACTTACAAAAGCTGCAGCAGTGGTGCTCTTTGCAGTGGCAGCTCTCTGTGCTGGGACGGCGGTTGCTCTCTGTGCTGCATGGGGGGCTCAGCCAGCATTTTGTCAAAGCCCGGAGGCCCCTGCAGCTCCATTACTGCAATGCGGTGGCTTCCGGGAAAATGGCCGCTGGGGGCGGCGCATGCTCAGATTCAGATCTCGTTATTTTGTCTTTGATTGGTATTGTGTGATTTTTTTATTTTGCTTTTTTAACAGTATTTTTTGTCTCAATCTCAAGCCATGACGACTTGATGAATGAATGATCTTTAAGAAGATTGATCTTGTGCAAGCTTAGAAAGGTCTACCACCACGACCATCACCACTAGACATGGTTGTCTCCACCGTCATCTTGACAGTATCAAGCCATCAGGATACTGGTCTTCTGTCTTGTTCCTTCTATTCTTTTGATCATGATGTCATTCTCCAGTGATTGCTCTCTTTGTATGATGTGTCCAAAGTAGGCAATTTGTGGCCTGATGATCCTTGCTTCAAGTGACATGTCTGGCTTGATTTGTTCCAAATTTGTCAAAGGGTATATGCACACGTTGCGAATTTGCCTGTAAAATTTTCCATACAGATTCTGCCTCTCTTGGCAGAACACGCAGGCAAAAATCCGCGTGGATTTCATACGGATTTCTTGCGGATTTGATGCAGATTGTCATGCGTTTTTTGTTATGCTGATTTGCCTTATTCAATGTATAGTCAATGGATGCAGAAACGCTACAGATCCGCAAAAAGAATTGACATGCTGCGGAAAATAAAAAGCTGCAAATCCGCAGGGATTTTTCTGCAGCATGTGCACACCAATTCTCAAATTCCCATTGACTATCATTGGTACTGTACTACACTGCGTATATGATGCAATTACGCGCTTCCAAAAATGCTGCGGATCCGCATCAAAATCCGCAACGTGTGCACATAGCCTAATAGTGCTTTGTGAATTTAGGCACTTTTCTAATGGATTATTTATTAATATTTTCCCCCATTCTTCCTGATGTAGCTAAGTTTATTAGCTATATTTTATTTTTTATTATTTACAGCTCGTTGTCTCGGAAACTGTCCTCTGCTGCATTCTAGCAGGTAGCTGAAAATGCACAGTGCTTAGAAGTTCTTTTCTGTTGAGCTTGTAGACATTACCCTGGCACAGGCAGGGATTTTTTTCAGCACTCTGTTAGCTCCTGATCCCAGCTATCTTCATCAATGTGCTAGAAAGGCAATGCTTCCATATGTGGCTGAATCATCAGGACACAGATCAGACCTACAGTGCTTACAATTACACTTATTGGCGCTGTCAATCACGCAGGAGCATACAAACCACCCCAGAAACCAGGAAGTCAGGTAGCTGGCACTCTCCTGAAAAATTTGAGAACCTTTTCATTGTAGCAAATCTCATTAATCTGTATCTGTTGAACACAAATTATTCTTTGATTTGGTTAGCCTTATTTTCTCTTTCATGTGAAAAAACATCTTTGCATCTTCATTCTACCTGTGCATTATGAGCAGTTCTCATTACACTCACATTGTGATATTCATAAAATATTAGCACTAAGAATCTCAGTTTCAAAAGGTATTTTATTAAATAAATAAAAGCAATATAAAGGCTTGGGTCCATCCAATGTGAGTACTGGCTTCAGGAACTTTACCATAGCTCTTACTACATCAACGAGAGCATTTCTGATGAACAATAGTTATCTACAGAAGGTTTGTGACCAGGACCATGACCGATCCTGCTGAAATGGATAACCTAAAGAAGCCCTCTCATTTATATATTGTAAGCTTTTCAGGGGATATAGCTCTAGGATCGCCGTCTGGGTAGACAGAGTGGCACGAAAACAGTTCATTCACACAGCAGTTTCTGGTGAAAACTGGCCGCAACCAGCTTTATTAAAGTCCACAGCAAACAGATAAAAATAAATCATAAACATAAGACCTGGGCTTGTCCAGCCACTAATTGCACTGTGTCCAGACTAAGCGAGCTCTCTGACTGTGTTCGCAGACACCTACTTCTGGTCTCCTAATTAACACCTGAGTAGTTTCAGGCCTGAGCTGCAAGTGTGTAATGAATGTAAGGTGTAGTGACCTTTCTCTACCACTAGGTTTACAAAGCCATACATTTCCCTTATACCATACAGCACAGTACCTAGGTGAAATGTACACCCCATTCGACACATATTCCTTCACTGTCTCACATATCCCCTCCCTCTTCTCCAGACCGGAGGGCTGGTCATCCAGACCGGAGGGCTGGTCAACAATCCAAAAGAGACAGTGAACTCTGGACCAGTCATGGCCTTCATCAGCTTCATCTTCACTACTGTCATCTGTATCTTCACCTGAGCCATAGCCAACATCAGCTTTCTCTTCATCTGAAGCATCCGCACTACCCTGTACCCTCCCAGGCCTATGCTCTCTGCGGGCCTCGGGTATCCTGCACGGTTTCATCTTGACCTTAGGGCCGGGCTCAGTTTCAGTATAGTGCCTCCTCAGAGAAGTACGACCGGGCACGTCAGAACACCACTGCTGATTCTTCCTCAAAAATCCTCGTACCTCCTGTTCTTGGTGCACTGACCATGTGTCACCAACTATCACAGGAGGTATAGGGGGTTTTTCACTTTTCTCTAGTTCCCCTTGTACCTTCTTTACTTCATTGAGCTTCTCCAGAAGATGCTCATGGCTCTCATCAAGCTTCTTCATCACAGTTTGGAGTTTTTTCTGAGAAGTAATCAATTCATCTGGTACCTGTTGGACGTCTTTTATGTCTTCGGCCCCTTCTTCAGGCTCTTCTGGTAGAACATGCTCAGAAGCCCTTCCGTCAGTCTTACATTCTACCTCTTCAGTCACATCATTATGGTCTCCAATATCTCTATTTATTCCAGCTTTCAAGTTCTCCTTGATAGCTGCATCTGTATACTCAGAACCCGCCGGATTCTTCTCTTCCACCACGTTCTGCATCCCATCTGAGCTCCCGTGTGTCTGCAGCGGCAACGGAGTGACACATCGCTTTTCCCATTTGTTGGGACGTGGCTCCGATGTAGACTCCATGAAAGTGCGCTTGAGCTCACCAATGCCAGCCCGACGTCTCAAAATCTCATCTCGTGACCCATCCATATCCTTGGTGTCACTCGGGAACACCGCTGGGGCTCCGGGCGCCGAACTTCCAGCCTGAGCTTCACGAGTTGCAGCTACTGATCCGGACTGTAACCCGTCCACGCCGCTGTCTTCGGCAGAAACAGATTCCTGGACAGAGTCAGTCCCCATATCTTCTGTCTTGTTCCTCACAGCTTCACTTGAGACCTCAGCTTCTGATGAGGCATCTGGCTTGGTGACCACCACTTCCATGGCTTTTTCCACCTCTGCAGCCTTACCTTCAGAGTCCTGGGCATGATGCAGCTCCATACCATACATTGATAACTTCTCATCTTCAACAGCATCCACTTGTGCTGTGTTCAGTTTCAGAGTCCTGCCTTCAAAGCTCAGCTTTCCTCCTTTCACCTTAGTCTTCGCCAGGGAACCGGCCAACTGTAAAACATCTTCAGATGCCATCTTCTGTCCGGCTGTAAGGTCAGCATCAGCTTTCTTCTCAGGACTCTCATCCTCCTCTGCTACCATGCCTTCCTCATTTGCACTGGTTGCTTGATCGTCATCAGATGATTCACTATCACTATCCCTGTCTGACCCCTTTTTCTCAGCCACATCCGGCTCACCTTCAGGGTTATACAATTCATTCTCATTCTCATCCTGCTCACTTTCAGGGGTATACAATTCATTCTCATTCACATCCTGATCTGGAACCTTAGTTAACATGTCATCCACAACATTAACTTCACCATCTGGTCCCTCAAGTATGTGACTATGTGACAACCCCAGCACTAAACTTCTATATAGCTCAGGTACTAGGAGCTGGCTCACGACCTCTCCCTGGACTTCAGTGTCCCTATACAACAGGTGAGTGTTTATGGCAACATGAGGAAACCTCTCCTCATAGCCAGGCTCTTGGCAAACCTCATATAGAACAATTATATTTTCCTGTGCCGTTTTAAGAGTGGGGTCTCGCCATTGTTCACTCTCAAAATTGTCACAGGACACAGGTAAGTCAGGGACACTCGGTTCCCGAGAACCACCATCCTCGTCTCCCACCATCACCTGCAAAGGAATTTCATCACTATCACAGTCATCATTATTATCAATATCATTATCATGATTATGATCAGTATCATCATCACTATCATGATCATCATCATTATTATTATCAGCATCATTATCATGGTCATCATCATTATCATGATCATCATCATTATCATTATCATCATTATCATTATCATTATCATCATCATCATCATTATCACATAAGTTTAATGGCCCACTAGCATTGTGTTCCGCCCCTCGGGACTGCGCACCCTCAATAGTAGCTTCATCACACTGTTCATCAGAAACATTTTTCCCCCAGAGATCCTTAGACCGGGGAAAGTCATTACCCAATATGACGGGTTGCACCAGGTTCTTCACTACCCCCCTTCATATGAAACCTCCCCGAGTTTGGGGACCAAGTCCACGGCAGTCTCTGGGTAGACTTTGGTGTCTCCATGGATGCACACCATACTCAGGTGCTTATCAGGGATGAAGTCCCTATCAATCAGGCTGTCACATACGGAAGTCACTGGACTCTCTGAGTCCAAGAGGGCCTGTGCTGGGCAGTCTTTTACAACCACCGTGCACACCTGTGGTCCAGTCTCTTCGGCTGAGGTGGACACACACACACACAGGCTCTGCGCAGGGAGAGAGGGATCCGCCAACATCACAACACATAGGCTCCCCCTCTATTGGACAGTCGGCCGCAATTTCACGACATCTCCAACACTGTCCATCACACTCTCCCACCCACATGTCCCCTCGGGCCTGAACCCGCTTATCAGCATACCCCATGTCCCCAACAGCTGGAACGCTCTTACCGCGAGAGTTCAGCGTCCGGGAACTCTGAAGTGACGACCTCTCAGATGGCTGGTCACGGAGGCAGTCTTTGCTGGCGAAGGCCTTCTCCATCAGGCTGACCAGACGATTGGCGCCTGGTGGTCTCCTTGTCCGACCTCTGGCTGTACCTCAGGAGGACATGCTCGGGTGTAGCGGTTCACTATCACCTTTCCAACTCCATAATCAGGTTTGTTGACTGCAGACTCCCAACTGCATCTCCAGTCATGAACTCCCCTGGCACGGGCTGTCACCGTAACACCCAGCCAGGTAAGAATCTCCGCTTTCAGCTTGGCATAGTCTTGGCTGTCCTGCTCGCTCAGGTCAGCATAGGCCCTTTGGGGTTCTCCAATCAGATAGGGTGCGACCATCATGGCCCATTCAGATAGGGGCAGATTCTCCTTCTCTGCCAATCTCTCAAACCTAGTGAGATATACCTCCACATCATCACGAGGTGTCATCTTTTTCAGGGACCGTCTTACCGCCTTCTTTACAGCGGACAATGCAGGTGACTTTGCAACATTACTTTGGGACGATGCGCCACAAGTCCCCTGCAGTGCTGCAACCTGCTCAAAAAACAACCGGTCATTCTCCTGCTGCTGCTGCAGGAATTGCTGCTGGGCCTGCTGCATGCGCTGCTGGTGCTGCAGGCGCTGCTGCTCCATGCTCTGCTGCATGCTTCGCTGGGCCTGGACCAGGTACTCAATGAGCTCCTCCATACTGCCGGACTTATCTGTCTCAACCACGGCAGTCTTATGTTGCACATTAACTTGCGCCATTTGTTCAAACAGCGCCTCCATGCTGTCATCCATGCTGTCAGACTTCTCTGTCTCAACAACGGCAGTCTTCACTCAAGACATACACACTCCACAGTCTTTTCCACAGAAAAATTCAGCTCTGCTGTGCAGACACTTTTTTTTTTTTTTCTCTCTGCAAACTCTATTAGGGCCACTGTCTCTTTAACCCCTCTCTGCCATCAGACGTACTATTCCGTCCATGTGACCCTGGACCTAATTCCCATGGACGGAATAGTACGTCATGCCCTTTAATGCGACATCGCGACTAAAGTCGCGGTGATCGCATTAAAATTCCGACGCCATCTTACCTCTAGGAAGATGACGTCGGCATCCCGGGCTGCGTCCTCCCCTCTCCGGCCTCCCGATCGCTGTGATTGGCTGTTCAATTCTGAACAGCCAATCGCAGTCTTTCTCACTGTTTCAGCCAATCAGATGGGCTGAAACAGTGAGATCCCAGGCTAGGATCGAGTACCGATGTACTCGATCCTAGGCCTGGGTCTAGCACTATGCAGACCCCCCTGGATTGGCGCGATCGCCGATCATATCGATCGCGCCAATCGCAGGGCACAGAAGCGGTATTACCGCGCTGTGCCCTGCCGGTTCCTGCTGGATCGGTGCTATAAAAGCACCGATCCTAGGCCGGAACATAGGACAGGCCTAGCAGGGCCTGCAGGAGCTGATTGGCGCGATCGATGTTATCGTCGATCGCGCCAATCGCAAGGCACAGCCGCGGCGCAGGAGCGCTGTGCCTTGCTGCTGACCTGCCGGATCGGTGCTGTAATAGCACCGATCCTGGCTGGATCGGTGCTGTAAAAGCACCGATCCGGCTGTGGAGGCTCAGGACAGGCCCTGTAGGGCCTGCAGGAGCTGATTGGCGCGATCGATGACATCGTCGATCGCGCCAATCACAGGGCACAGCAGCGGTCTGATCGCTGTGTGACCGCGCTGTGCCCTGCAGGTGACCTGGCTGCTGCCCTGGCTGTGACCTGCCTAGGATCGGAGCTGTGAGCTCCGATCCTGGGCAGGTTGCCAGGGTAACCAGGAGAGCTCTGATTGGTGGGATCTTGTTATGATGGATCCCACCAATCACAGGTCACAGAAGCGAATTGACCGCTCTGTGACCTGTCTCACCTGGCTCTGACCTGTGAGTGACCGTTCTGCAGGGGTCCTCACACTTGCTGAGGATTCCTGCAGAGCGGTCATACAACAGATCTCTCCTGTACTGGGCCTTATAGTGCTGAAGACAGAAGAAAAGAAGAAAGAAGAAAAGAAAAAAAGAAGAGAGACTACAACCGTAAGTGTTGATCCCTCTCTTCCTCCCTCCCCATCCCCCTTCCCCCTCTTTTTACCCCCTCCACCACCCCTTTGCGCCGCCTCCGTGCGCACACCCAGCCGCCGAGTGTTGATTGGTGACGCATTTCACCGATCAACACTCGTGCTCTCAGCCCCCTTTGCGCCACCTCCGTGCGCACACACCCTGCAGCCGGCGAACTTTGATAAGTGACGCAGTTCACTTATCAGAGCTCGCGTCCGGCGGGTTTCCTTTTTTTCACCCCCCCTTTTGCGCCGCCTCCGTGCACACACCCAGCCGCCGAGCGTTGATTGGTGATGCATTTCACCGATCAACACTCGTGCTCTCAGCCCCCTTTGCGCCACCTCCGTGCGCACACCCTGCAGCCGGCGAACTTTGATAAGTGACGCAGTTCACTTATCAGAGCTCGCGCCGGCTGTTTTCCTTTTTTTTTTTTTCACCCGCCTTTGCGCCGCCTCCGTTTCCACATCTAGCAGCCGCCGAATTTTGATAAGTGACTCAGTTCACTTATCAGATCTCGTGCCGGCTGTTTTCCTGTTTTTTTTTTTTCACACCCTCCCTGCGCCACTCCCTTTGCGCCACATCTAGCAGCCGCCGAACTTTGACAAGTGACACAGTTCACTTATCAGAGCTCGCACCGGCTGTTTTCCTTTTCTTTTTTTTTTTTTTCCTTTTTCTTTTTTCACCCGCCTTTGCGCCGCCTCCGTTTCCACATTTAGCAGCCGCCGAACTTTGACAAGTGACACAGTTCACTTATCAGAGCTCGCGCCGGCTGTTTTCCTTTTTTTTTTTTTCACCCCCTCCCTGCGCCACTCCCTTTGCGCCACATCTAGCAGCCGCCGAACTTTGACAAGTGACACAGTTCACTTATCAGAGCTCGCATCGGCTGTTTTCCTTTTCTTTTTTTTTTTTTCCTTTTTCTTTTTTCACCCGCCTTTGCGCCGCCTCCGTTTCCACATTTAGCAGCCGCCGAACTTTGACAAGTGACACAGTTCACTTATCAGAGCTCGCACCGGCTGTTTTCCTTTTCTTTTTTTTTTTTTCCTTTTTCTTTTTTCACCCGCCTTTGCGCCGCCTCCGTTTCCACATTTAGCAGCCGCCGAATTTTGATAAGTGACTCAGTTCACTTATCAGATCTCGTGCCGGCTGTTTTCCTGTTTTTTTTTTTTCACCCCCTCCCTGCGCCACTCCCTTTGCGGCACATCTAGCAGCCGCCGAACTTTGACAAGTGACACAGTTCACTTATCAGAGCTCGCACCGGCTGTTTTCCTTTTCTTTTTTTTTTCCTTTTTTTTCACCCGCCTTTGCACCGCCTCCGTTTCCACATTTAGCAGGCGCCGAATTTTGATAAGTGACGCAGTTCACTTATCAGATCTCGTGCCAGCTGTTTTCCCTTTTTTTTTTTTCACCCCCTCCTTGCGCCACATCTAGCAGCCACCGAACTTTGATAAGTGACGCAGTTCACTTATCAGAGCTAGGGCCTGCTGTTTTAGACTTTTCTTTTCACAGGCATTTTTTTCTCCCCATTTTTTTTTTCTTTTAGATTTTTCTTTTCAGCATAGTTTACACCAAGCACTATCCCCCCCCCACACATACAGAGTTATCAATAAAGTACACCCAAGCACCACATTTACAAAAAAATGACCCACCCGTCCCGTTCGTCCCAACAGCGCTATTCATTGGAGGAGGCATACGCTTTTCTTGCCTCCGACACTGATAGCGAGGGAGAGGATCCCACATTTCTTTATTTTTCAGATTCCTCTTCCTCCTCCTCTTCCTCTTCCCCCTCCTCATCTTCCTCCTCGGGTCCTGCGGAACCACCACGCAGACGCCCCAGGACAGAAGATGAGGCATCTGCCGCCATTCCAGAAGACGAATGTAAGGTTCTTTGTACATGTTCTTGAAACTCAGTTTCCGTCAGCCATTTTGCTTTCTGTCTTGCTGCAGCTATCTTGCCCTCAGTCAATATGGAGTTTTCAGCTTTCATGTTCCCGCCCTGATTCTCTCCCTCTTGCTTCTTAAGCAGCCATAGCTGAGCAATCAGTGCTTCAGAATCTAGCCTGCAGTGAACCTGTGACCTGACTCCTGGAAGCCTTGGACTATGTACTCCAGCTATTCCTACTGAGGAACTCTGAACACTTGTGGACTCTGGAACCCTGCTCTTTGAAAGATCCACGTTTGCATGGACTTACGGTAACAGAGAAGAAGATCCTGAACCTGTTGTGGAGAGTGATTGCTGAGCTTAAGTTACTGTGGCCTGCTGTGTCTCCTGCTTCTGTATCTGCAAACTGTGTGACTATTTTTGCCACTTGTATGAAGTAATACAAGACCTTCTATATCAAACCTGTGTCTCATGTATTTTCATCGCACCCAAGCACAAGACGCTATATGAACTGTACTACATACATTACAAGATTCTGAAGCCAAAACGTTAGTGTCTGCTGGGTCTGGGAGGCTGTGTCTGCTGTAACTGTGGATATCAGACGTCCAGTTGTACTTTCTGTGATGACAGTGGTTGTGACTTCTCACAACCATTCCAGGTGAGCAATTCCCTTAAGTTTTTTTTTTCTGCAGTGTTACCACAGGTAAACACTATTGTTTTTTTTTCTCTTCCCTCTTTTGTGTCTGCTGTAACTGTGGATATCAGATGTCCGGTTGAACTTTCTGTGATGATAGTGGTTGTGACTTCTCACAACCATTCCAGGTGAGCAGTTCCCTTATTTTTTTTTCTCTTTGCAGTGTTACCACAGGTAAACACTATTGTTTTTTTTTTTTTTTTTTCTCCTCTCCTTCCAGTACTCCTGTCTTAAAAGATCTGGAAAATGGAGGCCCGCATAAAGGAACTTTGCGGAGTGACTGATAATATCCTTGCAGATTTACAGACTATAAAAACCCGTTTTACAAACCTACAGGACCTCACTAATCACAATTTGCAAGTGTTTGGACAGACTGCCCAGGATTTGCGAGCCAGGATTGAGGTTCTAGAGGAGCGAGTCCAGGCTCCTGCCGTAGCCCCAAGTTCTGGGATTCCCAAGTTGCCCCCTTTTCGTTTTGGCGGTGAACGTGAAAAATTCAGGGGATTTATTAACCAATGCAATCTGTTTTTTTCTGCACATGCTTCACAATTTCCCACTGAACGATCTAAAGTGCTTACTATAATTATGTTACTTACCAACAAGGCTTTGATGTGGGCAAACCCTCTGATTGAGACTGAGGATGAATGTTTGGATCATCTTGATGCTTTCATTTCAGCCATGGGGCAGGTGTTTGATGACCCCAATCGAGGTGCAACAGCTGAAGCAGCCATGTTAACTTTGCGCCAAGGTAAGCACTCGGTAGCCGAATATGCCTTGGATTTCAGGAGATGGGCCCTTGATACCACCTGGGACAGTTCCGCCAAAAAATCTATTTTTCGAAAGGGGTTGTCTCCACTAATTAAGGATGAACTTGCTCTGTGCCGACCCTCCCACTGCGTTAGGTGACTTTATTAACTACTGCATCCGTATTGATGCTCGCCTGACTGAACGCAGGCAAGAGAGATGGTTCGAAAGCAATCGCACTAACCTTTTCCTACCTTCCTCCCCAGCTAAGGAACCTTTGAGTAGGATCACACGGGAACCTGAACCTGAACCCATGCAGGTAGACTCTTTACAAAGACGGGTTAGTGATGCACGCAAGGAACATCGTTTTAAGGAAAATCTATGTTTCTGTTGTGGTAAGTCAGGGCACTTCATTATAAACTGCCCCAGCCGTTCTCGTAAGACTACTGCAGCACTCATTCACTGTGAGTGTTGCGAGAGGAGATCTGTCAGGTCCGAGCCTCAGGCTCCAGAGAGATCTGCAGCAACAGATCTTGATTTCTCGGACTTAAACTCCGTTACTTCTGAGGACGATGACTGTGTAAACGCTGCAATTTTTCAAGTTTCCTCAGCGGTGTCCCAGCTGAGTTGTAGGAAAAACAATTCTCATTGCTTCCTTTCCATCAAACTCTGGGTTAACTCAGTCTGGGTGTCTAGCTCTGCTATGATCGACTCAGGGGCAAGTGGGAATTTTATGGATGTCTCCTTTGCTCTGAAACAGGGGATACGTTCAGTGAAGAAGGCTACTCCAGTACAGATGGAAACTGTGGATGGCTCCCTGCTGACCTCTGGACCAGTGGATCAGGAAACGGAGCCTTTAAGGGTCCTTATGGGTAAAGATCATCAAGAGAAACTGTCCTTTATGCTTTTCTCTTCTCCCCACTTTCCCATTATTCTAGGGCTACCATGGCTGCAGGCTCAGAACCCTACCATTAACTGGGAGACCAAGGAATTACACTTTCCAGAGAAACAGATGAGTCCAGAAGTTTCAGCTTGCTCTGTTCCTAAAGGAACCATGTCAGTCCCTGAACTACCAGCTGTATACCAGGACTATGTGGATTTATGTGACAAGAAGAACGCTGACCAGCTTCCCCCTCACCGTCCATATGATTGTCCAATTGAATTATTGCCTGGAGCAGAGATACCTTTTGGTAAGATCTACCCCTGGCGGGGCCTGAGCTAAAGGCTTTAAAGGATTACATAGACGAAAATCTAGCCAAGGGCTTCATACGCCCCTCTTCATCTCCTGCAGGTGCACCCATCTTCTTTGTGAAGAAGAAAGATGGATCTCTGAGACCCTGCGTAGACTATAGGGAACTCATAAGGTTACTATTAGAAACCGTTATCCATTGCCTTTAATCCCTGAGTTATTGGAGAGAGTGCGGCATGCCAAAATTTTCTCTAAATTGGATCTCCGTGGGGCCTATAACTTGGTCCGTATTAGACCTGGGGATGAATGGAAGACTGCATTCAGGTCACGCTATGGACACTTTGAATATCTAGTTATGCCTTTTGGTCTGAGTACCGCCCCAGCCACTTTCCAACACTTGGTGAATGACATCTTCAGGGATCTCCTAGATACATTCGTGGTGATTTATTTGGATGATATTCTAATTTTTTCTAACTCCACAGAGGAACATCATGGACATGTGAGAATGGTCTTGGAACGTCTAAGACAAAACCATCTTTACATCAAACTTGAAAAGTGTGAATTCCATAGGACCAAAATTCAATTTCTGGGGTATGTACTGTCTACACAAGGAATTAGTATGGATGGAAGTAAGACACAAGCCATCAAGGATTGGCCAAGTCCTAGAAATGTGAAGGAGGTGCAGCGCTTCATCGGGTTTGCCAATTTCTATAGACGTTTCATTAGGAATTTCTCTGAGGTAGTGTCACCTATCACCCAACTTACCCGGAAAGAGTCTAGGTTCTCCTGGACTCCCCAAGCCCAGGAAGCATTTTCTCGTCTAAAAGATAAATTTACCACCGCACCTATCTTGGTACATCCCAACCCCGAACTTGCCTTCATAATAGAGGTGGATGCTTCAGATTGTGCCGTTGGAGCTATACTCTCTCAGAGAACAGGTGAGAAGAATGTCTTGCATCCCTGTGCCTTCTTTTCCCAGCAGTTGTCTTCGGTTGAGAGGAACTACGATGTGGGCAATAGAGAGTTGTTGGCCATTATTGCCGCCTTCAAAGAATGGAGACACCTTCTTCAGGGAGCTGCACAGCAAATAGTCGTCCTGACAGACCATCGTAACCTTGAATTTATCAGGTCGGCTAAGTGCCTGACTCCTCGTCAGGCTCGCTGGAATCTTTTCTTAAACCAATTTAATTTTGTCATTTCTTATAGACCAGGATCGCGCAATGGAAAGGCTGATGCACTCTCTAGGATTCATTCAGCAGAGACCCGTCCACTTGCTCCTCCTAAGACTATTCTTCCTGACTCTAGATTCCTGGGAGTGATTCATAATCAAGACCTACTTAAGGACATCAAGGAAGCATACCATGCGGATTCCTTGTTGGCACAACCCCCAAGGGACGTAAGTCTTGTCTTTAAGAATGGTGTGTGGATTCTGGGACAACGTCTGTATATTCCTGAAACAGTCAGATTGAGAGTATTCCAACTCATTCACGATTCCAAGATAGCTGGGCATAGAGGAATTCTAAAGACACAGGAATTTCTTTCTCGTTTCTTTTGGTGGCCCACTTGCAGGAAGGATGTTTTAAACTATGTCACTTCATGTGAAGTCTGTGCAAGATGCAAAACACCTCGCTCCTCACCAACTGGTCTGTTACAACCTCTTCCCACCCCGTCCCGCCCGTGGGGATCCATTTCTATGGACTTCATTGTGGAGTTACCAACCTCTCAAGGGAAAAACACCATTCTAGTGGTGGTTGATCGTTTAACAAAGGCAGCTCATTTTATTCCTTGTGTCGGCTTACCCACTGCAAAACAGACATCAGATATGATGATTAAAGATGTGTTTCGCTTACATGGAGTACCGGATGAGGTTATTTCGGATCGAGGGGTGCAATTCACTTCAAGGTTTTGGCAAAATTTCTGTGCAGCATTGGACTTTAAAGTAAACCTTTCTTCTGCTTTTCATCCCCAGACTAATGGACAGACCGAACGAACCAATCAAACTCTGGAGCAGTATCTCCGCTGCTTTATCTGCCACCTACAGGATGATTGGGTGGATCTACTTCCATTGGCTGAGTTCTCTTATAACAACTCTCAGAGCGCCTCCACTAAGCAGTCTCCTTTTTACTCCAATCTAGGTTATCATCCTAACATTCTTCCACGATTTCCCATAGAAACGCCTTTACCAGCAGTGGCCGAAAGAATCACGTCTTTACAGAAGAATATGGATCTTCTAAAGGAGAATCTGGAATTGGCTCAGGAAAGGTACAAGAAAGCAGCAGATAAATTTCGTAAACCTGCGCCAGCTTTCAAGGTAGGAGACCTGGTCTGGCTGTCAACCAGAAATCTTAAGTTAAGGATTCCATCGTCTAAGTTGGGACATAAGTACATTGGACCCTATAAAATCAGTAAAATTATAAGTGCCGTTGCTTGTCGTCTTCAATTGCCTAGAACTATGAGAATCCACCCTGTCTTTCATGTATCCCTACTAAAGGCTGCAACACCCAATACGTTTCCTGGACGTTCTTCTCCTTGCCCTGACCCAGTGCTAGTCGATGGTCAGGAAGAATTTGTGGTGGAAAGAATTCTAGATTCCAGGTTATACAGAAATCAGTTACAATATTTGATTAAATGGCAGGGCTACCCAGTGGAGGACAACTCATGGGAACCAGTCAATAACGTTAATGCTCCTCGTTTGCTCCGCCAGTTTCATCAGAGGTACCCAGACAAGCCTGGTCTGAGGCCATCCGGAGGTTGTCCCTAAGGGGGGAGTAATTTAAGGTTCTTTGTACATGTTCTTGAAACTCAGTTTTCCATCAGCCATTTTGCTTTCTGTCTTGCTGCAGCTATCTTGCCCTCAGTCAATATGGAGTTTTCAGCTTTCATGTTCCCGCCCTGATTCTCTCCCTCTTGCTTCTTAAGCAGCCACAGCTGAGCAATCAGTGCTTCAGAATCTAGCCTGCAGTGAACCTGTGACCTGACTCCTGGAAGCCTTGGACTATGTACTCCAGCTATTCCTACTGAGGAACTCTGAACACTTGTGGACTCTGGAACCCTGCTCTTTGAAAGATCCACGTTTGCATGGACTTACGGTAACAGAGAAAAAGATCCTGAACCTGTTGTGGAGAGTGATTGCTGAGCTTAAGTTACTCTGGCCTGCTGTGTCTCCTGCTTCTGTATCTGCAAACTGTGTGACTATTTTTGCCACTTGTATGAAGTAATACAAGACCTTCTATATCAAACCTGTGTCTCATGTATTTTCATCGCACCCAAGCACAAGACGCTATATGAACTGTACTACATACATTACAACGAAGATGAAGCCGAAGCCGAACCAGCGCAACCCACTGCGGATCCCGTGTGGACCTCGCCCCCCGAAAATTACGAGCCACTGATTCCTGATTTTGTGGCAGAATCAGTAATCAGGTTTGACACCATTGGCCTCACAGAAATAGACTTTTTCAAAGTCTTTTTCTCTGAGGATTTTATTAACCACATGGTGGAGCAACAAATTTTTACGCTCGTCAATTTTTGGAGCAAAACCCCCGTTCATCATATTCTAACTGGTCTACTGTAGACGCAGTTGAATTGATGCAGTTTTGGGGCCTGGTCCTTCACATGGGGATCTTGAAGAAGCCAGAACTTCGGCAATATTGGAGTGTTCATATTTTATATAACGCTCCAGTGTTCCGAATGGTCATGGCCCGGACGCGTTTTGAGGCCATCCAGAAATTCTTGCATTATAACGATAATGCACAGTGTCCCGCACGAGATGACCCAACTTTGACCGTCTGTTCAAAGTTCGGCCGGTCATCGAACACTTCAACAAAAAGTTTGCTGAAGTGTACGTGCCCAAAAGGGACATTTGCGTGGATGAGTCCTTGGTTCATTTTAAGGGACGGCTCGGATTCCGTCAGTACCTGCCCAACAAGAGGGCAAGGTACGAAATCAAACTCTACAAACTGTGTGAGAGTACCTCAGGGTACACTCACCGTTTTAGAGTTTACGAAGGAAAGGACACCAGGATTGAACCCCCTGAGTGTCCTCCTGTCCTGGGAGTGAGTGGGAAAATTGTGTGGGATTTGGTTCACCCACTGCTGGATAAAGGTTATCACCTCTACACCGATAACTTTTATACCAGCATCCCACTCCACAAATCCCTCTTTGCGCGTGGTACCGCAGCCTGCGGTACCGTCCGCAAAAATCAGAAGGGCCTCCCGAAGACGCTGCTTGGGCAGATGCTCAGAAAGGGTGAGAGCAGAGCCCAATGTAGCGACCACCTTCTGGTGGTCAAGTACAAGGACAAGAGGGATGTCCTTCTCTTGACCACCATACACGGTGATGGCAGCGCCCTCAGCACTGTACGGGGTACCTCTACACAGGTCCGCAAACCGGACTGTGTACTTGGGTACAACAAATACATGGGGGGTGTTGATCTCTCTGATCAACTCCTCCAACCATACAGTGCTTTGAGAAAGGCCAAGGTGTGGTACAAGAAGCTGTCCGTGCACATCGTCCAAATGGCAATGCTCAACGCTTTCCTGCTGTCACGATGTGCACGCCATACCAATACGTCGTACCTTCAGTTCCAGGAGGTAGTGATCAAGGCCCTGATGTTTGGCGCTCAGGAAGGAGAGGGCCCCAGTACTTCCGGAACTGAAGGTGCTCGTATTGTACCAGGCCAGCATTTCCCGGGGGAGGTCCCGCAAACTGCAAAAAAAGGTAAGTCGCAAAAAAGGTGCCGAGTGTGTTACAAAAGGGGAATACGCAAGGACACCATTTATCAGTGCGACACCTGCCCCGAAAAACCTGGCCTGTGTATGAAGGATTGCTTCAAATTGTACCACACCTCCATGCACTACTAATTTACTTTACAGGAAAGATTAGTTCCAGAAGGGGGGCACATCTAGAGAAGCTTCTTGGGGGTCTAATTTCTAAAATTATGTCACTTGTGGTTTTTTTTTCCTGTTTAGGCACATCAGGGGCTCTGCAAATGGAACATGACGCCCGCAGACCATTCCATCAAAGTCTGCATTCCAAAACGTCACTACTTCCCTTCCGAGTCCCGACGTGTGCCTAAACAGTTTTTTCCCACATGTGGGGTACCAGCGTTCTCAGGACAAATTGGACAACAACTTTTGGGGTCCAATTTCTCCTGTTACCCTTGGGAAAATAAAAAATTGGGGACTAAAAAAAATCACTTTTGTGGGAAAAAAAAAATATTTTTTTTTTCACGACCAGGGCATTATAAACTTTAGTGAAACACATGGGGGTTCAAAGTGCTCACCACACACCTAGATAAGTTCCTTAGGGGGTCTAGTTTCCAAAATGGGGTCACTTGTGGGGGGTTTCCACTGTTTAGGCACATCAGGGGCTCTGCTAACGGAACATGACGCCCGCAAACCATTCCATCAAAGTCTGCATTCCAAAACGTCACTACTTCCCTTCCGAGCCCTGCCGTGCGCCCAAACAGTGGTTCCCCCCAACATATGGGGTATCAGCGTACTCAGGACAAATTGGACAACAACTTTTGGGGTCCAATTTCTCCTGTTACCCTTGGGAAAATAAAAAATTGGGGACTAAAAAAATCACTTTTGTGGGAAAAAAATATATATTTTTTTTCACGCCAGGGCATTATAAACTTTAGTGAAACACTTGGGGGTTCAAAGTGCTCACCACACACCTAGATAAGTTCCTTAGGGGGTCTAGTTTCCAAAATGGGGTCACATGTGGGGGGTTTCCACTGTTTAGGCACATCAGGGGCCCTCCAAACGCGACATGGCGTTCGTTCCCAATTCCAGCCAATTTTGGTTTGGAAAAGTCAAACGGCGCTCCTTCCCTTTCGAGCCCTGCCGTGCGCCCAAACAGTGGTTCCCCCCCACATATGGGGTATCAGCGTACTCAGGACAAGTTGGACAACAACTTTTGTGGTCCAATTTCTCCTCTTACCCTTGGGAAAATAAAAATTGGGGACTAAAACATCATGCTTGTGGAAAAAATATGATTTTTTTTCTTCACGGCTCCAAATTACAAACTTGCGTGAAGCACTTGGGGGTTCAAAGTGCTCACCACACATCTAGATAAGTTCCTTAGGGGGTCTTGTTTCCAAAATGGGTCACATGTGGGGGTTTCCACTGTTTAGGCACATCAGGGGCCCTCCAAACGCGACATGGCGTTCGTTCGCAATTCCAGCCAATTTTGGTTTGGAAAAGTCAAACGGCGCTCCTTCCCTTTCGAGCCCTGCCGTGCGCCCAAACAGTGGTTACCCCCCACATATGGGGTATCAGCGTACTCAGGACAAGTTGGACAACAACTTTTGGGATCCAATTTCTCCTCTTACCCTTGGGAAAATAAAAAATTGGGGACTAAAACATCATGCTTGTGGAAAAAATATGATTTTTTTTCTTCACGGCTCTACATTACAAACTTGCGTGAAGCACTTGGGGGTTCAAAGTGCTCACCACACATCTAGGTAAGTTCCTTAGGGGGTCTAGTTTCCAAAATGGGGTCACATGTGGGGGGTTTCCACTGTTTAGGCACATCAGGGGCCCTCCAAACGCGACATGGCGTTCGTTCCCAATTCCAGCCAATTTTGGTTTGGAAAAGTCAAACGGCGCTCCTTCCCTTTCGAGCCCTGCCGTGCGCCCAAACAGTGGTTCCCCCCACATATGGGGTATCAGCGTACTCAGGACAAGTTGGACAACAACTTTTGTGGTCCAATTTCTCCTCTTACCCTTGGGAAAATAAAAAATTGGGGACTAAAACATCATGCTTGTGGAAAAAATATGATTTTTTTTCTTCACGGCTCCAAATTACAAACTTGCGTGAAGCACTTGGGGGTTCAAAGTGCTCACCACACATCTAGATAAGTTCCTTAGGGGTCTAGTTTCCAAAATGGGGTCACATGTGGGGGGTTTCCACTGTTTAGGCACATCAGGGGCCCTCCAAACGCGACATGGCGTTCGTTCCCAATTCCAGCCAATTTTGGTTTGGAAAAGTCAAACGGCGCTCCTTCCCTTTCGAGCCCTGCCGTGCGCCCAAACAGTGGTTCCCCCCCACATATGGGGTATCAGCGTACTCAGGACAAGTTGGACAACAACTTTTGTGGTCCAATTTCTCCTCTTACCCTTGGGAAAATAAAAAATTGGGGACTAAAACATCATGCTTGTGGAAAAAATATGATTTTTTTTCTTCACGGCTCCAAATTACAAACTTGCGTGAAGCACTTGGGGTTCAAAGTGCTCACCACACATCTAGATAAGTTCCTTAGGGGGTCTTGTTTCCAAAATGGGGTCACATGTGGGGGGTTTCCACTGTTTAGGCACATCAGGGGCCCTCCAAACGCGACATGGCGTTCGTTCGCAATTCCAGCCAATTTTGGTTTGGAAAAGTCAAACGGCGCTCCTTCCCTTTCGAGCCCTGCCGTGCGCCCAAACAGTGGTTACCCCCCACATATGGGGTATCAGCGTACTCAGGACAAGTTGGACAACAACTTTTGGGATCCAATTTCTCCTCTTACCCTTGGGAAAATAAAAAATTGGGGACTAAAACATCATGCTTGTGGAAAAAATATGATTTTTTTTCTTCACGGCTCTACATTACAAACTTGCGTGAAGCACTTGGGGGTTCAAAGTGCTCACCACACATCTAGGTAAGTTCCTTAGGGGTCTAGTTTCCAAAATGGGGTCACATGTGGGGGGTTTCCACTGTTTAGGCACATCAGGGGCCCTCCAAACGCGACATGGCGTTCGTTCCCAATTCCAGCCAATTTTGGTTTGGAAAAGTCAAACGGCGCTCCTTCCCTTTCGAGCCCTGCCGTGCGCCCAAACAGTGGTTCCCCCCCACATATGGGGTATCAGCGTACTCAGGACAAGTTGGACAACAACTTTTGTGGTCCAATTTCTCCTCTTACCCTTGGGAAAATAAAAAATTGGGGACTAAAACATCACGCTTGTGGAAAAAATATGATTTTTTTTCTTCACGGCTCCAAATTACAAACTTGCGTGAAGCACTTGGGGTTCAAAGTGCTCACCACACATCTAGATAAGTTCCTTAAGGGGTCTTGTTTCCAAAATGGGGTCACATGTGGGGGGTTTCCACTGTTTAGGCACATCAGGGGCCCTCCAAACGCGACATGGCGTTCGTTCGCAATTCCAGCCAATTTTGGTTTGGAAAAGTCAAACGGCGCTCCTTCCCTTTCGAGCCCTGCCGTGCGCCCAAACAGTGGTTCCCCCCCACATATGGGGTATCAGCGTACTCAGGACAAGTTGGACAACAACTTTTGTGGTCCAATTTCTCCTCTTACCCTTGGGAAAATAAAAAATTGGGGACTAAAACATCATGCTTGTGGAAAAAATATGATTTTTTTTCTTCACGGCTCTACATTACAAACTTGCGTGAAGCACTTGGGGGTTCAAAGTGCTCACCACACATCTAGATAAGTTCCTTAGGGGGTCTAGTTTCCAAAATGGGGTCACATGTGGGGGGTTTCCACTGTTTAGGCATATCAGGGCCTCTCCAAACGCGACATGGCGTCCGTTCTCAATTCCAGCCAATTTTGGTTTGGAAAAGTCAAACTGCGCTCCTTCCATTCCGAGCCCTGCCGTGCGCCCAAACAGTGGTTTTCCCTCACATATGGGGTATCGGCGTACTCAGGAGAAATTGCACAACAACTTTATCGGTCCATTTTCTCCTTTTTCCTTGTGAATATAAAAAAAATGTTTGTAAAAGATCATTTTTGTGACTAAAAAGTAAAATGTTCATTTTTTCCTTCCACGTTGCTTCAGCTCCTGTGAAGCACCTGAAGGGTTAATAAACTTTTTGAATCTGGTTTTGAGTACCTTGAGGGGTGTAGTTTTTACAATGGTGTCACTTTTGGGTATTTTCTGCTATATACACCCCTCAAAGTGACTTCAAATATGAGGTGGTCCCTAAAAAAAATGGCTTTGTACATTTTGATGTAAAAATGAGAAATCGCTGGTCAACTTTTAACCCTTATAACTTCGTAACAAAAAAAAATTTTGGTTCCAAAATTGTGCTGATGTAAAGTAGACATGTGGGAAATGTTATTTGTTAACTATTTTCTGTGACATATTTCTCTGTTTTAAGGGAATAAAATTTCAAAGTTTGAAAATTGCTAAATTTTCCAAATTTTCACCATATTTGCGTTTTTTTTCATAAATAAACGCAAGTTATATGGAAGAAATTTTACCACTAACATAAAGTACAGTATGTCACGAGAAAACAATCTCAGAATCGCGAAGATCCGTTGAAGCGTTCCAGAGTTATAACCTCATAAAGAGACAGTGGTCAGAATTGTAAAAATTGGCCCGGTCATTAACGTGCAAACCACCCTTGGGGGTGAAGGGGTTAAGACTGCTCCAATAGACGTTTCTCCTTTGCTGCTGCACACTCCACAGTCTTTTCTACAACAAGTTCAGCTTTGCTGTGCAGACACACCTTTTTTTTTTTTTTTTCTTTTGCAAACTCTATCAGGGCCACTGTCTCTTTAAGACTGCTCCAATCAGACGTTTTTTTCTGACACACTTTTTTTTTTCCTCTGCTGCTGCTTCAACAGACTTCACCTTTATTGCTGTCTCTAAGCCACTGTGCTGCACGCACATTCCAGCACCATTTGTATCAGCCACTGTGCTGCCCCAGCATTCTCCGCCAATTGTAAGCTTTTCAGGGGATATAGCTCTAGGATCGCCGTCTGGGTAGACAGAGTGGCACGAAAACAGTTCATTCACACAGCAGTTTCTGGTGAAAACTGGCCGCAACCAGCTTTATTAAAGTCCACAGCAAACAGATAAAAATAAATCATAAACATAAGACCTGGGCTTGTCCAGCCACTAATTACACTTAGATAGATTTCCCTTTCTATCCGGGTCCAGACTCTACCAGTCTGTGCCCAAAACAACACATATGTTCAGTAGTTACCAGCGTGGAGTTTCACAGAGTCTCCTCCTTGTGTCTGAAGGCATATCCAACGTCCAGACTTGAGAGAGCTCCCCTCCTGTTCAGCCGCTATTCGCACGGATTCTCACTGAGACTACTCCTGTGTCCGGGGTACATCGAGCACCCAGACTGAGATAGCTCACACTCCTGGAGACTGCTTCTTGTGCCGGGACTCCTTGTCCAGACTAAGCAAGCTCTCTGACTGTGTTCGCAGACACCTACTTCTGGTCTCCTAATTAACACCTGAGTAGTTTCAGGCCTGAGCTGCAAGTGTGTAATGAATGTAAGGTGTAGTGACCTTTCTCTACCACTAGGTTTACAAAGCCATACATTTCCCTTATACCATACAGCACAGTACCTAGGTGAAATGTACACCCCATTCGACACATATTCCTTCACTGTCTCACAATATATATATTTTTTAATAAATGTTAGTATATTCCATATGCATGTAGTTTAGTGTGAGTGTATTAATATACTCACCTCCTGTTGTTCTCTCCAGTGTCCAGCATCATTCTGCTTCGCTCCTCAGTGATGTGATGTCACCTCAAGTGCCAGTAGTTGGCTCACTTTATGCTTTATGTGTGGGCAGGAAGTCTCCTTTACAATGATAGCCTATGGAGACTTGTTCTGATGCTACATAGACTTACATTGTGAAAGCCACTTCCGGTTACGCAGTGCATGACCTAGAGAGTCTGAAGAGTGGTCACATCACTGAAAAGAAGAGAAGAACAGCACTAGACACTGGAGAAAGTGGCAGTACTTGGGTATATTAATACACTCACTCTACATTACATACGAGTACATATATAAACATATTTAATAAAAAAAAATAAAAATGGGAGTGCTTCTTTAAGTTAAACTATGGTATCCATGATATATTTCATAAAATACTATAATGTTTTATGGTATTTTGAATCTAACCATACATGACCTCACTAAATAGTATTCATATTTTTATAGCTACTGAGGAATGCCTCACCTACCATAACAAAAGAATTATATGTGGCCCATCATACACTGGAGCATCATATATGGGTCCATTACTCTGTATGGAAAAATATATAGTCCTCATCATTCTGTATGGAGCACTATGTGGTGCCCATAATACTGTATGGCGCAATATATGGGGATTATTATTCTGTATGGAACACTATGTGGTTCCCATAATACTGTATGGATAATTATATGGGGCTCATTATTCTGTACGGAGCACTATGTGTTGCCCATAATACTGTATGGAGCAATATATGGGGATTATTATTCTGTATGGAACACTATGTGGTTCCCATAATACTGTATGTACCAATATATGGGGCTCATTATTCTGTATGGAGCAATGTATGCAGCTCATTACACTGTATGCAGCATTATATGGTGGCTCATTATTCTGTATGGAGAATTATATGGGGCCCATTATTCGGTATTGAGCAATATATAGGGCACATTATTCTATTTGGAGCACTGTGTGGTGCCTATAATACTGTATGGAGCAATATATGGAGCTCATTATTCTGTATGGAAGAATATGTGGTGCCCATAATACTGCATGGAGCACTATGTGGTGCACATAATACTGTATAGATGACTACGTGATGCCCATAATACTGTTTAGAGGACTATACTGTCCGGTTTCTGAGCTATTGTAGAAATTACAATAGATATCACTCATGTAATGTAAGAAGCAATAGAAATCTTTGGCATTGTACTATACCTATATTTTTCTGTCGGATCTGTGCATCATGAATTGTGGTATGTGTTAAAGGGGCCCACTGAGCAGCAGATTTGGCTTTCAGTACCATCTTTATGCTGATGACACACAACTATACACGTCATCCCCCGACATTACCCCTGCTGTACTACAGAACGCCACTGACTGTCTGTCCGCAGTCTCCAACATCATGTCCGCTCTCTATCTGAAACTTAACCTCTCCAAAACTGAACTTCTTCTGCTCCCGCCGTCTACTAACCTCCCTAAATTTGACATTTCCCTTTCCGTGGGTGGCACAATAATAACACCCCGGCAGCAGGCTCGCTGTCGGGGTCTTATGTTTGACACCAATCTCTCTTTTACCTCCCATATACAATCTCTTGCCCGCTCTTGCCGCCTACACCTAAAGAACATCTCTAGAATCCGCCCTTTTCTCACCATGGAAACAACAAAAACCCTCACTGTAGCATTGAATCCACTCCCGCCTGGACTACTGCAACTTACTTGGCCTTCCCATTACTCGACTATCCCCTCTCCAGTCCATCCTTAATGCAGCAGCCAGGGTCATCCATCTGTCTAATCGGTACTCGGACACGTCCGCTCTTCGCCAGTCCTTACATTGGCTGCCCATTCATTATAGGATCCAATTCAAAGTACTTGTTCTCACCTACAAAGCTCTCCACAGTGCAGCACCCCCCTACATCTCCTTCCTCATTTCTATCTATCGGCCTAACCGACTGCTGCGCTCTGCAAACAACTTTCGACTAACCTCTGCACTAATCCGTACCTCCCACTCCCAACTCCAAGACTTCTCCCGCTCTGCGCCAATCTTCTGGAATGCTCTACCCCAAGAAATTAGGACCATCCACAATTTGCATAGTTTCAGGCGCTCCCTCAAAACACATATATTCAGAGCGGCCTATCACATTCACTAATCAAAGTCATTCTAGGTGTAAGTGTGTGTGTGTAGCCCATTCACTATCTCCATCCATCCCTCACTCCCTCAAGATGGCTGGACCATCATTGTAAATACACCATTGTATATACACACCTATAACTTTGTATCTCCCCCACCTCATTGTAGATTGTAAGCTCTCACGAGCAGGGTCGGCTTATTTTGCTTTAATTATTGTATTGTTAACGTTGTTACCTATGACTTGTGTTTTGAAACTGCTAAAATGTAAAGCTTTGTGTTGGCGATATATAAATAAAGATTATTATTATTATTGCTGAGACTCTTTAGCCCAGGGCCCACGAAAACCTGGAGCCGGCCCTGGGCTGAACTGTACTATCATATCTGCAGCAGCCTAAAGGTCGTGTTTTTTTATAATGATAAACACTTTAGGCTGAATGAGAAAAATAGGATTTGCTAGTTTTTACATCTACTCAAACTAATATTTTACTATGATTTAGTGTTTCCTGGGTGCTGTAAAGGACGAGGCTTGGGGTAAGGAAAATTTATATAGTTTTCTATGTTAATAAATATTGCAAAATAAACTCATTATTATAATATCAATATACATACTTTCTGTAGGTATTCTTATAGTAAAAGTAAAATGTAGTCAAGGAAAATAATTTTTTAAAGTCAATGCATTGCAATGCCATCAGCTTGGCATGAGATCTGAGGGAATGATCCTCTTTCTCAGTGAGCTTAGTGTAGTCGGTCATGAAAGTGTAGATTATCCAACTTTTTAACTGCTACCTTCCCTCTGTTTTAATTTCATTAGTACACTGACCTACGGATTTTGACTTCAGCTGTCGGAAATGAATATAATATTTTCTTTTATCAGGGCTGCTAAACCATCATCACAATACTAAACAATGGACTTCTACTTAATGCTCTTCACATAGGACCAAAAAGACCTTCATGAAATAATCTCTAGCATTTGACCATCATTTTTAATTTCCCAACTCTCATGTTTCACGTGTCTGCTATTTTATCTCCTTAGTCTCCAAGTGTTTTGATTTAATTAGAATTTTTTCTTATCTCAATACTCTTCTCCGCCAGATAAATTAATGTTATCCTTTTGTCTGTCGCTGATGTTTTAGTAAGCATAGTAATAGTAAGGCAACGACTTAGAGGTAATAGTAGACAAAGCCTAACCAATCTAGTTATCTCCTAAATCAACAGCTATCTGTAATAAGCAATTTATCAAGAAAAATAATACTTTTGAAGCTTCTTTTGGCTGATCCATGTTACAAGAATAGTGAATAAACGCTCCAAATAATTTATAAAAGCAAACATATATTTTTAAGGAAAAATATTCTTAGAAAATAGTTTCAATATGCAAAAACTGCCAATATATGATGTACACATGGTGAGAATAATATTAGTAAGAATATGTTCCATGTGTAATAGTGGATTCTTACCCATAGAACTAAAACAGGCTGTTCACTACTTCATGAGGATGTCAGGGTATTCCTGTATTTAATACCGCCGTTTAGACTATACCGCTCCAGTGGGGTTTTTTCCTTTCACCGTTGGCGTGGTACCGATAATTGTTACTTGTGCCTAGTGTAGCGATACTAATGGTCGCATAGTGAAGGGAAGGTATGTATCACAGGGATGGTAGCTCCCTGTGATGTAACCCGGAGTGTTTTGTTTAGTGCACGTTAGCACTAAATGGTCGGTTGCTACACTTGGGTCCGGGTTACGGGCAGCACTGAGAGACGGGAGGGTCGGGCTGCCCATATACCTCAGCCCTGGGTAGGGACATCACCATACATACCTATGAATGTGTTTTAAGGACCTGTGGTGATGTCATGATCACTTGACCAGTGCATGTGATGTTACCTCACCTGTGGGTGTGGTTACAGACTATGTAACAGAGGTGTTTAGCACAGGTGAAGAGTGTGTTGTGGGAGTCTGCCAGTGTGGACAGACTTCCATGTGTCCAGGCTGGACACTACAGAGAGGTCTCTGTGTTTGAAGGGAGAAGCCTTCCTGTATCGGTGGCTCCAGATAGAGCCTGAGTGCTGGACATTGCACAAGCCTGTGTGCCCACAGGACTAGGAGAGCAGAGCTCTGATATGGACATTGTTACTGTGTCTGTTGTGAATGGGTTTGAGATGAGTTCTGAGCAGAGGCTCCCTCTGGTGGTTACAAGCGGTGCTAGTGAGGATTGGGAATCAGGTGTTACTGATTGGTCTTATTTAAGGGAATCATTTTCCCATCAGGGTTGCCGGTGATCAATTGTTCTGGTCTGAATCCTTCTTTCCAGTTTCCCTTGTAGCCTGCTTTGTCGTGTCTGCATCTCCTGCTATCAGATAAGACAATTTCTTATTTTGTGTTTTTGCTATATTTTTGCATTTTGTCCTGCACTTCTGTGGGGGCCTTCTGGGTCCCCTCCGGGGGCTTTTTGCCCTCTCAGTTTAGTCCAGCCACTGTGTTTTGTACTTTTGCTTTTTGCAGTTTTTTCAGTGGCTGCTGTTTTTGTTACACCAGAGAACTAATTTAGGTGGTAGAGGTCGTGTGATCTCAGGTGATTTTGAAATTAGTATGTTGGTGTTTTTCAGGGTTTTCTGGGATTGCAGTAAGTACCCTTCCTGTCCTTTTCTATTTAGATAGTTTGGGCCCCAGCGTTTGCTCATACTATTTTCTTTCTGTGTCAGTATTTCCTCTTGTCTAACCGCCATTATATGTTTGGGGGCTTTCTATTATCTTTGGGGTTCTGCTCCGGGGCAGATAGCTTTCCTATTTCTATCTTTAGGTGTATTAGTTTCTCAGGCTGTGACGAGGCGTCTAGGACCATCGTAGGAACGCTCCACGGCTGCCTCTAGTTGTGGTGGTTAGTCAGGGTACTGCAATCTCATAGATTCCAACTGCTCTGTTGTATTGCCTTTTTTACCTGCACTCCTCAGCTACCGTAACATAACAGTATCACCGGACATAAAATTGTATGGTACTCACAGAAGGGAAAAAAAAAAAAATATTTTGAAGGAAGAAAAGTTGTCAGAGATATTTTTCTGTTTGTTGCATTTTTTTTTTTTTTTTTTTCCCTCTGTATCTCTGGGTGCTGGGGAGGATCTTTTCTCCCAATGGAGTTTGCACAGTTGTCTGGCCGTGTGGATCAGCTTGCCACTGAGGTTCAGAGTATTGCTGCATATCTTGCTAGGTTGCCTGTTGTGGAACCTAGGATCCCCATGCCAGATTTGTTTTCAGGGGATCGAGCTAAGTTTCAGAATTTCAAAAATAATTGTAAATTGTTTCTTGCCTTAAAATCTAAGTCCTCAGGAAACGCAGCGCAGCAGGTTCAAATTGTCATCTCTCTCCTGCGCGGCGATCCTCAGGATTGGGCTTTTTCCCTGACACCTGGGGATCCTGTTTTGAGTGATGTTGATGTATTTTTTCAGGCTTTGGGGTTATTGTACGATGAGCCTAATATCACTGATCAAGCTGAAAAAGCCTTGTTGGCATTAAATCAGGGGCTTGATGACGCTGAGTTATACTGTCAGAGATTCCGTAGGTGGGCAGTCCTGACCAAATGGAATGACGACGCTTTGGCGGCCCTTTTCCGGAAGGGTCTGTCGGATAATGTAAAGGATGTTATGGTGGGATTCCCTGTCCCCTCTGGTCTCAATGATTCTATGTCATTAGCGATACAAATTGACAGACGTTTGCGTGAGCGGAGAAGTATGCGTGGAGTGGTGTTGCCTTGTGAGCCAGCTGCTGAGCCCATGCAGTGTGATGGAGTGGTGTCTGGGGCACAGCGTCATGAGTTTCGAAAGCGCAATGGGTTATGTTTCTACTGTGGTGATGCCTCTCATGCTATTTCAGTCTGCCCTAAGCGGGGAAGACGTTTTGCACGCTCAGTTGTCTTGGGTAGTGTTCAGACTAAGTTTTTATTAACTGTCACTCTGATATGCTCTCTGTCCTCATTTTCTGCTCAGGCTTTCGTTGATTCTGGAGCAGCTATTAACCTGATGGATTATGATTTTGCTAAACGTTGTGGATTTCCCTTGATACCCCTACAGAAGTCTATTCCCCTACTGGGGATCGATTCTACCCCTTTGGCTGAGAATAAACCCCAGTTTTCTACTCAGGTGATAATGAGGGTTGAACCTGATCACCAGGAGTGCTGCAAATTTTTGGTTCTATATAATCTGCATGACATTATCGTGCTGGGTTTCCCTTGGTTACAGTCTCATAATCCTGTTTTGGATTGGAAATCTGTGTCTGTAACCAGTTGGGGCTGCCAATGTGTTAATACCAACACTCCTGTTTTTTCTGCCTCCCCCCAGGCTGAGGATGTTCCTGACTTTTTGTTTGATTTTTCTGATGTGTTTAGCGAAAGTAAATCTGCATCCTTACCTCCCCATAGGAGCTATGACTGCGCTATTGAATTAGTGCCAGGTAGTAAATTCCCTAAGGGTCGCCTCTTTAACTTGTCTATACCTGAACATGACGCTATGCGGTCTTATATCAAGGAATCATTGGAGAAGGGTCATATCAGACCATCCTCTTCACCCTTAGGTGCCGGTTTTTTCTTTGTGGCCAAAAAAGATGGTTCATTAAGGCCGTGTATTGATTATCGTCTCTTGAACAATATTACTGTGAAATATCAATACCCGTTACCCTTGATTTCTGACCTGTTTTCCAGGGTGAAAAACGCTACTTGGTTTACCAAGCTTGACCTCAGGGGGGCGTATAACCTTATTCGCATTAAGCACGGGGATGAATGGAAGACGGCATTTAACACCCCTGAAGGGCATTTTGAGTACCTTGTGATGCCCTTTGGGCTCACTAATGCTCCTTCCGTCTTCCAGTCCTTCATGAATGACATTTTCAGGGATTTTGTGGACAAGTTTCTGATTGTTTATTTGGATGATATCTTGATTTTTTCTAATGACTGGGACTCTCATGTGAAACATGTTCGAACTGTATTCCAGATTTTGAGACAGAATGCTCTGTATGTGAAGGGATCAAAGTGTCTTTTTGGCGTACAGAAGATCTCATTTCTGGGATTCATTTTGTCCCCATCTGTTATTGAAATGGACCCGGTCAAGGTTCAGGCCATCTGTGATTGGGTCCAACCTACTTCATTAAAGGCTCTTCAGAGATTTTTGGGTTTTGCCAATTTTTATCGTAAATTTATTGGTAATTTCTCTGTTATTGTTAAACCATTAACTGATTTGACCAGAAAGGGTTCTGATGTGGTGAATTGGCCTCCTGAGGCAGTCTCTGCGTTTCAGGAACTTAAGCAGAGATTCACTTCTGCTCCTGTTCTACGGCAGCCTGATGTTTCTCTGCCATTTCAGGTGGAGGTTGATGCCTCTGAAATTGGGGCAGGTGCCGTTTTGTCCCAAAAAGATCCAGAGACCTCTAAAAGTAACCCTTGTGCCTTTTTCTCTCGAAAATTTTCTCCTACTGAACGTAATTATGACGTGGGTAATCGGGAGTTATTGGCCATGAAGTGGGCTTTTGAAGAGTGGAGACATTGGCTGGAGGGAGCCAAACATCAGGTGGTGGTCCTTACGGACCATAAGAATCTGGTCTATCTGGAATCTGCCAAGCGACTCAATCCTAGACAGGCCAGGTGGGCCTTGTTTTTCACACGTTTTAATTTTGTGGTTTCCTTTCTTCCTGGCACTAAGAATGTTAAGGCGGATGCCCTCTCGAGGAGTTTCCTTGCGGACTCTCCTGAGCTATCTGATCCCTCTGTTATTTTGAAGGAGGGTGTAGTTCTTTCCGCCATCTCGCCTAATTTGAGACTTGCTCTGGAGGGGTGTCAGGAGGATAGGCCCGAGCGCTGCCCTGTTGGAAAATTGTTTGTCCCGGACCAATGGAAAAAGAGTGTGATGTCTGAGATTCATTGTTCCGCATTGGCTGGGCATCCCGGAATTTTTGGTACCAGAGACTTGGTTAGTCGGTCCTTTTGGTGGCCTACCTTGTCTCGCGATGTCAGGGAATTTGTGCAGTCCTGCGGGACTTGCTCTCGCTCCAAGCCTTGCTCTCGCTCTAGTGGTTTGTTGATGCCATTGCCTGTGCCCAAGAGACCATGGACCCATATCTCTATGGATTTCATTTCCGATCTTCCTGTTTCTCAGAGAATGACCACCATCTGGGTAATTTGTGATAGGTTTTCCAAAATGATACATCTTGTGCCATTACCTAAGTTGCCTTCCTCCTCTGAATTGGTGCCGTTGTTCCTTCAGCACGTGGTTCGTTTACACGGCATTCCTGAGAACATTGTGTCTGACAGAGGAGTCCAGTTTGTTTCCAGATTTTGGAGGACTTTTTGTTCTAAACTGGGTGTTCAATTGTCTTTCTCCTCGGCATTTCATCCTCAGACCAATGGTCAAACTGAGAGAACAAACCAGACATTGGAGACTTATCTAAGATGCTTTGTGTCTGCTGATCAGGATGACTGGGTCTCTTTTTTGCCTTTGGCTGAGTTTGCTCTTAATAATAGGGCTAGCTCTGCCACTTTGATGTCTCCGTTTTTCTGTAATTCTGGGTTTCACCCTCGATTTTCTTCAGGACAGACGGAGGCTTCTGTCTGTCCAGGTGTTGACTCTGTTGTTGAGCGTATGCAGCAGATTTGGGACCAGGTAGTGGAGAGGTTGTCCCTCTCTCAGGAGAAGGCCCAGCGGTTTGCTAACCGGCATAGGACTGATGGTCCTCGGTTTAAAGTGGGGGACTTGGTCTGGTTGTCCTCAAAGAATATTCCTATGAGAGTAGCATCTCCTAAATTTAAGCCTAGGTTCATTGGACCTTATAAGATCATGGAGATTATTAATCCTGTTTCTTTTCGTTTGCTTCTTCCAGGGACATTTAAGATCCATAACGTGTTCCACAAGTCCTTGTTGAAGAGGTTTGTTGAGCCAGTGGTTCCTGCTGCTGTGCCTCCTGACCCTGTTTTGGTTGAGGGCAATCTGGAGTATGTGGTTGAGAAAATATTGGATTCTCGTTTTTCTAGACGAAGACTCCAGTATTTGGTTAAATGGAGAGGTTATGGTCAGGAAGATAATTCTTGGGTGTTTGCTTCGGACATCCATGCTAGGAGACTTATCCGTGCGTATCATAGAACTCATCCTGACCGACCTGGTTGCTCAAATGAGGGTTCGGTGACCCCTCCTCAAGGGGGGGGTACTGTTGTGAATGGGTTTGAGATGAGTTCTGAGCAGAGGCTCCCTCTGGTGGTTACAAGCGGTGCTAGTGAGGATTGGGAATCAGGTGTTACTGATTGGTCTTATTTAAGGGAATCATTTTCCCATCAGGGTTGCCGGTGATCAATTGTTCTGGTCTGAATCCTTCTTTCCAGTTTCCCTTGTAGCCTGCTTTGTCGTGTCTGCATCTCCTGCTATCAGATAAGACAATTTCTTATTTTGTGTTTTTGCTATATTTTTGCATTTTGTCCTGCACTTCTGTGGGGGCCTTCTGGGTCCCCTCCGGGGGCTTTTTGCCCTCTCAGTTTAGTCCAGCCACTGTGTTTTGTACTTTTGCTTTTTGCAGTTTTTTCAGTGGCTGCTGTTTTTGTTACACCAGAGAACTAATTTAGGTGGTAGAGGTCGTGTGATCTCAGGTGATTTTGAAATTAGTATGTTGGTGTTTTTCAGGGTTTTCTGGGATTGCAGTAAGTACCCTTCCTGTCCTTTTCTATTTAGATAGTTTGGGCCCCAGCGTTTGCTCATACTATTTTCTTTCTGTGTCAGTATTTCCTCTTGTCTAACCGCCATTATATGTTTGGGGGCTTTCTATTATCTTTGGGGTTCTGCTCCGGGGCAGATAGCTTTCCTATTTCTATCTTTAGGTGTAGTTAGTTTCTCAGGCTGTGACGAGGCGTCTAGGACCATCGTAGGAACGCTCCACGGCTGCCTCTAGTTGTGGTGGTTAGTCAGGGTACTGCAATCTCATAGATTCCAACTGCTCTGGTGTATTGCCTTTTTTACCTGCACTCCTCAGCTACCGTAACATAACATGTGTCTGCATGTTATAAAGACTGTTTACCTTTCTTTTGCTGATTTGATGGTTTATGAAGCCAATAAACCCACATGCAAGTTGAAGAGAATGTGCCTCCTGTCTCCTCCTACACCGCCATGTGAGTACGATCTTTACACTAGTATTATACATACCAGCCACCATCTTCTGCACTTCATGGCACCACTTCTGTCCCGTTCCGCCATCTTGTGACCACAACTTCCGACTGACCGGAGGGCAGAGCTAACAGTCACAAGCTCTCATTGTAAAGTCTATGAGGGCTTTGTTCTGGCCTTGTTCTGTCTCTCATAGACTTACTTTGAGAAGTGATCTCCGACTCACCCAGCAAACACTGGAGCGATCTGGCAGGTCACAGAAGAGGACTACAGCAGTGCAGAGAACAGAAGAAGACGAAGCTGGTAAGTATATATTAAAAGGGGCAAGGAACTTATATTAGTGATACCACTCCAGAAGTGAAATAAGAAAAATGCTGGAGTGGTGCTTTAAATTTCGATGTCAGTGTCTCTGAGTAAGTACTAAGTGGATTTGCAGCATTAGACATGTTGGGCTCTCCTTTAAGAGCGAATCACAATGCTCCAGTCTTTTTCATTAGAGTGGAGACAATGTTTCTTAATTATCACCTAGAATTGATCCCTCTGCTTTACATGAAAGCCCAAGGACCTGGGATTATAATTTACTGTACATCATCTTGCGATAATGCAACATGGATTAAAGCATAGATACTGAATATTTACTTAAAATGTAGGCGAATGGGTCTTTTAATTAAATTGATGTAGACCGGTAACTATGCGTTGTTTGATATTTTCCTATTAAAAGTAATGAAACTTTCTTATTGATTTTTCATATTTAGCTGGCACACAATTTGCCTGTAGTCTGGTGGGGTTCCCCCACCAATTGCAAAATAGACCTCCGAAGAGGCAGAGCTCAGCAGACCATGGAAGCCCATGCTTTCTATTCAATCTGTACTGGAGCTTTTTGTAAGTGCTTACAGGAGCCGTGCACTCCTGAGTTCTCGGGAATCAAACCTCCATCAATTTGCAGGCATGCACTGAGCGTGGAATAGATTGTTCAGGCAGCAGCATGAGTCCTATTTACACTGGGTCATTCACTGCCAAAATCGAAGATCTTTGGAGCAGTACAAAAGCTCTTTTTACCCAACGAATGAGAATTTTGCTCATTCATTGAATGATCGGTTGCCTGTTTAGACTGCTTGATCATCATTAAAAGAGCATTCCTAGGAACGAAGCATCAATTCCAATTAAAATAGGTTCAACATATGATTAAACAATAGGTCATTTTCTGTAGATACATTCCATTTACATCCCATGATACATTGAGGTAGCAAAAGGTGTTACTACCCGAGCAAAGATTTAACTAAGTCCACCATAGATGAGAATAGCTGCACTCATTAGTCTCAGAATCTCACTATAAACTGTTAATCACAATAGCAGTTGATATTTTGAACTCAAACTGGCAGAAATGAGACTTTCAATGCGCTAATTAAATCCCAGGAAATTCTTGAAGACAATGAAGCCCCTGCTTTAATTAGCATGATATTATACATTTATATATCGCTAAAGTTTAGATAGTCTAGAATGCATTCAAAAGAAGGCTTACTTTATTCTAACTCTATAAGCTAGGTAAAAGAGATGAGAGTAACCAGAAGTTTGCTTACCGATGAGATGTTTATTAGGTATGAGGTCGGGCCAGTTATAACAAAGGGTTGACACCAGCTGATATTAACACTGTTGGGTGATGTGGCAATTACTGTAACATTTTGTGGTGGTCCATCCGCAGCTGTAAATTATGAAAAATTGTAAATCTGGTTTATATAAACTAAACCTTTATTAAATCAATCAAAATATTCACACTATGGTTAAGAAGCAAACCAATTACACAAAGGAGAATACAGGCAAGCAGAAATATTGGATACCTTCACATTTAAGAATAGTGAGAACTTTCATAATAATGTAAATATTTTTTTGTATTTACCATATAAAATGCTCTTAAAATTAGGCTTTGGGATGAGAAGTATCATGAAAGCTCATTTATATGCCACATTTATACACAGAACGTGCTGATGAATACAATTTGTTAGATACAAAGAATACAATATATTGCTCAGATTTTCCATTATATAATATTAATATGTTAGCAACAGAAAGTTGTTAGATTTGAGAACACATCAAATAACATAGTAATTGTCACAAGTATAATGAAACTAATTTAATCAAGAATCCGATTTTTTTTGTTTGAATGGGGGATATGTCACCAGGTTTTTGCTACTCCTTCTGGAACAGCATAATGGAAGGGCAGAGACCCTGTTTCCAGCGATGTATCACTTACTGGGCATTAACAAAGTGGGGAGAACCCCAAAGAAATCCCTCTCTATCAAGCCATAAAACTTAGCTTTCATTAATGCTTATATTAAAATGCATATGGGTATAAAATTCTTGTCCCTTATTTGCCTTGAGATAATTATTATTTTAATGATTGTCACTTCATATGTTCATTGGATAACACCCGGGGTGCCGCCATCTGTATAGCAAAATAGGACAAGCAGTATTATAGCTTAAGTCCATTGCTAATGTGCCATCCCCAGATGACGCTGCACATGCAGTCAAATGAGTCGCCCGCCAGGGCCGTGGGGTACTTGGTACCGAGCCTGTTAACTTCAATGGGAGATGTCACAGTAGCTACGAACCGGTCCGTGGCCCTGGGCACTCACCAAAAAGGGGGATATTTACAGGGGATAAAGTTTATGTAGTGTTTCGTGACGCCACCTGTAAAATCTGGTCAGGGTGACCAGCGCTGCTGTGCAGGTCCTCTGGAAGGGATGGTGTTGTGCAGCTAGTTGGTAAACCTCCTACAGGTGAGGCTGTGTCCTTCCAGGGCAGGTAGATGTTATATATTTTAGGAATGGTGCTGAGGAATGTAGCAGAGAGAGATGTGCGTCGCTGAAATAATTCTAGGAAACAGTCCAAGTGCAGTTTCAGGGTTTTTACTCACAGTCTGTTGCATGCAGTACAGATGCCCACCTGGTACTGGGGTCCAGCAACCCCCAGGTAGATCAGGTCGCACTTTCCCAGGACTCCCTTTCAGTGTGTTCCTTTCCTGGCCGTCTCTCTCTGTGTTTTTTCCACTCCTCTCCTTCTAGCACCTCACCACGCAGTCTCTCAGTCCAGAAGCTGCGGACCCTGTCGGGTAACAGATTAATTCTGTGCGTCCTTGGCCCTATATAGTTTCTTTCCTGGAGATAATGCTGGTGGTTAGTAGCAATGACCCGTAAAGTGATCACCACCGCCGACTTACTAGCGGGGCCTGTAGGTTTCCCACTAGTCTAAGGGCAGGTCCCTGTTGGCCTGGTCCTTCCGATCCCGGATAGGGCCACGGATGGAAATATGCGCTCTCCGTGCCCAAGGACCCTTTCTCATGCTCTCCAGACGCTCCTCAGTCTCCCTCTTTCTCTTAGAGGACGAGCTCCTATCGGATAGCTCTCCTCCCCACCTCTCACTTCCTCTGAAGTGCTGCTTCCTTAACTTCTCTTCTCCTCTTACTGCTGCCTAAACTCCACCCACCCATACACCCCTTGCTAACCAGCCTGGTATGAGACCATCCTCCCTTAGGGTACGTCCATATGACCAGCTGATATGGTGTGTGTTGGATGCAGGTGTTGGAGTCTAAGGGGGTGCTCCCTCCTTACCTGGGAGTGGGGTGTCACACCTCTGGATGAGGTGCACTCCTCTGCTAGCAACTGACCCCAGGAACCACCATACATGGGACTGTGTACAAGATTCAGATGGGTTAACTTTCCCCTGAGCATCGCTTTACACATACCAATTTGGGCACTAGGACTCTATTCCTTGGATGTGATGCTACAAGGAACATGTAAGCACCAATATATTACAAAATGTGTTGGTCATGATTCCATAGACCAATACATTTATTTTCCTACATATGCTGAATAAACATTCATCTCAATACATGAATTTCCTTTGGTGCAGGCTCAGTGAAGCATGGAGAATTCCTCATTACTCCATTGTGCTGTGAACCTAATATAACTATTCTGCTCATATGCAATCAACTCATGGCGGGTGTTGTATAGAGGCCCGTAAGGCCCAACGTCAGTTACTCTTGTTTTGTACACTGAAAAATAAAAACTTCACTTGATGCAATATTTTTTAGCGAGTGCAGTGTTCTTCTCGAGACACCTCTGGATGAGGTGCAACACCTCTGTGGCAACTGGACCCTCAGGGGAACCACACAAACATGTGGTGGGGACTTGTGTACAAAGTATTAAATATATTTCAGTAAGTGTGTTCAAGACTTTTTCCCCTGTGTCAGTTCTCATTATTACACATAACTTAATTTATGGACATCTAGGTTTGATTTATTTGCCTGTGTGGATTGGATGAGTTGTTACCAACATCTGGTGAGAATTTCATGTTAATAGCACCTTTAGAAATATATTTACTTAGAAAATTGGTGCCTTGTTGTCATGAGTTTACTGCGACAGAAAGGAGCCAAAAGACCGGAGTGTCTGATTTCTCCTACTACTGCACTGAATAGAAGCACTTCATCTTCATATTAAACAGTGTAAATTTCTTTTAGCAGTGCAGGGGTTAATCTGCTCAGTTGAGAGCTCCTGGAAGCTTTCCTGCATTAAGGCTCTCAGCCGTGCACTGTTAGCCATTCCCATCTCCTATATAAACTGGATTCTGGCTAGCACTCATTGTCAGAGTGGCTTATGCTGCATGGCTGGAGGTTGTTGTTTTCAGGGAGGCCTGTAAGCTATACTTCAGGCTACGTCCTTGTTTCTCAGGAACCGAGGAGCAACGTGTAAGGATAAATAATCTCTCTCCTTCAGGGTGACCCCAAGTATGGGCATTCTCTCACCTGTCTGACACCCAGTCACTTCAGATGGTGAAGGAGTTTTTTCTGGCACTAGGTCACATATATGATGACCCTGACCGCATCTCCCTGGCTTAGCACACACTACGTCGGCTTTAGCTGGGCGACTGGCCAGTGGAGGAGTATTGCTCCGAGTTTTGGAGGTGGTCCACTGACATTAAGTGGAACAACCCTGCTCATCGTAGCCAGTTCTGTGAAAGGCTATCAGTAAGAGTGAAGGATGCCTTAGCCCTGTATGAGACTCCTGTTTTCCTTGAGGCTGCCATGTCTCTGGCTATCCAGGTGGATAGTCATCTTTGCCAGAGACATAAAGAAACACTCAAATGTGTGGGAGGTCCGGGGCCAAGGGAAACCTGGTCTGAGTCATCTGAAGAACCTATGCAATTGGGTGGAGCAATTAGTTCTGAAAGGCAGTCTGTTGTTAGGTGCAAAGGGGGAGTATGTTTTTACTGTGGTAGAAAGGGCCATTTCGTGGACATGTGTCCTTCCCTATCTCACTGTAAACAGCCGCTGGAAAACTAAGAAGGTCGAGTTGCTGGGAGGTTAGCAACTTGGATGTACATATCTCCTACGTGGGTAGGAGACAATTTTTTCTGCCGGCTGAATTCCATCTGGGCAAAAATAAGGTGGTTGTTTCTGTCCTTCTGGACAGTGGGACAGGGTTTAACTTGATCGATGCTAGGTTCATCCAGGTCCAGGGCCTCAAACCATATACACTGTCCAGACCTATACCCATAATCTCCATTGACTCTGCAGATAGAGATATTTTAATCAAGTCGTCTGAAGGTTACATCTACAGGTAGGGGCCATGCACTCAGAAGGTATTGATTGTTATGTGCTAGAAAGTCTGCCCTCTCCTGTGGTTCTTGGACTTCCTTGGCTCACTCTGCACAACCCTGTGGTAGATTTGCAGACTCGAGAGGTGGTAAAGTGGGGTGAGACTTGTCAAGGACACTGCTTGGGCACCCAACTTGCAAGGGTGGATACCCAGTCTGTACCTAAATACCTGTCTGACTTTGGGTATGTGTTTTTGGAGTAGGGGTGCCAAGAATTTCCTCTCCGTCGTCCTTATGATTGCGCCATTAATCTTGTCCCTGGGGCCAAGCTGCCAAAGAGCAGACTACATAATATCTCTGGTCAAAAGAGGCAGGCCATGAAGACCTATATGGCTGAAAGCTTGCCAAAGGCTCATATCAGACCATCCTCATCCCGCATTGCTGCAGGGTTTTTCTTTGTAAAGAAGAAAGAAAGTTATGTTCCTGCACAAATTTCCGCAAACTCAATGAGATCACAGTCCTGGACCTCTTTAATCAGATTGTAGGAGCAAAATGGTTTAATAAATTTGATCATTTTTTGGAGGGTGCAGGTCATCCGTTTATGGTAATCACGGATCAAAATAATCTCGTGTATCTAGAGTCACTCATTGTCAGAGCTAGCTTATGCTGCATGGCTGGAAGTTGTTGGTAGTTGTTATTGGAGAAGGCGTTTGGTGAATATATCTGTGACTGTTGCTATGTTTTGAGTGTGTGATAATTCCCTTTCTTCTCATACTTTGGTTTAACCCCATCCTCCACTCACCGGTGTTTATATCTGTTGTTTATATGTGTATATTTGTATGATTGGTATTTTCATTTAACCATGTTCATATTACCTTGTTAGTCTGTTGGTACACTACTACTCCACTCTTCTCTGGGTGGGGTAAGGGTACACACTTAGGGTGGCTTCAGGAGCTAAGGCAAGGTACGTGGCCCCATCATCTTCACCATCAGAAGTAATTCAGTGAACAGGGTGAGCTAGGGTGCCCCTAGCGTTAGGGGCAAGGAAGAAGCCCTTGGTCCTGGGACACCCGACAACAGAGTCGTGACGTGTTCAATAGTTGTTTCACCCACTGTATGAACTCTATTTGTACCTGGTTTCTTTAAATTATAGTTTGTAGGGAAACAAGAATTCCTTTCTTCTTCCTGACTCTCATATTGAAGAGAATATAACTGCAGAATCAGACTTCACTTTTTTTTTGTGGCCTGTAACCACAGTAGTATATTTTAATCAAGATCATTTGCAGCAAAAATATTTAAGGCATTTCAAAAGAATGTTATATTTTTACTCTTTTGTTTTTTTCCTTTAATGAGATCTCATATTGTTGACTGATAAAAATCGATAAAATTAGGAAAGCCAAACTGCAGTGTAGTCTACATGCAGTTTTCTCCTGCATTTTTGAAGGCATTTTTAACAATATCTTAATAGTAAAAACAATCATTTCAACCTCATTGGATTATATTCTCATAAAATAGCTTGCTCTAAATCTAAATTTGCAGATTTATTATTTCCTCTCTTTTTGTGTGTTAAAACTGTTAAAGAAAAATTGGCAGAAGTTTATAAATCATGGCAATTTACTGACTATGGATAAAACATCTCTCCTATCATAATCCAATCACTTCCGCTCATAAGTACTTTTGCCCTGGTTTCCACAATAATGCATTTACTGTAACTAACAAGCATCATTTCCTGATTACCATGCTTCTATCCCTGCACAGGAATGTGATTCTTATAGAGGTCAGGGTCATCTTTGCAATTCATCTGTGTCGTGATACTGGTGTAGTTGTAAAAGTATTCTTACTAGGTACAGAATCTGGAGAACCAATCATTTGTGTCTATAGAATAAAAAATACAGCTAAAAATTAACTCATCATTTCAGTCTGCATATTTCTATAGTATGAGATTTTTTTTAAATAACAGGTTTAGGGGTATGGTTAGTTTAATATTGTCTCATCTCCTTCAAGAATATGATGAGCATATACACAACAGGAGGTGCGAACTAAAGGCCAAGATAAATGTGTGACCAGAGTACAAGATGAAAGGCAAAGACAACAGTGTACAGGTTTATTACTGAAAATACTGGGAAAATTAAGATTTTTTTTTTCATTTCGATCTCCGTGTCTATTTTTTTATTTTAAAAGTATTTTAATTTTAAAAACTGTATTTGATAAAATTAATTAGTTTTAGATGTTATATTTCATTCTTTTATATATATTTAAATAGGTTGTTTGGTTTTGAAAGCTATTCTCAAATACATTTCAGACTTTGGAAAATTGAGCATGTCCACGTAGAAGCCAAATAACTTCAATATCTAATTCTTCATATTTTCTATAGTTGTGCTGCAAAATAATTAAACATTTGCTGGTGGGTCCGACATGTTCATCTACATAATAGGGGTCCCAAGTGCAAATTAATGTCACATTTATAGTCAGGGTGTATTTATTTTATGTTGTAAGTGACATTGTCCAAAGATTGATCTATCCGTAATAATCTTTGATAATAATATTAATAATCTTTATTTTTATATGTCGCTAACATATTCCGCAGCGCTTATAATGTTTAAAGTGAATCTGTCAGCTGTTTTGGCAGCTATAAGATGCGGCAACAGACTTTCAGGGCTTATCTACATAAGTCCCCGATCCGATCTGAAGGATAAGAAAAATAAGTTTTATTATACTCACCCGGGGGGGCGGTCCGGTGCGGTGCGGTCTGATGGGTGTTGCAGATCCGGGTCCGGCGCCTCCCATTTTCTTGCGACAACGCCTTCCTGCTTGATTTATGGTCCCTGGCATCGAGCTCCTGTGCAGGCGTACTTCTCTGCCCTGTTGAGGGCAGAGCAAAGTACTGCAGTGCGCCTGCAGAAGATGGGAGGCGCCGGACCTGGACCTGCAACACCCCCACGAACCAGACCGCACAAGACTGCCCCCTGGGTGAGTATAATAAAACGTATTTTTCTTACTTAGAGGTCGCACCGGGGGCTTATCTACAGCATTATGAAATGCTGTAGATAAGTCCTGAAAGGCTGTGGCCGCATCTTATAGAGGCCAAAACAGCTGACAGGTTCCCTTTAATGTTACCAATAAAACAAAAGATAAACTAATGAAGTCAGATTATAGGCAAGATCTAAGGGGAACTCATTATAAAAGAGCTTTAAAGACAACTTGACAGCAGGATTTGGCGAAGAAACATACTCACACGGCCATATTGGCACTGTGGTACTGATTAAAATAATACCTTTAGTGAAGAAATCCGTTTTGTGGTTTTTGTGTAATTTTTGAGCAATGTATACGACTAGTTTCTCCATACAGGAGGTATCTTAAAGCTGTCATCACAAACAAAGGCTTTTGTACACGGCATTAAATATATTTCAGTAATCTCCCGCTTTGGTCCTCTGCACACAGTGGGCTCACCGAATAGAGGACATATAAAGCTGCTGTTCAAAACACCTTGCTAGTGAAGGCAGTGGGTGCTGCATTCGCCGATTAAGGACAGAGGGACAACTTGGAGATGCGACTGCACATGCACCGCTAGCGCCATTTTGTTGGAGACAATTAATTTTTTTTTAGAGGCCACAGCAATTATTGTGCAGAGCCAATATTTAAAATAAGAGGCAGGTCACTGATGGATCAGAAACCTGACACTCAAACAAGAGGATGAATAAGAGACCAGAACACCAAAATAAGACCCATCCCACAGGCCTACCCCAATTTGAAAAGATATCATCAAATGAAAATTTCACATTAAGATTACACAAAAACCACAAAAAAGATTTCTTCACAGGAGGTATCATTTTAATCAGCACCAGTATAGCTATTTGTGTACTATACTTTGCAAAATTCTGCTGACAGGTTCTCTTTTAAGACCTATATATACAACAAGTGAGAATAGGGCTAAAAGAGGAAAGTAAGGCTAACAAGGGGGAGGAGTAATAGGTTTCAAAAAGGAAGTGCTAGGCATCTGAGTAGATGTAAGCACTTAAGCAGATTAAAATTTCCACAAAACAATATGTCTTTTAAATTAATAAAGTTAAAGTGAAATTTTTGTTCAATTTGATGTAAACAATTACACTGTGTGCACAATTATTAGACACGTGAGTATTTTGACCATATCATAATTTTTATACAGATTGTGCAACTTCAAGCTGTATAAGTTTGAATGTTTATTGAATAAAGCAGATCAGGTTATGTGTATTTGTGTAATGAAGGAAGATGTGGCCTAATGATACAACACCCTTTATCAAGGTGTGCAGAATTATAAAGCAGCTTGTTTTCTTCAGGCAAAATAAGCCAAAAATAGATTTAACTGGGTCTGGAAAGTCAAAATTTCTCACAAGTCTTACACAGGGATGCAGCACCCTTGAGAATGCTAAGATATTGGGGAGTGATCAGAGAACCATCAAATGTTTTGTTGCAGATAGTCAAAAGGGACACAAAAATGTAATGCGAAAAAAGACACATTTTAACTGCCTAACATTTGCGAAAAATCAAACATGTAGAAACCAGGAAATCATTATCCTCCAGTTCCGCCATATTCCAGAATTGCAACCTTATTGGAGAGCCCAGCAGTACAATGTGTTCAGGGCTCAGAGACATGGTCAAATAAGGAAGGCTGAAACCCAACCACCACTGAATAAGACACATAAGTTGAAATGTCAAGATTGGACCAAAAGATATTTGAGGCTGAATACAGATTTTTCAAAGGTTTTATGGATTGAGTAGAATGGAGTGACTCTTGACGGACCAGATGAGTAGGTCTGTGGCTGGATTAGTAAAAAGTACTGACCTCCACTTCGACTGAGACACCAGCAAGGTGCAGTTGGTGTACTGCTATAGGCTGGTATTAGTAAAGATGAGCTAGTTAGACCTCTTTGGGTTGAAGATGGACTCAAATCAGCTCCTAAACTTACTACCAGCTTTTAGAAGACAATTTCTTCATGCAGTAGTACAGAAAATAATCTAACTCTATCAGGATAACCATGATTTTTATGCAAGACAATGTTCCATCGCATGTATCGAAGTATTCCACTGCTTGTCTAGCCAGTAAATGCATTAAATATGAAAGAATAATGACATGGCTCCCTTCATCACCTGACTTAAACCTATAGAGAACTTGTGGGCTTTCTGTTAGGAATTGTGGTTCTGTGCTCCCACCTGAGAATGGATTGAGTCCAATGCTACGCTAATTGGGTCAAAAGTGCCACCATTCTCCTGACACTGAAGGCAGAGCTACTACACGCACAGTGAAAATGTCCAAATCTTATGGAGTGTTGTGTTCTGGAGTAGTAGGATGTGTGGGGACTCAGGATGCCATATATCCCATGGATTTCACTGCCCAAGGAGCATGGGACGCTGTGTTTCCCGGTTGTCAGGCAATGCAGGAAGCTGCTGTGTCTACTAGGAAGTAATGGGATTGTGTCCATTCTGCTGTGCAAGTTAACAGGGAGAGGTTGTCTGGGAATAATTGGGAGGTATTCAACACCTGATCATTTCCATCAGCATCAGGCAGTCTATTTAACCCTGTTCCCTCCTCAGATCTTTGCAGTTTATTGTAGTTCTTATGTGTTATGGTGGTGAGTTGTGCTAGCAGCATTGGTTGCTTTCTTTCAATATTAATATTAATATTATATTACGCTACGCTCCCAGAATTTTTCGCAGAGGAATCCACTTATTTTCGACTGCGCTCTGGCCGCGTCACCAAATGCCAGCTGCCTGGCAACAGCGGGCCTGGGAAGTACTCGCTAAAGTCTCCCTCCCATTTACTTGGAGCTTGAAGAAGAGTATCCCAGCCATTTAAGGCCTGCTTAGCTGGGGCAGCTTGTGCCAAGTGTATCTGTGCAGGCCTTTGCTGATTTGTTGCCAGTCTTGCTGGTTTTCTCTGCAATTGCGCATAACAGAATAAACAGCCATATATATAAAATAAAAAATGGATACGGTCAAGCAGCTTAGGAACCAGATCCAGAGTCTTCTGAGAATGTTCCTGTATTTGGCAGACACCGTGAACCAGCACAACCATACCATACTGGCTCAGGGGTTCCCCCGACACAGGCAAGTTCTAACTACAGTCCTGCAGCGGGGATCATTTCCATTAAACCAAAGGTGCCCATGCATGATTTTTTTTTGGGGGGAAGTCGGAAGCAATTTAATAATTTCAAGAAGGGGTGCAAGTTATACTTCCAACTTTGCCATGTTTCCTCTTGGAAATAAAGTACTTGGGCTGGTCTTGTTATTTCCCTTTTTACAGGGAATCCCCAGTCCTGAGCATTTTCATTATCCTCAAGTTCACCCATACTCACATCAGTAGATACATTTTTTAAGGCTATGGGGCAGATTTATGATTAATCGGACCAAGTAGCCTTAGCTGAATGAAACCTTAAGGCATTGTGTCAGCTGGCCTCACTGCGGAGGACTATTGCTCCCAGTTTTGAAGGTGGGCCTTAGAGACAGGATGGAATTATGCTGAACTTCATAGTACCTTCCTGTCTGGGCTTAACGATCATATTATGCTGGTGCACCACTCTCTTCCATGATCTTTGGAAGCCACCAATTAGCAGTGCGACTTGATGAGAAGATGGGAGACATTGTCCCTCAGGCAGAGTTCATCCGTATCCTCTGCTGTTTTTGAGGCTGAGGGAGAACCCATGCAGCCTGGTGGAGTTGGTACCTCTTGAGAAGAAATATACATGCCAATTGTCTTATCACTGAGTTCCAAAAGAGGTTTCCGGACAAGGTGAATGGATAAAGGCCGGGGGTCTATGTTAGGGACAGGGGGTACTGTTAGAAATTGTTGTTCTGTGCTCCCACCTGGGAATTGATTGGGTCTGGTGCTACACTACCCCAGTTGCAAGCGCCACCATTGTCCTAACCCTGGAGGCTGCACTACCATGCATTCTGGAAAAAGTCCCAATCTTATGGAGCATTGCGTTCTGGAGTAATAAGATGTGTGGGGACATGGGGTGCTGTGCCTCCCACGGATTTCACTTCTCGGGGAACATATGACGCTGTGTGTGGGTTGCCAGGAAATGCAGTACGCTGCTGTGTTTGGTGCTAGGCAGTGGTGGGATTGTGTCCATTCTGCTGTGCAAGTTGTTTGGGGAGGATTGGGAGGTATTCAACACCTAATCGTTTCCTTCAGCATCAGGTGGGCTATTTATCCCTGCTCCCAGCTCAGGTCTCTGCTGTTTATTGCAGTTCCTATGTGTTGTGTTAGTGAGTAGTGCTAGCTATATTGTTGCTTTCTTTCACGGTTGGTCTTAAAGTTTGTTTCCCTTTCTCTTCGTATTACACTTCCCGGGTTTATCGCAGAGCAATCTACTTATTCTCGACTAGGCTCCAGCCAAATCATCAGACGCCAGCTGCCCAGTGACAGTGGGCCTGGAAGGGCTCTGCTAAAGTCCCCCACCCATATACTGGGAGCTGGATGAAGAGTATACCGGCCCTTTAAGGCTTGCTTAGAGGGGCAGCTTGCGCAAAGTGTGTCTGTTGCTGCACCTTTGCTGATTCGGTGCCAGACTTGCAGGGTCTCTCTGCACATAACAAAATAAATAGCCATATATTAAAAAAAAATAAAATTGGATCCAGTCAAGCAGCTTACGGACCAGATGCAGAGTCTTCTGGGAATGTTCTAGGATTTTTGGGCACTGTGAGCCAGCACAGCCATACCCTGGCTCAGGAGTTCCCGCAACATAGGCAAGTACTAACCCCAGTTCTGCAGCAGGGCTAATTCCCATAGAACCTAAGGTGCCCATTCCGGATTTTTTTGGGAGGAGATCAGAAACAATTTAATAATTTCAAGGAGGGGTGCAAATATACTTCCAACTTTGCAATGTTTCCTCCGGGAACTAAAGTACTTGGGTTGGTGTTATTTCCCTTTTTAGAGGGTATCCCCAGTCCTGCGCATTTTCATTACTTTTATGATCACTCATACACCATACAATATACACCTCTCTGAAACATATCTGTAAGGCTGCGGTTGGTGCTGCCAAAAAGTTGATCATCAACAGATTAAGAAGCTGACAAACTTCATGGATGGAAGGCCTATGGCTGTTATTGAAAATAAGTGTGGCTATATATGGTCAGTGATATATTTTTTTTTAAATGTCAGAAATGTATTTTTGTACACATTGAGTGTTGAGTTGTTTGGTTAATATTCTCACTTGTACAGATGAAAATAGACAATTGAGATGAGAGAATTTATGAGTTTCATTTAGTTGCCCAATTCTACACACTAATAGTTGGTAAATAATTCTGCACACATAAATATTCTCATAAGATAAACAAAACCTCGCTTTTACTTTCTAAAATATGCAGCTTTAAGGTTTATTAACTTTTTTTTGATTGACTGAAGTTCAATAAATAAATGAATAGCCAAAAATACAAATTGCATAATAATTGTGCACACAGTGTATTTCTAACAATTGTTGGATCAATTTGGTATCTATTGATAATTTCTCTTAAATTATACCCATTCAAAACTTTTTTTCTAAATTGTATATTGCCTACAATATATTAGAAAAGGTCACCTTTTGGATTAGACTGTTTTATGTCAGCAAGTAATTGTGCATTATATATGTCACTCTAGAGTCTAGATGATAGATAACAACATGGATCAGCTGGGAAATATATGCTTGTGACATGAAGTATTTCCATAGAAATGGCTTCTGTAATCAGGACAGTGTAAATTGAGAGCTGCTTTTAATGGGCTGAATGGCAGGGAACTCTAATTTCAGTTCCAAGTCACATTAGTAGGATTGGTGACAGCTGACCTTTGTAATGGCACCACTATATATAATGCAATATATTACACAGAGACTGGATACTGTTTGTACATTATGCCCTTAGGAACGCAGACAATTTTCATTTTTGCATTTTAATTTTTCTTTTCCTATTTCAAGAACGTCAACTTTGTTATTTTTCAGTCGCTGTAGCCGCCTGAGGGCTGGCTTGATTTGCAGAATAAGTTGTAGTTGTCAATGACACCATTTGCTTAACAATATAATGTACTGATGCTAAAAGACAGGAAAAAAATCCAAGTTAATGTAGGTGAAATGGTGAAAAAAAACCAATCCTGTCATTGTGTTTTGGGTTTCATTTTTAGCGACTTACAAAAATTCTGCAACTTTGTAAAATAATTAATTTGGTTTGGGCTGCAACCATTTTCCGATACCCATAGGTTTTTAATTTCTGCATCAGTGTAACTGCATGAGGGCTTGTTTTTTGTACACAAGCTGTAGTTTTTATTGGTAGAATGATGAGGCACATAAGATGTTTCAATCGATCGCTTTTTATTGTATTTTTGGCGGTATGGTGCATCAGCCAAAATAAGGCAATTCTTGAGTTAAATTTTTTTTTTTTTGCTTTCGGGCTGTCATTTTAGATTTTTCATATAATGGGCTTTTGCAGAAGTGGCGATATGAAATATGTTTTTAATTATTTTTTCACTTCTTTATTTTTAACAGGGACAAACGGGGTTAATTTTCATGTTTTTTTAGTTTTTAGATTTTTTACAATACATTTTTCTATATTACACTTTACTTTTTAGTCCTCATAGTGGATTTGTAACTGCATCAATCATTGTTGTTACAAGTAGATGTTGGCTGTATATCACAGCTGGCACATGCCCTGTGTGGATCTGCTTGCTACATAGCGTATATATACTGTACATCATGAAGTGTGGAGAGTATAAAGGGGTTTTCCCAGCAAGAAAGTACATTTTAATGAATACGTAAATCTTGGAATAATAGTAAGCTCCATAATTGTATGTGTTAAAAAAACGTTCCTGTGCTGAGATAATCCTATAAATGTGCCCCTGCTGTGTACTGTGTAATGGCCGTGTCTGACCGTACAGGGACATGGCCCGATTATACCATTGATCATGTTATTAATATATTTTGGCTTAGAGTTTTTCATAAATTGGTTTATTGTTGTTATAGTGCATATAAGCCTTATTACAAGGATTTTTGCTGTAGGCGTTTAAAATAATAATAGTGGTAAAAATGATGCCAAAAATCAGTTTATTGTGAGTTTTCCATCATTTATCATTGATGGATTTTTTTTGATCACTTATCACTTAGCTTTTCGAATAATGAAATAAATCTTCAGGTGTTAAAGTAGCAGTGCATAACCCAGCCCCTTGGAAAATGGGATCTTTTACAGTATGTGGTCATTTTTTGGTGTACCTTTTAGAAATGAGTTCATATGCAGTGCTTTATGCACCCCTTACCATAACAGGCAATTTAATTCATTCCCATAATGGTTAGTATCTTATTAATACTGATTCAGTATTACTGAATCATACTAATGTTACAGCAGATTTCAATCTTCAGACTTGATTTGTGAATGTCTTTTTTTATTATTATTAGTGATTAGTTTGGTAAAAATATTAGTAGATATTTATAAGGATTTTTTCACTTACGACCAGATAATGTGTGCACATTAATCCACTGTGAGGCTGCTCCATATCCAGCGCTTGTGCTGGCGCTTATTTTAAATCTATACCATCTGAACTTTTTTAGCTCATATATTGTCTTCACAATAGTATTCTCTTGGTATGAGTAGAAGTCCTGGCTTGTCTCAACACATTCACCATGCTTATCATTACATTCAGTAGAAAGAAGTTGAACATTGATTTTGTAGCTCTTTAAGTAGCCATTTGTATACTCTGGTCTATTCCATTGCAATGTGACACTTGTGGAGTCAACGTCTACAATAGTAACATATCGTGGGACACTGGGAACTAAAAAGGAAGAAGTTCATAACAAAATATTTGTAATACATATAAGCACAATATATACAGTTATGGCGCTATGTTATATGCTAAGAAGCAATTTCCTTCATCTATAGAACATATCAAAACAGATGTTTTAGTAGACGTTTTCTGACTTATGAAAATGGCACAAATTTATTCAATCTGTGCACAGAAGTAACACACACATGTAACACAAATGAATGAGAGCATGCATTATACATTGGTTAAAATATAGGACCTAGAACAGCAGATATAACATATTTACCTAGTATTATGTCATACACATACAGTGGTAGTAAAAGTTTGGGCACCCCTGGTCAAATTTATTGTTATTTTGAACAGTTAAGCAAGTAGAAGATGAAATTATCTCTAAAAGGCCTCTATTCTTTGTAGATGGGAAAACTTGCAAAACTGGCAGTGTATCAAATACTTATTTTCCCCACTGTACATGTTAATTAAAACCCATTGAATCATAAAAACATAAGTTAGGTCTGTCACATGACATATATATATATATATATATATATATATATATATATATACACACACACACAGTGGGGAAAATAAGTATTTGATACACTGCCAATTTTGCCAGTTTTCCCACCTACAAAGAATGGAGAGATCTGTCATTTTTATCGTAGGTACACTTCAACTGTGAGAGACAGAATCTTAAAAATAAAATCCAGAAAATAATTTTATTGCATGAAATAAGTATTTGATACAATAGAAAAACTGAACTTAATATTTGGCACATAAACCTTTTTTTGCTATTTCAGAAGTCAGACATTTCCCATAGTTCTTGTCCAAGTTTGCACGCACTGCAGCAGGGATTTTGGCCCACACCTCCATACAGATCTTCTCTAATCTTCTTTCAGGTTTTGGGGCTGTTGCTGGGCAACATTAGGTTTCAGCTCCTTCCAAAGATTTTCTATTGTGTTCAGGTCTGGTGACTGGCTAGGCCACTTCAGGACCTTGACATGCTTCTTACAGAGCCTGTAGCGCTTCCCACGGCTGTGGGGCGTCGGGACATGGCATAGCTTGCCTAGCTAGCCAATGCTCCCACGCCGCCAGTCCACGACGACGTGAGGCATGGGTCCCAGATGGTAAGAGAATGTGGACCCACTGGACCACGGAGGGAGACCCGGGCCTGCCCGGACTAGGGAAGGGCAGCGACCGGGATCCGTGGCAGCTGAGCATGTGGGCAAGGTGGCGACCTGCAGGACTAGACAACACCGCACAACTTCAGGTAAGAAGAAACATAAAGTTTACTTAAAGAAACACAGTACATAAAACAGAACATAAGACCGGGCTCCCGATTCCGCACATCAGAGAAGGGTACACGACTCAGGATCATAGACGAGTGCTGGAGGACATCACGGGTAGATGCAGTCCAGGGTTATCTGGCACGGGCATACTTGGATGGCCTCTCTCTCAGGCCTTAGGCGTAGCACAGGCTCAGCAGGAGAACATCAGACACCGACCTCAGACAGACTTCAGACGATGGCGGGGTCATCACGGGTTGATGAAGTCCAGGATCATCTGGCACGGGCATACTAGTATGGCCTCACTCTCAGGCCTCGGGCGTAGCACAGGCTCAGCAGGAGAACATCAGACACCGGCCCAGGACGAACGTCAGACGATGGCGGGGTCATCACGGGTTGATGAAGTCCAGGGTCATCTGGCACGGGCATACTAAGACGGCCTCTCTCTCAGGCCTCAGGCGTAGCACAGGCTCAGCAGGAGAACATCAGACACCGACCCAGGACAGACGTCATCACAGGGTAGACCAAGGAGGAACCGGCAGGACAGGCAGGTTGTCACGGCAAGTGACCAAGGCAGTCTCTGGGACAGGAAGGTTGTCACGGCTAGTGACCAGGGCAATCTCTGGGACAGGCAGGTTGTCACGGCAAGTGACCAGGGCAGGCAGGTTGTCACGGCAAGTGACCAGGCAGGCAGGTTGTCACGGCAAGTGACCAGGCAGGCAGGTTGTCACGGCAAGTGACCAGGGCAGGCAGGTTGTCACAGCAAGTGACCAGGGCAGGCAGGTTGTCACGGCAAGTGACCAGGCAGGCAGGTTGTCACGGCAAGTGACCAGGCAGTCTCTGGGACAGGAAGGTTGTCACGACAAGTGACCAGGCAGTCTCTGGGACAGGCAGGTTGTCACGGAAAGTGACCAGGGTAGTCTCTGGGACAGGCAGGTTGTCACGGCAAGTGACCAGGCAGTCTCTGGGACAGGCAGGTTGTCACGACAAGTGACCAGGCAGTCTCTGGACAGGCAGGTTGTCACGGCAAGTGACCAGGCAGTCTCTAGACAGGCAGGTTGTCACAGTAAGTGACCAGGCAGTCTCTAGACAGGCAGGTATATACGACCTGATATGGTGGAGCCTCCAGGTAGGCTGCAGTCGGATGGCAGATGATCGCTCCCAGGTGAGCAGGCAAGAGCCGGGGATCTCTGCAGATGATGTCCGAACTTCCGGATGGAGCTGCAGTCGGATGGCAGATGATCGCTCCTAGGTGAGCAGGCAAGAGCCGGGGATCTCTGCAGATGACGTCCGAACCTCTGGAAGGAACTGCAGACGGATGGCAGACAGGCAAGCCGACAGGTAACAGACAGGTAACTGGAATCAGGAGCTGATGGCTGAAACAGAGTTAGACTGCACAGGAACACGGATTGGATCTCAGAGAGTCAGGAACACAGACAGGAACACGGACTGGGTCTCAGGGAGTCAGGAACACGGACAGGAACATGGATTGAATCACAGGAACACGGACTGGAACACAGGCCTCGGACTCCGGACATCTGGCACCGATCAGCAGGCTCCGGACATCTGGCAATGATCGGCAGGATCCGGACATCAGGCAGGAAGGATAGGATCCGGACATCTGGAAGTGGTCGTCGGACATCGGACATCAGGCCATGGTCATCAGGCATAGGATCCGGACATCTGGCAGCGACCTGAAAAGGAACCCCAGCGGTCTGGTGCAAGCCCCGCCAGGCTCAACGGGAGCTGGCCGGGGATTGCACAGAGGCTGAGCACAGAGTAACAGAAACTCAGCACACACCGGACTCCTCCTTCCAAGATGAACTCAGGTTATATAGCAAGGATTCACAGTCACTGGCACAGGGTTCTGGACACAGCAGGATTTCAGGAACATAACACAGAGGACACAGTTCAGAAAGTCAGGTACAGGATGCGATCCAAGATCAGGGGTTCAGGTAATTAGACACAGCAGGAACAGGCCTGGATATACAGCCTCCAGGAACGGCGATCTGGGTAATCAGCCCCCAGCATAGGCGGAAACACAAGACACAATTCAGACATTCAGGTACCGGGTTTGATCCAGGATCAGGAACAAGACACAGCAGGAACAGGGAATCAGCTCTCCAGAGCTGATCAACTTCAGAGCAGGAGCTGAACACACAACCACATACGGCTAGGTTCAGGGATTCAGTGTGGATTCAATGCGAAGCTCTGGCAACGCCCACTAGGGCTGGGGAACTTTATATATGAGCTGCTTCACAGCGATAGGCTGGAGCAGTAACTCTAGTAAACACCCAATCCACATAAAAGCAGGACAGGTGTGGGCCGCGCCCCCTATGCAGAGCCAGACAGCACAACACAGAGGGAACCCAACAATGGCTGCCGCCAACCACGCAGTAAGTCATGCACCACTGCAGAGGACTTTTCAAGCTATGGACGGCTTTCACAGCAAGTCAGGAACCGCACATGCGGGCGGTCATGCAAAGCAGCGGAGCCACTCACGCAAGTACGGGTACGCAGCAGAGCCGGGAACTGAGCAGCATCCATATAGGTAACAGACAACAGTATCCCAGCTGGTTAGGGGGAAAGGAGCAAAAGGGTTAATGCAAAAAACATGCAAAGTAACGCTGGAAAACAAAGTACAGACAATACCAGCGTTACAGTATCCCCCTCCTCAGGCCCCCTCTTCTGAAGACCCAAGTAAAAAAAAATTCCCCAGAAAAATTCACTTGGGTTTGGCGGTAAGTCCCATAGTTCACAATATGGCAGCAGAGTTAATAGCTCGAAAAGTCCGAACCGCTGACCAAGCGGGGAATCGAGCCATCTAGTCCACTTACCCTGTGGGGACCAAGTAGTCTAGTTCACACATCAGGTGGAGCTTGGAGAAAGTCCTGCAGACCGCACATGCTCAGCGGAGTCCATGGCCAGAGCTTACTGAAGCGCTTCCCACGGCTGTGGGGCGTCGGGACATGGCATAGCTTGCCTAGCTAGCCAATGCTCCCACGCCGCCAGTCCACGACGACGTGAGGCATGGGTCCCAGATGGTAAGAGAATGTGGACCCACTGGACCACGGAGGGAGACCCGGGCCTGCCCGGACTAGGGGAAAGGGCAGCGACCGGGATCCGTGGCAGCTGAGCATGTGGGCAAGGTGGCGACCTGCAGGACTAGACAACACCGCACAACTTCAGGTAAGAAGAAACATAAAGTTTACTTAAAGAAACACAGTACATAAAACAGAACATAAGACCGGGCTCCCGATTCCGCACATCAGAGAAGGGTACACGACTCAGGATCATAGACGAGTGCTGGAGGACATCACGGGTAGATGCAGTCCAGGGTTATCTGGCACGGGCATACTTGGATGGCCTCTCTCTCAGGCCTTAGGCGTAGCACAGGCTCAGCAGGAGAACATCAGACACCGACCTCAGACAGACTTCAGACGATGGCGGGGTCATCACGGGTTGATGAAGTCCAGGATCATCTGGCACGGGCATACTAGTATGGCCTCACTCTCAGGCCTCGGGCGTAGCACAGGCTCAGCAGGAGAACATCAGACACCGGCCCAGGACGAACGTCAGACGATGGCGGGGTCATCACGGGTTGATGAAGTCCAGGGTCATCTGGCACGGGCATACTAAGACGGCCTCTCTCTCAGGCCTCAGGCGTAGCACAGGCTCAGCAGGAGAACATCAGACACCGACCCAGGACAGACGTCATCACAGGGTAGACCAAGGAGGAACCGGCAGGACAGGCAGGTTGTCACGGCAAGTGACCAAGGCAGTCTCTGGGACAGGCAGGTTGTCACGGCTAGTGACCAGGGCAATCTCTGGGACAGGCAGGTTGTCACGGCAAGTGACCAGGGCAGGCAGGTTGTCACGGCAAGTGACCAGGCAGGCAGGTTGTCACGGCAAGTGACCAGGCAGGCAGGTTGTCACGGCAAGTGACCAGGGCAGGCAGGTTGTCACAGCAAGTGACCAGGGCAGGCAGGTTGTCACGGCAAGTGACCAGGCAGGCAGGTTGTCACGGCAAGTGACCAGGCAGTCTCTGGGACAGGAAGGTTGTCACGACAAGTGACCAGGCAGTCTCTGGGACAGGCAGGTTGTCACGGAAAGTGACCAGGGTAGTCTCTGGGACAGGCAGGTTGTCACGGCAAGTGACCAGGCAGTCTCTGGGACAGGCAGGTTGTCACGACAAGTGACCAGGCAGTCTCTGGACAGGCAGGTTGTCACGGCAAGTGACCAGGCAGTCTCTAGACAGGCAGGTTGTCACAGTAAGTGACCAGGCAGTCTCTAGACAGGCAGGTATATACGACCTGATATGGTGGAGCCTCCAGGTAGGCTGCAGTCGGATGGCAGATGATCGCTCCCAGGTGAGCAGGCAAGAGCCGGGGATCTCTGCAGATGATGTCCGAACTTCCGGATGGAGCTGCAGTCGGATGGCAGATGATCGCTCCTAGGTGAGCAGGCAAGAGCCGGGATCTCTGCAGATGACGTCCGAACCTCTGGAAGGAACTGCAGACGGATGGCAGACAGGCAAGCCGACAGGTAACAGACAGGTAACTGGAATCAGGAGCTGATGGCTGAAACAGAGTTAGACTGCACAGGAACACGGATTGGATCTCAGAGAGTCAGGAACACAGACAGGAACACGGACTGGGTCTCAGGGAGTCAGGAACACGGACAGGAACATGGATTGAATCACAGGAACACGGACTGGAACACAGGCCTCGGACTCCGGACATCTGGCACCGATCAGCAGGCTCCGGACATCTGGCAATGATCGGCAGGATCCGGAAATCAGGCAGGAAGGATAGGATCCGGACATCTGGAAGTGGTCGTCGGACATCGGACATCAGGCCATGGTCATCAGGCATAGGATCCGGACATCTGGCAGCGACCTGAAAAGGAACCCCAGCGGTCTGGTGCAAGCCCCGCCAGGCTCAACGGGAGCTGGCCGGGGATTGCACAGAGGCTGAGCACAGAGTAACAGAAACTCAGCACACACCGGACTCCTCCTTCCAAGATGAACTCAGGTTATATAGCAAGGATTCACAGTCACTGGCACAGGGTTCTGGACACAGCAGGATTTCAGGAACATAACACAGAGGACACAGTTCAGAAAGTCAGGTACAGGATGCGATCCAAGATCAGGGGTTCAGGTAATTAGACACAGCAGGAACAGGCCTGGATATACAGCCTCCAGGAACGGCGATCTGGGTAATCAGCCCCCAGCATAGGCGGAAACACAAGACACAATTCAGACATTCAGGTACCGGGTTTGATCCAGGATCAGGGAACAAGACACAGCAGGAACAGGGAATCAGCTCTCCAGAGCTGATCAACTTCAGAGCAGGAGCTGAACACACAACCACATACGGCTAGGTTCAGGGATTCAGTGTGGATTCAATGCGAAGCTCTGGCAACGCCCACTAGGGCTGGGGAACTTTATATATGAGCTGCTTCACAGCGATAGGCTGGAGCAGTAACTCTAGTAAACACCCAATCCACATAAAAGCAGGACAGGTGTGGGCCGCGCCCCCTATGCAGAGCCAGACAGCACAACACAGAGGGAACCCAACAATGGCTGCCGCCAACCACGCAGTAAGTCATGCACCACTGCAGAGGACTTTTCAAGCTATGGACGGCTTTCACAGCAAGTCAGGAACCGCACATGCGGGCGGTCATGCAAAGCAGCGGAGCCACTCACGCAAGTACGGGTACGCAGCAGAGCCGGGAACTGAGCAGCATCCATATAGGTAACAGACAACAGTATCCCAGCTGGTTAGGGGGAAAGGAGCAAAAGGGTTAATGCAAAAAACATGCAAAGTAACGCTGGAAAACAAAGTACAGACAATACCAGCGTTACAGAGCCACTCTTTAGTTGCCTTGGCTATGTGTTTAGAGTCTTTGTCATGCCACTACCCATCTTCAATGCTGTAACTAAGGGAAGGAAATTGTTGGCCCAAATCTCTCGATACATAACCCCATCCTCCCTTCAAAAAGGTGCATTCGTCCTGTCCCTTTGCAGAAAAGCACCCCTAAAGTATGATGCTTCACAGTTGGGAGGGTGTTCATAGAGTTGTGGTCATCCTTCTTCTTCCTCCAAACACGGCAAACAGAGTTGATACCAAAAAGTTCTTTTTTGGTCTCATCTGACCACATGACCTTCTCCCATACCTCCTCTGGATCATCCAGATGGTCATTGGAAAACTTCAAATGGGCTTGGACATGTGCTGGCATGAGCAGGGGACCTTGCATGCCCTGCAAGATTTCAATCCATGACGGCGTAGTGTGTTACTAATGGTAATGTTTGAGACTGTCGTCCCAGCTCTCTTCAGGTCATTGACCAGATCCACCCATGTAGTTTAAGGCTGCTTCAAGACCCAGGAAAATTGACAGTCATCTTGTGTTTCTTCCATTTTATAATATTTGCACCAATATTTGTTGCCTTCCAACCAAGCTATTTGTCTATTGTCCTATAGCCGATTCCAGCTTTGTGCCGGTCTACATTTTTGTCCTTGGTGTTCCTCAGAGAGCTCTTTGGTCTTGGCCTTGGTGGAGAGGTTGGAGTGTGATTGATTGAATGTGTGGATAGGTGTCTTCTATACAGGTAACAAATTCAAACAGGTGCAATTAATACAGGTAATGAGTGCAGAGTAGGAGGGCCTCTTAAAAAAAAACGAACAAGTCTGTGAGAGCCAGAATTTTTGTTGCTTGGTAGGTGATCCAATTCTTACGGTATTTAATGCAATAAAATGCAATTTAATTATTTAAAAATCATGCAATGTAATTTTCTGTTTTTTATTTATAGATTATGTCACTCACAATTGAAGTGTACCTACAATAAAAATTACAGACCCTTCCACTCTTTGTAGATGGGAAAACTTGCAGAATCAGCAGTGTATGAAATACTTAAAAAATACTTATTTTCCGCACTGCCAATATATATATATTTATATAGGCAGTGTATGAAATATTTATTTTCCCCACTGTAATATAGGCAGTGTATGAAATATTTATTTTCCCCACTGTATATACAGTATGTGATGGCTGATTTTGCAAGTTCTCCCACCTACAAAAAATGGAGAGGTCTGTAATTTTTATTTACCGTATTTTTCGGACCATAAGACACACTTTTTCCCCCCAAAATTTTGGGGGAAAATGGGGGTGCGTCTTATGGTCCCAACATACCTAAAATTCCAGAGGCGGCGGCGGTCCCAATGCAGCCTCCCTGTGGTGCGGTGGTGGTGTCGGGGCAGCAGCGGGGCTCTGTGCTGCGTGGGGGGCTCCGCCGGCATTTTGTCCCAGCCAGAAAGCCCCCCGCAGCTGCGACGCGGTGGCCTCCTGAAAGATGGCCGCCAGGGGCCTCCGGTGGCTGTCCCGATCAGCCTCCCTGTGGTGCGTGCGGTGGTGGTGTCGGGGCAGCAGCGGGGCTCTGTGTTGCGTGGGGGGCTCCGCCGGCATTTCGCTGTTAGCCGAAAAAACCCCGCAGCTCCGCTGCTGCAACGCCATGCCGTCCTGAAAGCTGGCCTCCGGAAAGATGGCCGCCGCATGCTGAAATTCAAATCTCGGTGGTTATTTTATGGGGACCAATAAATCTAGGACCCAACTTCTAAGATGGAACCCTCAAGTTGATATTCCTGGTAGACAACCACACAAAGTCATTCACATTCAGGTCCAGACCTGGAAAGCGTTTTCTGTCAGCCATATGTTTGTACCTGTCTACCATGATCTTCAAATTACTCAGAACCCCCCGCCACACTGAAGAGAGCGACAAAGAAGGAACTCCCGAAGCCCCTGCCCTGCTCAAAGTATCAAACTGAAGATGGTAACCGTATGCACCAAAGAACGGTGACCTGCGGGTAAACTCCTGGCAATGATTATTAATAGCAAATTCTGCTAGCGGTATGTAGGATGCCCAATCCTCCTGATTCTCAGAGACAAAACGCTTGAGGTAAGTCTCCAAATTCTGATTAATGTTCTTGGTCTGTCAATTCGACTGGGGATGGAAGGCAGAGGAAAAGTACAGCTGCACCCCCAGTTGAGAACAGAATGCCCTCCAGAACTTGGAAACAAATTGGGTCTTCCAATCTGACACCACATAGGAGGGAACCCGTGAAGCTTCACGATCTCATTTAGAAACACATGAGCAAGAATCTTGACATTCGGAAGTGCCGGTAATGTGACAAAGTGAACCATCTTACTGAACCTATCTACAACCACCAAAACCACAGTCTTGCCTGCAGATACCGGTAGGTCAGTAATAAAATACATGGACAAGTACGTCTATTGCCTGCTGGGAATAGATAGCGGAAGAAGAGTACCAGACGGACGGGTATGTGATACTTTAGAACGCGCGCAGATACTACAAGCAGATATGTGTACAACCACATGGACTACAAAACGTCCTCCAAGAGCAGCAGAGAAGAAGTAAGCCGACTGCTATAGCTCCAAGCCTTCGCAACGGAAAATTTGAATATCAGCGACTGCTCCCTGAAGCAGACTGATAGTCTATAAACTCCCAGGTCCAGGTGTGTCAGTTAGAGCCGGAGGGTGGTTGCCACTGGGTCCAAAAGTCAGAAGGATTAAGAAGGCATCTGCAATGCCAAACACAGAGACCTTCTGCAGTCAGATGACTGTCTGTTGCATCTGACACACCCGTGACAAATATGCATTTGACAAAGATGAACTTATCTGTTTTCTGCACTTTTTCTGTTGTACATCTGAAGAACAGGGTGAAAGTGGTTCTGTGGCCAAGTTTGTCTCCTAATCTTTACCCTATCAACCAACTATGGGTAGTTCTCAAACTACAGGTTGAGCATCACTCTCAATACAGCACCCAGGTTCTAAAAGAGGTCATTCTTGAAGAACAGAAACAGATAAATGTTGCAATATGTTGCCAACTTGTTCATTCCATGCCTAGAAGACTTGGTGCTGTCCCTAAGAATTACAGAGGTCATACAAAATACTACATGTGGTAGTTTTGTAGTATGATGCATGCATTTTTGCATCAACTAATTAAAACTGAGTAAAATTGAAGAATTTGTAATGAGAGATAAAACATGAACCTTACTTTCATGCTATGGGTTAAAAATATTTTATAAAACTCAGTCATAACAACGTTTTACAGCCCCTTAGCCCTTACTACAACCATTTTATAGCACCAAAGTTCGGGTACCCATTGAGCGTGACTGACATGTTTTAAAATATATAATGTTTATATATTGGATAGCATAGAGCAACCTGCACAAACACTCATGCAATGCAAACAGTAATCTTTTTATGTGTTTAGGCCTTTTGCACATAACCGATTTGAAAAGCGTACGATTTTCATCCTGAAAAATCATGCATTTTGGAATAACTTTTGGCATGTATTTTTATCTATATTAATATTATGCTGTTATTATGTCTGTGTTTTTTAAATCCATATAAAGCCAAATTTACCCATCTTTGTGTCACAGACTGAGCACGGATCATGAGGCATTGACTGTCTCTTCATCTGAACTTGACAAAGTCACAGTTTTGTGAAATACTTTTTTTGTGAGTTTTTGCCTCCTTCCTGATTTCCTATTCTTTTGCATATTCGTCACACTTAAATGTTTCAGATCATCAAACACATTTAAATATTAGACAAAGATAACACAAGTAAACCCAAAATGCAGTTTTAACTCCTTCATGATCAGAGGTATTTTTGGTTTTGCATTTTCGATTTTTGCTCCCCTTCTTCCCAGAGCCATAACTTTTTATTTTTCTGTCAATATTGCCATGTTAGTGCTTGTTTTTTTGCGGGATAAGTTGTACTTTTGAACAACACTATTGGTTTTAACATATCATGTACTAGAAAACAGGGAAAAAAATTCCAAATGCGGTGAAATTACAAAAAAAAGTGCAACCCCACACTTGTTTTTTTGTTTTGCTTTTTTACTAGGTTCACTATATGCTAAAACTGACCTACCATTATGATTCTCCAGGTCATTATGAATTCAAACACACCAAACATGTCTAGGTTCTTTTTTATCTAAGTGGTGAAAAAAAAATCCAAACTTTGTTAAAAACAAAAAAAATTGTGCCATATTCCGATATCCGTAGCATCTCCATTTTTCGTGATCTCGGGTTGGGTGAGGGCTTATTTCTTGCGTGCAGAGCTGACGTTTTTAATGATACCACTTTGGTGCAGATGCGATCTTTTGATCACCCGTTATTGCATTTTAATGCAATGTCGCGGTGACCAAAAAAAGATAACTGGAGTTTTTCCTTTTTTTTCACTACGCTATTTAGCGATCAGGTTAATCCTTTGTTTTATTGATAGACTGGGCAATTCTGAATGCGGCAATAAAAAATATGTGTATTTTTGACCTTTTTTTATTGTTTTATGTTGAATGGGGCGAAAGGGGGGTGATTTGAACTTTTATATTTTTAATTTTTTTCTATTATTAAAAACTTTTTTTTTACTTTTGGCATGCTTCAATTGTCTACAATGGAGACTAGAAGCTGCCATAACCTGATTGGCTCTGCTACATACAGGTGATGATCAGTTCGCCTGTATATAGCTGAATTACTCATTTGCTATGAGTGCCGACCGCTGGGCGGTGCTCACAGCAAACCGGCAGTGACAACCATAAAGGTCTCAAGGAGACCTCTGGTTGTCATGCCAACACGTCGGTGACCCGAAATTACGTGACAGGGGTCACCGATGGGCGGATTTCTGGTACGATTGCCGGAAGCGCGCATTAAATGCCACTGTCAGTTTTTGACAGCGGCATTTAACGGGTTAATAGCCGCAGGTGTATCGCCATTCCACCCATGGCTGTTCCAGGCACATGCCAGCTGTTCAAAACAGCTGACATGTGCAGGGAAGGATGTGGGCTTTCCGCTGGAGCCCACATCAAAGGGAGGGTGTCTGACATCAGTGTACTATTACGCCCGATGTCAGAAAGGGGTTAAATGAAGGTATTTATTTTTAAGGGAAAAAAGAAATCCAAACCTACAGGGGCTAGTGTGAAAAATTGATTGCCCCCTAATCCTAACAACTGGTTGGGCCACCCTTAGCAGCGACAACTGCAATCAAGCGTTTGCGATAACTAGTAATGAGTCTTTTAAAATTCTCTGGAGAAATTTTGGCTCATTCATATTTGGAGACTTATTGTAATTCAGCCACACTAGCTTGGCCCGTGCAAAATGTTCGCACATTGGTCATTGAGGGCGCAGGCAATTTCAGAAATAGTAAGCTGGTCAAATGTAAATGTATTTCATGAGATGATGAACACAGACAGGTATTTATATATGTAGATTGGTAATACAACAAATTGGTTTGATAAGTAGAGTCCAAAAAATGTCTCCCGGTTGAGGTGCCACCTGCAGGTCATTGTGTCTTTCTGTAGGTTTATGGAAATGAATGTTTAAACTGTATTTAGCGATAAAATCATGAATGTGTGGTTTGTTTGTTTTTTTTCTAGCTGAAGGGAGCAAGTTTACCTTTCAAATGGTGTACCATTTGTGTGTGTGGGTCGAAGCAATCACCGAAAGAGCAGTGCATGTATACAAATGTGTTTGCATATGTGACTCACCTGCAGTGAAGTGTGCAATCCTCCAATGTGCCTGAAATAGCTGGGCAAGCACTTGAGCAAGCTGGAAAGCCCCCAAAGCAAATGTTTAGATTTGTTTGTGATGTCTGTAAGCAGCTTTGTGGTAATGTGCTTTGGGGTAGTGTGCCGCCACCTGCAGGTCATTTGACCTTTCAAATGATGTATCATTTGTTTGTGTGGTTGGAGTATGAGTGGAGCAAGTGTGCAATTCAAAAGGCAGTGCATGTTTACAAATGTGTTTGTATATGTGCCTCATCTGCAGTGAAGTGTGCAATACTCCAATTTGGCTAAAATAGGCTGGGCAAGCAGTTTGGCAAGCTGGAAAGCCCCCAAGGCAAATGTTTGGATTTGTTTGTGATGTCTGTAAGCAGCTTTGTGGTAGTGTGCTTTGGGGTTTTGTGGTGCCACCTGCATGTCGTTTTTCATTACTGCAGGTTTATGAAAATTAATGTTTAAACTGTATTTTGTGAGCAGTATGAACAGAGATACAAAGTAATCACCGAAAAACAGTGTTAAGTAATAATAGAGTAGATTGGAGGGGCTCTAAGCATGAGCCACCTTTTTAAGATCATGCCATAGCATCTCAATCGGATTAAGGTCAGCACTTTGACCAGGCCACTCCAAAGTTTTAATTTAGTTTTTCTGAACCCATTTAGAGGCGGACTTGCTGTGTCTTTTGGATCATTGTCCTGCTGCATAACCAAAATGCGCTTTAGCTTGAGGTCACATACAGATGGCTGGATATTCTCCTGCAGGATTTTTTGGTAGACAGCAGAATTCATGGTTTCATTTACCACAGCAAGACTTACAGGTCCTGAACCAAAAAAACAGCCCAGACCATCATACTACCAGCACCATATTTTACTGTTGTTATGATGTTCCTTTTCTGAAATGCTGTGTTACTTCTACGCCAGATGTAATGGGACTTACACCTTCCAAAAAATTCAACTTTTGTCTCATCAGCCCACAGACGATTAGGGAGTATTAAAAGGCTTAGGGATCATCAAGATGTTTTCTGACAAAACTGAGACAAGCCTTTTTGTTCTTATTGCTCAGCAGTGGTTCTCATCTTGGAACTCTGCCATGCAGGCCATTTTTGCCCAGTCTTTTTCTTATGGTGAAGTCATGAACACTGACCTAAACTTGAGGCAAGTGAAGCCTGCCGTTCTTTGGATGTTGTTGAGGGGTCTTTTGAGACCTCTTGGATGAGTCGTTGTCGCTATTCCTGAGAAAGTTTGCAACTGTTTTCACCATTTGTGGATAATGGCTCTCACTGTGGTTCGCTGGAGTCCCAATGCTTTAGAAATTGCTTTATAACCTTTTCCAGTCATAGATATCAATTACAGGCAGTGTGTACATCATGGTCTGTGCTCGGATTGTGACACATTGATGTGTGCATTCGGAATTATATGCATATCAACTTGTTTATGTTGACTGTTTTATATAAGCAAAGTGTTCTTATTTATTGTCACCATTCATTCATTATTTTCAAAATTGGTTCAGTTAAATGGTTAGAAAATGGATGCTTTTGGGTCATCTATTTAAAGGATCCAATTTTTTCCATCTTATTTTCATCCAGAAATAAGAATCTGCATTCTGCGATTATTTTTAATAGCTTTGGTTACTTTTCAAACCTTTTATCTGCATGGGACCCTAGATTATAATAGGATCAGATGCAATTTAATTTGTGAATGTTGCTTATATGAATCAAAATTGGAGAGCAAAAATTTGGCCATGTGAATAAGCATCTACAGTTTCGAACATTTCTCTTGCCACTAGTAATTACTAATGTGCATTTCCAAACGAACACTATAATTCTCCATGAAGAAGGAAAAGCTGACACATAGTTATGTGAATTTTTACACGCATACATCATGAGCATTAGATCACCAGCTTGTGGTTTTGGAAGCTAATTGCACAATGTTTTCCAATTATTTAAACTTCATCTTACACTACTACATAACAGCTGTATTGTTGGTTATAAAGTAGAGTGACAGTGACATCTTAAAGGCGAACACAGCCAAACAAGCTCATTAGTTATATTCGATTTTTGAACATTATCAATAATACTAAGAATATTATTTACAACATTCACCATTTGCAAAAAAACATAAAAAGTATTTTTGGTTGTCTTTTTTATCAGATATGTCTTTATGCATTTTTTAATTTCTATAAATAAAAATTTCCTGAAAAAAGCCATACCGAGAACAAGCTATATTTTTGACTTAAGGTACTGCCACACTAATCAATCCCGCTAGCGATCACGATAACGACGCATACTAATGCGATCGCTAGCGGATTGTTTCTATATCACTAAATGCGGCCACATTTAGCGATATAGTTAACGACGCTATCGCCGTTAGCGATCTTCTTAACGACTTTAGCGGTACAAAAGTACCGCTAAATCGCTAAGAAAAGGTGCCACACTAGCGATATATACTTACCCAGCGGGAGCGCCGACGAGAAAATAGGGTCCGGAACGATTCCAGCGACGAGCGAGATCACAGCAGGAAGCTCGTCGCTGGAAGCTGCCGCACTGAACAACATCGCTAACAGGATCGCTAAATAGTGACGTTTTTTAGCGATCCCGTTAGCGATATTGTTTAGTGTGGCATACCCTTTACACCTAACATCTGACCAAAGCATACAATATTATCTACAACAAATGCACAAAAAAAAAGTCAGGAAAACACTGCAAACAATGTTAAAATGCCACATAGATCAACCTTCTTAAATCACTTTTTGTGGATTTTCTAAACACTATGGCCCTGATTCATCATTACTTTTTCCCCTGTTCGCATTCAACTCCTTTTTCTATTTGTGCTTTTTTCCTATTTATTTTATATGAGCTCACTTGTTTTGTTTTTTTTTGCTTTGTTTTCCACTTTGTGGGCAGAATCAAGCAATTCCAGATGTTTTAGCCTGATTTATCAATTGTGGGTTTTTAAAAAGTTGCAAAATTTGGTGCAACTTTGCTCAAATCTCCTCCATTGTGTATTTTTAGTATGCCCAAAATGTTGCCTAATTTTTTTCACTTTTGGTGCCAACGTAAAGTCACAAAAACATTTCAAGACGAGAATAAGGACTATTTTTTTTACTTTGCTCCAAATTCATGAACCTCGTGCACCATTTTGATGAATTTGGTGCAAAAAAAGCAACTAATACCAAAATATAAAAAGGGAGTGACTTATAAAAAAAATGCAAATGATGAATCAGGGTTTAGGCAGTTAAACAAATCTGCTGCCCAACTGCTGCCACCTGGGCCTACAAACTCACTGCAGGACACCAGGAATTTCTCCCCTTCACCCTCTAACAAAGGAAGGTCTCTTTTGGTGAGATGTTCTGGGCCCTGACATTGCAGCCTACACAGGCTTTGCTGTGCCTAAGGTAGCAACCGCTGAGAGACTTGCTGCCACTGCCATCCCAGACCCCTATGGAGGGTCACATTCACCTGCCTCTCTCCCCTACAGCTGCCCAGAGCACCAGGACTGATGATCTGCCTAGATCCCCAGGCTCAATTACAACCAGGGGCCAGCAGATGACCATGTCACCCTCAGATTCATAAGGGAGAACCTTCATTTCCGCTCCGGGAGCAGAACTCCCAGTCCAGAACCCACCAAAGCATCTCTCTAAACCAGTAAGCTACCTAGCTAATGGTAATAATCAAACTAATGCAAAGAAAAAAAAGTGATACAGCTCCAGGTACGCTGAAGATAAAATCAATTTGCTTTATTCTTTCCATTAAAAAAGAGAAATATCCAAAGTATTTATGATAGAAGACGAGGGGAACATTCACACTAAGTTTAAGAACACGCTCTGTTTGAAACGCGTCTGGTGAAAATGTTTGTTCCTATGTTCCCCTCATTTCTATCATGAATTCCTACTGAATACTTTGGATATTTCTTCTTTTTAATGGAACGAATAAAGCAAATTGAATTCATCTTCAATGTACCGGGAGCTGGGTCACTTTTTTCTTTGCGTTGAACCGAGCGCTCGCAACAGTATTACAACAGCCCTCACAAGTCCTCTGGGGTTAAAATTGATTAGGTGTGTTGCACTAAGTGCTCGCTCACACAAGCATATAACACAGCCAAGTGCTATCCAATGTTTTATCGAATAGCACTTCGCCCAATGTTATACTATGCTGCAGTGCCAACCAGCGTGTTTTTAACCCTACAATGTGGATCGGGGACCTTTCAGGCCCCTGTGCTTACTTTTTTGCTATTATCTGCAAAATTACTTTAGTTAGAATTTTGAAACTCTAGGTATACCTCAAATATGTCGTTCTTGGTAATATCCAGTTGTTCATATATTTTTTTTGATAGGTATTTTGGTGTAACAATGCCTTTTTGGGGAAAACAACATCTGTACGGAATGGGGGCCTTTTAGGCCCCTGCTATTTTTATCATGTACTCAGCAGTGTTTGTGTATCAAGTTACTTTAATTATATTCAGGGTTGCTGGTGGGTGGGTGGATCATGCCATGTGAGGATGTCATATGATTTTGGGAGGGAGTGATGAGGTGATGACATCATCTCAGGTTCTTCTGAACACAGTAATGAGTTGTGTAGAGAGTGCTGAGGACAGTATACACTGTGAGCTAATTGCTGAAGGACCTGTGATATGATATGATGTTCCCCACATTCTTCAGAAAAGATAACATGTGAAAATTGTTTGGAAGACCAACAAAATTGAAAAGAAAAAGTTAGAAAAGAAATGTAGCTGCTGCTAGTTTACTCTAGATTTATATACCTTTGTGTGTTTTTCATCTTTGTTTGAAATGTGGAAAAAAAATGTTTTTCGGTATTTTCTGCAAAAAAATATAATGAAAATGTTGTGCATTATTCATATCTTTTTTGCAATTTTGAAATAAACTTTTAAAAGATTATTTATGTGAGTTTCTCCATATGATTTGCACGGGGGCCTAAAAGGCCCCCTTACGTAAAAGTGTAGATTTTTGACGTCACGCATGCTAGGGTTAACTTCATGCCGATTCGGCATGAGAAAACAATCACAGCATGCTGTGAGTGCATCAAATAAACTGCTCACGCGCACCCATACAAGTTTATGGATGTGTGAAACATCGGACTGCACTCGGATGTCATCTGAGTGCAGTCCGACATCCACGGACAGTGATAATGAAGAAGATGGAGAAATCTACCGAGCTGGTATGTTAATCTGGAAAGTCTCCTTCATGGTCAACCCCTCATTCTGTGTAATAATTATGCCCCAAGCAACTTTCCTAACTGCAACATTTTCTTAATAAGCTACAGAAATTGCCAAAAGCAGCCATAAGCATAGACAATAATTTTAACCTACCATTTTCTCAAATTGCAAATAGATGCCTACAGGATAAGCCCTCCATACAAGCAAAGGTCTCCACCTCCTCTTTGTTTGAGCAACTATTTCTGGCTCATCTGCTGTGTTGTCTGTGGTGCAAGCCATCAGACCATTCGTTTACCTTATTTTGTCACTTTTATAATTCCCATTTAATTATAATTTTGGTGATGCCATCACACTGCGACTAATCTGAAATGTTACAGTAGAGCCTATTACCTGGTCCTGAGTATGCAATTGGATGAATCCTTTTTTAAAAGTCCAGCATGAGAAAAACTGTCTGTGACCACCTGAATACCTAGTTTCATGAGAACAAAAACTCAGAGGTGTCATAAGCCACAATCTGGGAGGCCCATAAAAGGTTTTGAGGGAGTGATAAGGAATTTATCATATCCTTATTCACTAATGATATACTTATGTAGATTATGGTTACCTTTCAGCTTTAAAATAAATAGAAAAAAATTGTCCAGCTCAACAGGACTGGATTTTACTTTTGTTTTTCAAAAGAAATTATAGTGCATACAAAAGAAAATTTTCATGGTCGACATGACCCAGTCGACGCTTTTCGACTGCACTAAGCAGTCTTAGGGCCCCGTCACACCTAACGACACACCAGCGATCCCGACAACGATATGCACTTGTCAGGATCGCTGGTGTGTCGCTACATGATCGCTGGTGAGCTGCCAAACAGGCAGCTCAGGCAGCGATCAGGACAGCGACACTGCGGGTAACGTCGCTTAGTTACCCGCAGTGTACGTTGGAAACCAGCCCGCTGGTACAGGGAGCTGGTAACCAAGGTACACATCGGGTTTCCAGGTGCTGCGCGGCAAATGGAAACCCGATGTGTACCTTGGTTACCAGCTGATCCCTGGTCTCCTGCCTGCCACACGCAGCGATGCATGCTGGCCAGCAGGAGACCAACGACCAAAAAAATGTCCAGTACATTCAGCGACGATCAGCGATACCCAGCAGGGGGGCTGATCATCGCTGAATGTCACACACAGCGATATCGCTGGGGAGATCACTGTTGCGTCACAAAACTAGTGACTCAGCAGCGATCTCGCTAGAAAAATCGCTGTGTGTGACGGGGGCTTTACTCATGAGAGTGCTACCAATCGCCTAACCTATTCTATCTCTAGTCCTTATTTCTATAATGCCCCTCTATTCTACCCCATTATGGTCCTATACTACCTAAGATCCTACTCTGACCCTAATCCTATAATCAGTACATTGCAGTTACATTACATTACACATTACAGAACATGACATACAGTATGTACACATTCATAAACAATGAGGTGCCGCCTGTGACCATGAGAACAGCGTCACATAGAGACGAGGCACGTGAGGTTCCCCACCACCTCCTTACACTCCTCCCTCCTAGAATATGGTCAACCCTGACCATGGCGGCACCTGTAAACTTTAAAATGGTTAGAACACACATTTTGCTCTTTAATAAAACACATAAGAATATCAATAAAATTGATACAGTCTTTGTCTGGTAATTTTGGTGGGTCAGTCGTGACCCCGGCTCCACTTGGTTGGAGCCCTGGAACAGAAAGTTCAAGTCTCTTTAGTGTGATCCATCTGACCCTGGTCCCGCAATTCCTGGAACTCGGACATTTACAGTGTCGCACAACAATTCAGGCCCATGGGCCAGTCGTTTACCGCTCCGTGTAGCCAAACACGGGAAGTCTCTTAAAAACACATGGCTTGCTGGCCAACTCAGCAACAGTCCATTTAGTTCCCTTCAACTGGCGGTGGATACCGCGTCCAGTGGCACATTTGCCCAGCTCTTCTCCTCCTAAACGATCTAATTGGCAGTCCCATACGCACTCCAGTACACAGCATTTAACCCCTGGTTTCCTGGTCTCTTATTTGGAGACACATTCGGCATATGTCCAATACAACACGTAACTGAGGAAGGTCATCACAGACCGAAACTTTTTCTGGTGTACTACAATAAATGACCACATTATATAATTAAGTTGAGTGCTAGGGTTATATTTTCACGTATTCATGGTTTGGGAACCTAACCGAAGCACCTTCTACAGCTGTGCTCACGGTGTTTTTCTACACATTTAGTTCCTTCAGTCCAGACCTGGCTCACTCCTCTGGTCCTCCTGCACAGATTTTTCCCCTTCCCTCCTTTTAGTAGATTACAGGTCCTTAAACACACGTGGGCGGCTTTATCAAGGAACAGTTCAGGATTAATAGAGGTAAAGTTCAGGGTTAAAACAAAACTGTCTTTAAACGACCGGACACATAGTCCATATTGATTAACCCTTCCAGGCATTCAGTCCTGTAGTCCAGCAGGGGATGCGCAACGGGCTGTAACATCCCTGCCGGCATCACTGCATGGCTTCTCATCTCCCATCAGGCTGATACACCGACTTACTCACCACTCCGAGCCATGCTGTGAGTTCTGCCCTCTGCCTGATCCATACTGTGAACCATGTGTCCTCTGCTTGGTGTGTGCATACTTCCTGGCTGTGTGCTCTAGAGTGGTAGCGCCTGCACTTCCTGAGTCTTAGGGCAGAGACAGACTGCCGTATTTCTCGTGAGAGAATCGCATGGTAAAACTCATACTGGCTCTGGCTCTCCTGACCTGAGCTTGACCGCTGCATAGAAATACATCATACTGTCTTGCTCAGTTCAGGAGAGGTGCCGGGCCAGTCCGTGCAGTGCGATGCGATTCTCGCACGAGAAATACGGCCATCTGTCTCTACCCTTAAAGAGACAGTGTGCACATTCCTGATGTGTCCCCAGCCTATTGCCAAGAGGTAGCAGGTACTTAAGCAACAAACCTGAGCAACAAACTCTCCCAGTCTGCTTTCTGCTACTGAGTTGCCAGGTCCTGTCCTGTTTCTGTCACCCTGGGGGCTGTATACCTAGGCCCATACCTGTATCTGTATTCTATGTGTCTTGTTTCTGTCACCCTGGGGGCTGTATACACAGGCCTGAATCCTTTGTCCTGAACTTGTTCCCGTGTCTGACCTTGTCTGTACGAAGTCCTTTACCTGTACCTGTTTGTATCCTTGTCTGAAGCCTTCACTACCCTGCTGTGTCTATCCTTGCTCTGCTCCCTCTCTGCCTCAGCGGCTCTGCTCTGCACCCGTCCCGCATCCTGTGGCTCTGCTCTGCTCCTGTCCCGATTCCTGTGGCTCTGCTCCCATCCCACATCCTGTGGCTCTGCTCCCATCTCACATCCTGCGGCTCTGCTCTGCTCCTGTCCCGCATCCTGTGGCTCTGCTCTGCTCCCGTCCTGCATCCTGCGGCTATGCTCTGCTCCCGTCCCGCATCCTGCGGCTCTACTCTGCTCCCGTCCCGCATCCTGTGGCTCCGCTCTGCTCCTGTCCCGCATCCTGCGGCTCTGCTCCCGTCCCGCATCCTACAGCACTGCTCGGCTCCCGTCCCGCATCTTGCGGCTCTGCTCTGCTCCCGTTCCGCTTCTGTGTAGCTTTTTGTCTTTCCAGTCTGAACTGGTTCCTACCTGTTCGTATATCCCACTTGTACCCGCCAGTGTTCCTGACTTTCCTGAAACAGTTCCTGTCCCTCCAGTCTGAACTGGTTCCTAACTGTTCCCTTAACCCACTCATACCTGCCAGTGTTCCTATGCTTCCCGAAACAGATCCTGTTCCTCCTATCTGAACCCCCGCCTACCAGCCGTGCCCGCCTGCCTGCCAGAGGGTGAGTCATGCCGGCCTGCCTGCCAGAGTGCCAGCCGTGCCCACCTGCCTGCCAGAGTGCCAGCCGTGCCCGCCCGCCTGCTAGTACATCATCCGTGCCCGCCCCCCTGCCAGTACATCAAGTACATCATCCATGCCCGCCAGTACTTGCCAGTCTAAACCTCATTTTCCTTCTGTACTTGCCTGCTCCTCTCTTTAGTGTCCTGTTCCCTCATAGGATCAGCTGCTACTGCCAGATGCCACCTTGGAGTGGTACCTGGCAGCTACCTGCCACACCAGCCTGACCTCACCACTAGAGGCTCCAGTGAACACCAAGGTAGCTGCTTAGTCATGCCACTCCAATGTTAGTCTGCTTTGTGGCACAATGGGGCCACAATCCTCGCTCACGCCATCAAGTCTGGGCGCGAGCGTTACACAGGCACAAATAAACTTGGATGAGGAAGGGGGAAAACAACATTTCTTTTATTTGTGACCATATAGGTCACCTTCCCGCACTTAGTCCTGGTGTCGTCCTGGGCTCCCGGCCCAACTAGAGATGTGGAACAGTCTCTTCACACATTTTTTCAGGTGCAACTGGCACAACTCTTTTCGTTGGATAGGACCACATCACACAATACAGGGCCGCTGGGTAGCACAGTGAGCTGCATTCGGACCCTGCACAACTATGTAGGTGTGGCCTGAAGATCCACTGAAGGAGGACCCCCACTGTCACTTCTGCTCCTCGGAAGGACATGCTTCTTCTTTGCATCACGTCAGGTAATTCCGTCTCTCCCTCAGATTTGCTGGCTGGTCCTTATTGGTTCCACCCATTCATGAGTGGAGTCACTTCTAGGTGCCCCACCCGTTCCCGTAGACTCTGCTGTAGGGGTTGGGGCCTTGTCTTCTGCCGCGCCCCTCTTGGCGGGCACCAGTCATAACGGGTCGTGGCCTCACCTCAGGCCACTGTCTCTTCCATTTTCATGCCCTTTTCTTCTCAGGACGCCCACGAAGGGCGGTACCGCCCTCAATTTTCGCACCACTGACCATCTTCTTGTCAGTATTCGGCGCCATCTTTAAGTCACTATCAGCCTCCATCTTTAACTTTCTCACAGCTTCCATTTCTAGGGTCTCTCCGCTCTTTACACAAAAGGTATCAGCATCCTGCCAACTACACCAATTCTGTAAGGCAGCCAGGATGGTAGTTGTGGCAACTGGCTGTACTGTTCCCACACCCTGGCACCTCTCAGATGAAACAACTAGTTCTTTCTGTTCTATGTGCAGCAATGTACTCACTTCAATGGCTGGAGTCACCACGTTCCTTTAAACTTCAGCCTCTGATGAATAAGTCCCACAAATCACTCGGTACTCCATATTCTTGCTCAACAGTGTAACGTTACTGAACAATAAAACAGTCTTTATTTTGGCAGCACACAGCACATAAGGAGTCATTTTTCCTTTCTTTCTCTGTCATCCGGACAGGCCCTATTCTTTCCAGCAGCTGCCACTGCCAGGCAATCTCAGCGGTATTTTTTTAAACAGTCTCTGTCCCTCCCATTCTTTCCTGTCACCAGCTTCTTGTCAGCCCCATGTCAAAGTTACAGATCTTGGAAAATGACGAAACAGATCAAATTTGTTTTGGAAAGTTTTTATTTTTTTGACAACTTATGCATTAAAAAACTATACAAGTTTGGTATTGCCACCATTATATTATTCTGGATATTCATACTGCCAGGTCATATTAGTCGCAAAAAGAATACTGTAAACTCCTCTCTCCAATTTTTTTTTTTCACCATTTCATCACAATTTGAATTTTCTTTCTTGGTGGTATTCAAAACTACACTTTATCATGCAAAACGACCAGCCCTCATACCACTATGTTATTGGAAAATAAAAAAGTTATGGCTGTTGGAAAAAGGCAAGGGAAAAATAATAGTACAAAAATGAAAAAATTCACAGTCCTTAAGGAGTTAAAGACTTCTAGAATATCTGTCACCAAGGAGTAGCACTAGAGATCCTGCTCTGTTTTTCTTTGCAGAGACTATTTGCATACCTTTTACTCTGACATTATGGCCCTGATTCAGTAAAACTGTCATTTTGCACTCCAGTCTTAAAGCCCCGTCTCACATAGCGAGATCGCTAGCGAGATCACTGCTAAACAGCGATCTCAGCAGCGATCTTTCTATGTCTGACACGTACCAGCGATCAGGCCCCTGCTGTGAATCACTGGTCGTGTCAGAAATGCCTGGACTTTTTTTTGATCGCTGGTCTCCCGCTGGCCAGCACGCATCGCTGCGTGTGGCAGGCAGGAGGCCAGCGATCAGCTGGTAACCAAGGTACACTTCGGGTTTCCAGGCGCGGGGCTGTGCCTGGAAACCCGATGTGTACGTTGGATACCAGCGCGCTGCTGCAGGGGAGCTGGTAACTAAGGTACACATCAGGATTCCAGGCACCGCGCAGCGCCTGGAAACCAGAAGTGTACCTTGGTTACCAGCTCCCTGCATCAGCGGGCTGGTATCCAACGTACACTGCGGGTAGCTAGGCGACGTTACCCGCAGTGTCACTGTCCTGATCGCTGCCTGAGCTGCCTGTTTGACAACTCAGCAGCGATCATGTAGCTATACACCAGCGATCCTGATCATTGTTGGTATCGCTGGTGTGTCGCTATGTGAGACGGGGCCCTTAGTGAGTAGCCTGCAGGAATAAGATATGCCCAATTCATTAAAAGGTGCTGCAACTTAATGCATTTGGCACATGATATGAGTGACATGTGCCTTACCAGTGATTTGATTTGATGCCAGTATCAGCCTGGAATATCATTTCAGGTATAAGAAACGCCACCTCTTTTCTTAAATTTGCTGGGTGGGTGTAGCAATTCCCAGGTCAGACCAGACTCTTTTCCAGCTCTGCCAATTTTACGAAAGCTGTCTGAAAATTGGCAAAAATGTCAAAAGCTCTGAAATTCCTATGCAACTTCATGCTGTGCAAACATTTTGAGACTTTTAGTGTATTACATGTATTATGCCAGTCTTCGGGCATGAACCGTTTGCTGAATCGGGGCCTAAGGTTAACCCTTACCCCAGAGGAATTTTCGTTTTTGATTTTTCCTCTCCTTTTTCCCAGAGCCATAACTTTTTTACTTTTTGCTCAATATTGCCATATGAGAGCTTCTTTTTTGCGGAACGAGTTGTACTTTTGAAAAACACCATTGGTTTTAACATATCTTGTACTAGAAAACGGGAAAAAAATTAAAAGTGTGGCGAAATTGCAAAAAAAGTGCAAACCCACAGTTGTTTTTTTTTTGCCATGTTCACTAAATGCTAAAAGTGACATGCCATTATAATTCTCCAGATCATTACGAGTTCATAGACACCAAACATGTCTAGGTTCTTTTTTATCTAAGTGGTGAAAAAAAATCCAAAGATTGTTAAAAAAAATACCGATACCCATAGAGTCTCTCCATTTTTCATGATCTCGGGTTGGTTGAGGGCTTATTTTTTGCACGCTGAGCTGATGGTTTTAATGATACCATTTTGGCACATATACAATCTTTTGATTGTCAGAGATTGACTTGCGGCATTTAACGGGTTAACAGCTGCGGATGGATCACGATTCCACCCGCAGCTGTTAGAGGCACATGTCAGCTTTTCAAAACAGCTGACATGTGCAGGAAAAGATGTGGGCTCAGCGCCGGACCTCACATCAAAGGGAGGGAGTCCGATATCGGCGTACTATTACGCCCAATATCAGAAAGGGGTTAAATTCCAGGATGAGTTTTGGTGCTTTGTATGTTTACTATGTAAAGAATGTAGCATCTTAGAGTTCTAGTAAATTGGAAGGGATTTATAGAAAACTCATTCCTACTGTGCATTTTTTAACACTGTGAAAACTGATCTGTAGTGCATTTCTGAAATCTGCTACATGTCAGTTTCTTGTTTGGTATAGTTTTATGCACAGATTTAATTGCATTAATTGCTTCCCGACTGCCCACGGTAGATAAACGTCAGTGCTAGCTGGGCTCTGTGCAGCGCTGATGTTTATAAGCAGTCGGCGGTAGCGTTCAGGACCCCCAGGGTCCTGCAAGTTTTGCAATTCATGTGTAGAGTGGTAGCTCTGAGAGGTGACATCATCGGGACCTGATCAGATCAGGTCCCAATGATGTTAACCCTTTGCTATCTGCTGGATGCTATTGTATGAGACCAGTGATCAGACAAATAAAAATTGAAGTCCCATACAGGGACTAAGTGACTAAGTAAAAAAGTTAAAAAAAAAAACGTTTTAAAACTATGAAAAAAATCACAAAATAATTAAAAAAGAAGAAATATTAACACAATAAATACATATATTTCTGTAAAAACAAAAAGTACACATAATTGGTATTGCCACGTCCAGAATGACCCGACCTATAAAACTGTCACACTTGTTAACTCCTTCAGTGCACACTGTATGAAAAACAAAAACAAAAAAAAACCTTTGCTTTTTTATCATGCCACCCAACAAAAAGTAAAATAAAAATCAAAGATCAAAAGTCAAATCAAAATAAAAATGGTACCAATGAAAACATCATCTTGTCCCTCAAAAAACAAGCTGCCAAACAGCTTTAACAGTGGTAAAATAAAAAACTTATAGCTCTCAGAATAGAGCGATGCAAACATAATTATTTTTTCTATAAAGTAGTTTTCATTGTGAAAAAGTGGCAAAACATAAAAAAAGATATAAATGAGGTATCACTGTAATCGCACTGACTCGAAGAATCTGTCTTATCAATTTTACCATACGTGGAACGACATTTAAAAAAAAAAATTCCTGAATTCCTGGTATTTGATCATTCTGTCTGCCAAAAATCAGAATAGAAAGCAATCAAAAAATTTCATGTGCCCGAAAATGGTACCAATAAAAACGTTAGCTCAACCCACAAAAAACAAGCCATCAGATGACTGTCAGTCAAATATGGAAAAATTATAGCTCTCAAAATATGGTGATGCAAAAACTAGTTTTCGCATCAATGCGTCATTTAGTGTGTGACAGCAGACAAACATAAAAACCCAATATAAATCTGGTATCGCTGTAATCGCACTGACCCGAAAAATAAAGTCACCTAATCACTTATACCGCGTGAGGAACGGCGTAAAAAATAAATAAAACCAATTCTTAAGCTGCTGTCGATTTTTTACACTCTGCCTCCCAAAGATCGCTGTAAGGCTCGGCGCACATTTATCCTGCACTCTACGCTGAGTGCTTACAATGGGGTTTCCGTGTAAATCTCTGAAATACGTGATTCAGACAGAACCCCCCAGTGGAAGATTCCCTATAATGAGGCAGATGGAGGCACTGTGGATGATATAGGACCTGTGATCCGGCGGTGTCCATCTTTTCAGTCATAAATAAAAGCGCAGTCCGCCAGTTTTGACAATTCTGAAAAGAAGGAGACCGCTGCCTCATTATGGTGAATGGATCCATTGGGGGTTTCATCTGAATCACATCACTCTGAGATTTAGATGTAAACCCCAAAGTAGGTGCTCAGCGTAGAGCGCCGGATAAATGTGATCCCTAACGTTATGTATAATGTTCCCAATAAAAGCTTCAACTCAATCCACAATACAAGCAAGTCCTCACACAGGTTCATCATCTGTTAACAAAAATATAGGGGGCTTCCGTGTTTCTGATAGTACAAAGGCTATGGAAAAGCGTTATGGCTAATCACCCTACTAAAAGAAATTCTGTGCTCCCAAATTCAAATGCCCCCCTTCCTTCTGAGCCCCACAGTGTACCTAAACCACATATATCATCCACATGTTTGGCATTTCTGTAGTGATGAGAGCCCGCCTAATTTAGGGGTCCATGTATTCAGAAGTACGGGGTTGGCATATCATACTGGGGACTGCAACGTACTGGTCACTACAGCGTGCTGATCACTACAATGGCAGTTTGCAATTTTCACTCAGCAACATCAACTGTTGCTTGCTTCTGGAAAACACTTATGTAGTCAAAATCATAACTACACCTGTAGATAAATACCCAAAGGGGTGTAATTTCCAAACTGGGGTCGCTTGAGGGGGGTGCTTTTCTGGCTTTTAGGGGCTCTTTATATGGAGTCCGGAAACTATTCTATAATAATTTGTTCTCCAAGAATCAAATAGCACTACGTCCCTCCCAAGTCTCGCTGTGTGGCTAAGCAGTACTGTACAGCTACATATGGGGTATTGCCAAGTTCAGCAGAAATTGTGACACATTTTGGCACCATGCTTAACAATTTCCCAGTGTGAAAATGTAAAATCTGGGGATAAAACAATTTTTTGGAGGTAAAAATGTAATTTTTTCTTCACTGCCCAATGGTATAAAATTCTGTGACATACTTGTGGTGTCAATATGATCATTTCACACCTAGATGAACTCAATGAGAGGTGTAGTTTGTAAAATGGGGTCACTTACTGGGGTTTCTACTATTCTGGCACCTCAGGGGTTCTGCCAATGTGACATGGCCCCCCTCAAACAAGTACAGCAAAATCTGCACTGTAATATGTCACTGCTTCCCTTTTGAGCTTTGTACTGTGCCTCAAAGGTAGTTTTCGACCACTTATGGGGTATTGATGTACTCAGGAGAAATTGCATAACAAATTGTACTTTTCATTTTCTACTATTATCCCTTTTGAAAATTGCAAACTTGGTGTCAAAGCGACATTTTAGTGGAAAAAATAGTAATATTTCATTTACTCAGCCCAATTTTATACAAGTTTGGGAATCGCCTGTGGGTTAAACATACTCACTACTATCCTAGATGAATTCCTTGAGAAGTGAAGTTTACAAAATGGGATCACCTGTGGGGGTTTCTGCTGCTTTGGCATGTCAAGGGCACTTCAAATGTGACATGGTATCCGCAACCTATTGCAGCCAAAATAGTGCCACATTCTCTTTCCAGCCCAACCACGCGCCCAAGCAGTCGCTGGTGTACAAATATGGGTGTACCTGAGTGCTTTGTAAAAATTTCATAACAAATTTTGGCATCCCTTTTCTCCTGTTGCCATTATGAAAATTAAAAAAATAGGTATGAAACATTTTTGTTGGGAAAATGTGTTTTATAATTTTCACATCTCAACATTATAAAATTCTTTGAAGCCCCTGAGGGTTCAAAGTGCTCACCACACATCTAGTTAAAGTCCTTGAGGGGTGTCGTTTCCAAAATAGGGTAATTTTGGGAGGTTTCTACTGTTTAGGCACCTTAGTGGCTCTCCAAACGCGACATAGGGTCGGCTATTAATTCAAGCCAATTTTGTATTCCAAAAGTCAAATGGCGTTCCTTCCCTTCCAAGCCCTGCCGTGCGCCCAAACAATAGTTTTTCTCCACATATGTGGTATCGGCGTACTCTGGAGAAATTGCAAACAAAAATTTATGGTGCATTTTCTTGTGTTACCCTTGTAAAAATGGAAAATATAGCGCTAAACTAACATTTTTGTGGGAAAAAGTTAAATGTTCTTTTTTTCTTTCCACATTCAATTAATTCTTGTGAAGCACCTGAAAGGATAATAAACTTCTTGAATGTAGTTTTAAGTACCTTGAGGGGTGCAGTTTTTAGAAAGGTGTCACTTTTGGGTACTTTCTGTCATATGGGCCCCTCAAAGTCACTTCAAATGTGATGTTGTTCCCTAAAAAAATGGTTTTGTAAATATTATGGAAAAATGAGAAATTGCTGATCAACTTTTAACCCTTATTACTACATAACAAAATAATTACGTTTCAAAAATTGTGCTGATGTAAAGTAGACATGTGAGAAATGTTATTTATTAACTATGTTGTGTGACATGACTCTCTGGTTTAAGGGCATAAAGATTAAAAATTTGAAAATTGTGAAATTTCTGATATTTTCAGAAATAAACGCAAGTCATATTGAACAAATTTTACCACTATCATGAAGTACAATATGTCACGAAAAAACATTCTCAGAATTAGTGGGATTGAAGCATTTCAGAGTTATAACCTCATAAAGTGACAGCGGTCAGAATTGTAAAAATTTTCCCGGTCATGAAATTCCACAGGTAAAAAAAAATATGCATTTTTAATGTGTTCCCAGTGCGGAAATGCACTAAAAACGCATGTAATTCACACAAGACTATATCTATAACGTTTGGGCAAAGGCAAATATCAGGAAGTAACAAAGCAGCTTTATTTAAAATATAACAATAACAACAAGGGACAGAAAACACAGCGTAAAAAAACATGATAAAAACAAGTAAAAAAGCGTACTCAAAAATGCAATAAAAAACATAAATTACCTAATCATTTCACAAATGCTACAGAAAATCTACTATGTCAAAAACTCATCAAATACTCAACATGGGAACATATCTCAAATCTACTGCTAAAAAAATGATTTAAACTGGATCAGTTTTTTTTTTGAGCAATGAAGTTTATGGAAAACAGATCCGTTAAATTGTCATCCGTTTTTCTTTCATTTGAAAAGGAACCTTTTTTTCCTTACTGGATCAGTTTCAAATGGAAGAAAATGGATGGCTAATTAATCGGCTTGTATTCCATTTTTTTTAGCTGGACAAGAAAGTTCAGTCTTCTGGATCTGTTCCAATGGATGATTAATGGACATGTGGACACAGCCTTAGCTTTATGGCGCAGTCAGATGGCCATATAACATGGACGACAGTCGCATTGCAATGCACGGACTGGCCAGCAGCTATCCTGACCCTAGCATGATAGTTGCACAGAAACATATGCTGTCACGCTCGGGTCAGGAGAGCCGCTGGCCAGTCTGAGAATTGCGATGTGATAGTCGTAAGTGTTATACAGCCGTCTGACTATGCCCTTAGAAAGAGAACCTGGCTTAGCTAAAAGCCCTAGTCATGCTTCATGGCTCCTCTATACAGTGGCATGTAAAAGTTTGGGCACTCCTGGTCAAAATTACTGTTATTATGAAAAGTTAAGCAACTTGAAGATGAAATGATCTCTAAAAGAGAAAAAGTTAAGGCTGACACATTTCCTTTGTATTTTAGGTGAAAAAATATATATATTTTCATGTTTTACATTTTAAAAATGTTAAAAAGTAAAATAGGCTGATGCAAAACCTTGGGCACCCTGCATGGCTAGTGCCTAGTAGTGCCCACTTTTGCTAGCATCACAGCTTGTAAACGCTTTTTGTAGAGTCTTTTAATTCTTGCTTGAGGGATTTTCATCCAATCTTTCTTGGAAAATTCTTCCAGTTCTGTGAAATTCCTGGGTCATCTTGCATGCACTGCTATTTTGAGGTCTAGCCACAGAATTTCAATGATGTTCAGATCAGGGGTCTGTGAGGGCTATTGTAAAACCTTCAGCTTGCACCTTTTGAGGTAGTCTAGTGTGTATTTTGATGTGGATTTAAGATCATTATCCATTTTAGGCTACTTTCACACAGGCCATGCGGATGTATGCGATACCGCTGCATGCGTCGTTTTGACGCTGAGATGACCGCAACAAAATGCAACATGTTGCGTTTGATGCAGTTCGGCGCAGCATCAAAACGACGCATCCGGAGGCATCTGTACATCCGCATGGCCTGCATACCCAATGTTATAGTGTACGCAGGACGCATGGAGAGGTAGGCGGCGCTGAAAGTAAGAGGTGCAGCAGTGGAAGTACCACTGATTGAGGAAGTACGCAGCCCTCCCCAGCCCTGCTGAACGCTAGTGTGAAACTAGCCTTATAGAAGCCATCCTCATTCCAACTTCAGCTTTTTACAGATCGTGTTATGTTTGCACTAAGGATTTGTAGAAATTTAATTGAACCCATTCCTCTCTCTACCTGTGAAATGTTCCTCATGCTACTGGCTGCAACACAACCCCAAAGCATGATTGATCCACACCCATTGTTAGGGTCTGCGGAACACACCAGATAAATATAAATAGTGGGTGCGTTCGCAGCCCGGGGTCCACCGTGCAGGCAGAGCCTGCTGCTAGTAAGATGGCGGTGTAGGCAAACTCTGTTACTTCACAGAGTCGCAAATATAAATACTGTGGCACAATATGGCGGTATAAGCGAACTCTGTTACACCACAGAGCGCTGAGGTAAAGACGCAGAGATAGGTACTGTGTCCTGTTAACTCCACAGGGATACACAGATAACTGCTGTGCGGATAGCAGTCCGTGATCATGCAGACAGCAACTCAATCAAGCAATCTCCTCACCAGAGAAGCCGGTATTCTAGGGGCTTATTTCAGCCAAGCCCTAACCACATGCGTGCATGATCACACTAGCGCAAAGCACATAATGCAATTGATACTAGCACATGGCCGCATGGCCATACAACCCTTTTATAGAAGCAACTACAGGGCTTGCCAGAAAAGGACCAATGAGAAACTGTTCAGAACACATGTAGTTTCAGGACCTTCCTGGCGGACCAATAGGAGCTGCTGCAGTACCTGAGCATGTGACCCCTGATCTCCAATGGGAGATCTTACCCTGGGCATGCTCAGAAGGGAAACGCAGGACTTAGTCCTAAAGACGTCTGCTCGCCGCTGACCAGTACTGGCCATAATAGCAGAACCTGGAGAGGCAGCAGTAAACCTCTGCACAGTACTAGGCTGAGCAAGACGCTGGGACCGACGTCTCTGCTGAGGAGACTCCACTGCGGCCGGAGGCGGATGGGGGCCGCAGCGGGAATGGCTCGAGACTCCCCCTGTGCAGAGGCGGGAACTCAACCTCTAACACCCATGCTTAATGGTTGGTGAGATGTTCTCTTCCTGAAATATTGTGCCCTTTTTTCCAGGCATACTTTTGATCATTGTGGCCACAGGACTTGTTTCTAAAATGCTTGTTTGTATGTTCTTTTTCATACTTATAATAACGCTGAATTTTATGGTGAGAACACAGGAGAGGTTTTCTTCTGATGACTCTTCCATGAAGGCCATATTTGTGCAGGTGTCTCAGTAGAACAATGTACAACAACTCCAGAGTCTGCTAAATCTTTCTGAAAGTCCTTTGCAGTCAAGCAAGAGTTATGATTTGCCTCTCTACTAATCCTACGATCAGCTCTCACTGAAATTTTGCTTGGTCTTCCAGACCTTATCTTGAACTCCACTGTTCTTGATAACTGCTATTTCTTAACTACATTTCGAACTGAGGAAAAGGGTAACTTGAAAAACGCTTTGCTATCTTGTTGTAGCCTTTTCCTGCTTTGTGGGCCTCGACCATTTTCATTTTCAGAGTGCTAGGCAGCTGCATACTGTAAAAGAACCCATAGCTACTGTTTTTTTTTCGCACAAGGTTAGAGAAAGATAGGTTTTTATAAAGCTGGGAAATTTGCATCACCTGGCCTATCATAACAATGATAGCGAACAAGCTATAAACCTAACAGGCTAATTAAGGTCTGAAACCTTGGTCAAAGTTATCTGAGCACACAAATGTTCAAGGGTGCCCGAAATTTTGCATCAGCCCATTTTCCTAAATTTTTAAAATGAAAAAAATTACAATATATTATTTTTCCCTAAAACACAAAAGAAATATGTAATTTTTAATCTTCCCTCTTTTAGAGATCATTTCTTCTTCACTTTGCTTAACTGTTTACAATAACAGTAATTATGACTATGGGTGGATAAAATTTACATGCCACCCGGTGGCATGTAAAACTAACTAATAGGTGGCACTTCTGCAGGAGAGCAAATTTGCATGAAAAACATCTAGGGTAATTCTTGGCATTTTTTATAAGTATTTAAAAACACTGAAAAAATAGTGTATTTGAAGAAAGTGTTAAATGTTAGATGTGTTCTTAGTGCGATCTATAATGACTGCATTAAATAACCAAGAGTCTTTAAGTGAAATTGTAAGGTACATTTCTGGAACAGACTATAGGAAAGATGTGTATCTTCGTACCGTATTAGCCAGTAGATAGGACTCTCAAGTCTAAATATTTTTGGAACAGACTAGTCATATATGTAGGTTTCCACTTTTCAAGTGATAGCTGTGAAGTCCGCAAAGATTTTCAGCAAGTTCTCTGTAAGTTGTGAAAAAGAAAGCTAATACCATTACTTCATTATTAGCAGAAAAGTAGCTGATATGTAGATACCAGACTTCAAAGCTCACAATAAGTTTTTCAGAGGCCACTTTCACCTGACAAGTAGTGACCTTCCATGATACCCTCTCCAAGCTTGATAAACTGTATGCTGAAACAGGCAGTTTTAAGACGATTACACTATTGAGTTACAGATACAAACAGGATTACTGTTGCTTTAGCATGGAGAATTGGATTTCCATTCTTTGAGAATGACCAAAAAAAAGCCCTCATCAGCCCTTCTAACCACAGCTGGTATCAATTTGGACACGTTGCTCCATGTATCCTCTACTTACTGCACAGATTGTTTTCATTTACTATAGAGGAATCCACCAAGATGAAGTGATCACTGTCAGCTTCAGGAGCACATATCCCCAAAATATTTCATAATGGTTTTATATTTATCTCTTCTATACTAAACCCAATGTCAAGTTAATCATTGATACAGTATAAACATCTTCCTTTGCAAATGCCAAATATGTAGCGCACATGTAAGACATTCTATATAGGGGACTGAAGCAGAGGGAACATTTCTAATGCAAGGATGAACATATAGAGAACTAAAACTAGTGAAAAATATTGAAACTTGTGCCTAATCCACAATGTCTAGTATCAATCAAAAAGGTATACAATTGAAGAAAGTAAGTTTATGGTTGGTATTCATTTCAACTGATCCATTTTAACAAAAAGGTTTTGAACTTTTTTTCTCATTTGGATTGATCCAAATGTATGCTGTGCAAATATATGCAAATATACCATTGTAAAAAGGTATACATTAACCTATACCTCTTTGCATAGTCACCAGAGATAGCTTTGCATTCATTTTACCAAAGAACCATGTTCCTGAGCCAGAGGCTATGAAGCCTATGAGGCTGTTTGGGTTGAGAGAACCTCAGTCAATGTGGGTGGGCATTGCAGTCCATATATGAACTGTGAAACCTGGAGTACTATAGAGCCCTAGAGTAGTTTGGATGCCTTATCTAAGCTCCAGTTCAGAGCTTGTACATTCTAGATGTCATAATACAATCGTGGATAAAAAAACGCAAAAGCTCATAGAGGTGTGGTTGCCCTGAGGAAGGAGTCGGAGTGGCTCTGAAACAAGTTGACATGAAACCAACATTCCGTCATTCTTGTCTTGGATCATCTATGTTATTCATCATCGCAGGATACTTCCATCCTCCTTGGTATAATTCATAATACAATCATGTGCAGAAGCCTCATGTCTGTAATGTTTTCTTCTTTAATTCAGATGTATAAGTCTGGACTAAGCCAAAACTTAGGTGTGATCATGGCTACATGTGATAATGTAGCATTCGGAACAAAGCCATTTTTTCTAATGGAAATATGCCAGAAAATATATGCTTTGGTAACTGTATACACTCCCTGCATGACAGAGCTGTAAGTTTCCGCTTAATACTTACTGCAAAAATATGTTGTGTGAACTCTGTACATATGGAATCGGGTTAATTGGAAAAGTCCAATAAAAATAAAAAAACACCATTATAATGCTGCTTTAATTGAAACTCCATTTCAGTCTGGCAGCTGGTTGCAAATTGCAGATTGCTTTGACCATTGCTTCCCAGTTCACTTAATAATCTCAAGCATAAGGCAGCTATAATGTAAAGGTCACGCAACAATACCTCCGATGTTATTATGTTACTTCTCCTCTGTCAGACCAGTATACCAGCACATGTCTGACAATTAAACTCATCAATGATAGGACGGTGCTAGTTACAGTTATCAGATAACCGGAACATGTGGCAAGGATATTGAATACTGCTGCTATCATAAACACTGGATTATAGGATTAGAAATTGTCTCTTTTTCTGGAGAAATAATAGTAGAGAAAGAGATTCCACAGTCACAAAATAATAATTTTACACTCCTATAGTTTTTAATATTTCTAAGGTCTTACCAAAGTTATATATGTTCCTACTTGCAGTTCTAAATATTTATACTACTAAATTGCTACTATAATAGCGATGGGTCCTGTGAGACCGATCCAGTACAAAGAGCCAGCCTCTTATGAGAAACACTTGCAGTTTCTGAATGTGTTATGTTTCGGTAGCTGAGGAGTGCAGGTAAAAAAGGCAATACACCAGAGCAGTTGGAATCTATGAGATTGCAGTACCCTGACTAACCACCACAACTAGAGGCAGCCGTGGAGCGTTCCTACGTTGGCCCTAGACGCCTCGTCACAGCCTGAGAAACTAACTACACCTAAAGATAGAAAGAGGAAAGCTATCTGCCCCGGAGCAGATCCCCAAAGAACATAGAAAGCCCCCAAACATGTAATGGCGGTTAGACAAGAAGAAATACTGACACAGACAGAAAATAGTATGAGCAAACGTTGGGGCCCAAACTACCTAAATAGAAAAGGATAGGAAGGGCACTTACTGCAATCCCAAAAAACCCTGAAAAGCACCAACTCTACTAATTTCAAAAACACCTGAGATCACACGACCTCTACCACCTAAATTAGTTCTCTGGTGTAACAAAATCAAAACAGCAGCCACTGAAAAAACTGGAAAAAGCAAATGTACAAACATCAGTGGCTGAACTAAACTGAGAGGGCAAAAGCCCCCGAAGGGGACCCTGAAGGCCCCCACAGAAGTGCAGGACAAAATGCAAAAATCAAGCACAAAAACAAAAAGAAGAAAATGTCTTATCTGTTAGCAGGAGATGCAGACACGACACAGCAGGCTACAAAGGAAGCAGGAATCAAGGATTGAGACCAGAACAATTGATCACCGGCAACCCTGATGGGAAGGCGACTCCCTTATATAAGACCAGTCAGTAACACCTGATTCCCAATCCTCACAATCTTCACTGGACAGTACAGTACCGCTTGTAACCACCAGAGGGAGCCTCTGCTCAGAACTCATTTCAAGTCCATTCACAACAGTACCCCCCCCTTGAGGAGGGGTCACCGAACCCTCACTTGAGCAACCAGGTCGGTCAGGATGAGTTCTATGATACGCACGGATGAGTCTCCTAGCATGGATGTCCGAAGCAAACACCCAAGAATTGTCTTCCTGACCATAACCTCTCCACTTAACCAAATACTGGAGTTTCCGTCTAGAAAAACGAGAATTCAATATTTTCTCAACCACAAACTCCATATTGCCCTCAACCAGAACAGGGTCCTCCAGTAGGAACCACTGGCTCAACAAACCTCTTCAACAAGGACTTGTGGAACACGTTATGGATCTTAAATGTCCCTGGAAGAAGCAAACGAAAAGAAACAGGATTAAGAATCTCCATGATCTTATAAGGTCCAATGAACCTAGTCTTAAATTTAGGAGATGCCACTCTCATAGGAATATTTTTTGAGGACAACCAGACCAAGTCCCCCACTTTAAACTGAGGACCATCAGTCCTATGCCGGTTAGCAAACCGCTGGGCCCTCTCCTGAGAGAGGGACAACCTCTCCACTACCTGGTCCCAAATCTGTTGCATACGCTCCACAACAGAGTCAACACCTGGACAGACAGAAGCCTCCGTCTGTCCTGAAGAAAATCGAGGGTGAAACCCAGAATTACAGAAAAATGGAGACATCAAAGTGGCAGGGCTAGCCCTATTATTAAGAGCAAACTCAGCCAAAGGCAAAAAAGAGACCCAGTCATCCTGATCAGCAGACACAAAGCATCTTAGAGAAGTCTCCAATGTCTGGTTTGTTCTCTCAGTTTGACCATTGGTCTGAGGATGAAACGCCGAGGAGAAAGACAATTGAACACCAAGTTTAGAACAAAAGGTCCTCCAAAATCTGGAAACAAACTGGACTCCTCTGTCAGACACAATGTTCTCAGGAATGCCGTGTAAATGAACCACGTGCTGAAGGAACAAAGGCACCAATTCAGAGGAGGAAGGCAACTTAGGTAATGGCACAAGATGTATCATCTTGGAAAATCTATCACAAATCACCCAGATGGCGGTCATTCTCTGAGAAACAGGGAGGTCGGAAATGAAATCCATAGAGATATGGGTCCATGGTCTCTTGGGCACAGGCAATGGTATCAACAAACCACTAGAGCGAGAGCAAGGCTTGGAGCGAGAGCAAGTCCCGCAGGACTGCACAAATTCCCTGACATCACGAGACAAGGTAGGCCACCAAAAGGACCGACTAACCAAGTCTCTGGTACCAAAAATTCCGGGATGACCGGCCAATGCGGAACAATGAATCTCAGACATCACACTCTTTTTCCAGTGGTCCGGGACAAACAATTTCCCAACAGGGCAGCGCTCGGGCCTATCCTCCTGACACCCCTCCAGAGCCAGTCTCAAATTGGGCGAGATGGCGGAAAGAACTACCCCTTCTTTCAAAATAACAGAAGTATCAGATAACTCAGGAGAGTCCGCAAGGAAACTCCTCGAAAGGGCATCCGCCTTAACATTCTTAGTGCCAGGAAGAAAGGAAACCACAAAATTAAAACGTGTGAAAAACAAGGCCCACCTGGCCTGTCTAGGATTAAGTCGCTTGGCAGATTCCAAATAAACCAAATTCTTATGGTCAGTAAGGACCACCACCTGATGTTTGGATCCCTCCAGCCAATGTCTCCACTCTTCAAAAGCCCACTTCATGGCCAATAACTCCCGATTACCCACGTCATAATTACATTCAGTAGGAGAAAATTTTCGAGAGAAAAAGGCACAAGGGTTACTTTTAGAGGTCTCAGGATCTCTTTGGGACAAAACGGCACCTGCCCCAATTTCAGAGGCATCAACCTCCACCTGAAATGGCAGAGAAACATCAGGCTGCCGTAGAACAGGAGCAGAAGTGAATCTCTGCTTAAGTTCCTGAAATGCAGAGACTGCCTCAGGAGGCAAATTCACCACATCAGAACCCTTTTTGGTCAAATCAGTTAATGGTTTAACAATAACCGAGAAATTACCAATAAATTTACGATTAAAATTGGCAAAACCCAAAAATCTTTGAAGAGCCTTTAATGAAGTAGGTTGGACCCAATCACAGATGGCCTGAACCTTGACCGGGTCCATTTCAATAACAAATGGGGACAAAATGAATCCCAAAAATGAGATCCTCTGTACGCCAAAAAGACACTTTGATCCATTCACATATAGAGCATTCTCTCTCAAAATCTGGAATACAGTTCGAACATGTTTCACATGAGAGTCCCAGTCATTGGAAAAAATCAAGATATCATCCAAATAAACAATCAGAAATTTATCCACAAAATCCCTGAAAATGTCATTCATGAAGGACTGGAAGACAGAAGGAGCATTAGTGAGCCCAAAGGGCATCACAAGGTACTCAAAATGCCCCTCAGGGGTGTTAAATGCCGTCTTCCATTCATCCCCGTGCTTAATGCGAATAAGGTTATATGCCCCCCTGAGGTCAAGCTTGGTAAACCAAGTAGCGTTTTTCACCCTGGAAAACAGGTCGGAAATCAAGGGTAAAGGGTATTGATATTTCACAGTAATATTGTTCAAAAGACGATAATCAATACACGGCCTTAATGAACCATCCTTTTTGGCCACAAAGAAAAAACCGGCACCTAAGGGTGAAGAGGATGGTCTGATATGACCCTTCTCCAATGACTCCTTGATATAAGACCGCATAGCGTCATGTTCAGGTACAGACAAGTTAAAAAGGCGACCTTTAGGGAATTTACTACCAGGCACTAATTCAATAGCGCAGTCATAGCTCCTATGGGGAGGCAAGGATGCAGATTTACTTTCGCTAAACACATCAGAAAAATCAATCAAAAAGTCAGGCACATCCTGAGCCTGGGGGGAGGCAGAAAAAACAGGAGTGTTGGTATTAACACATTGGCAGCCCCAACTGGTTACAGACACAGATTTCCAATCCAAAACAGGATTATGAGACTGTAACCAAGGGAAACCCAGCACGATAATGTCATGCAGATTATACAGAACCAAAAATTTGCAGCTCTCCTGATGATCAGGTTCAACACTCATTATCACCTGAGTAGAGAACTGAGGTTTATTCTCAGCCAAAGGGGTAGAATCGATCCCCAGTAGGGGAATAGACTTCTGTAGGGGTATCAAGGGAAACCCACAACGTTTAGCAAAATCAAAATCCATCAGGTTAATAGCTGCTCCCGAATCAACGAAAGCCTGAGCAGAAAATGAGGACAGAGAGCATATCAGAGTAACAGTTAATAAAAACTTAGTCTGAACACTACCCAAGACAACTGAGCGTGCAAAACGTCTTCCCCGCTTAGGGCAGACTGAAATAGCATGAGAGGCATCACCACAGTAGAAACATAACCCATTGCGCTTTCGAAACTCATGACGCTGTGCCCCAGAAACCACTCTATCACACTGCATGGATTCAGAAGCAGGTTCACAAGGCAACACTATTCCACGCATACTTCTCCGCTCACGCAAACGTCTGTCAATTTGAATCGCTAATGACATAGAATTATTGAGACCAGAGGGACAGGGAATCCCACCATAACATCCTTTACATTATCTGACAGACCCTTCCGAAAAAGGGCTGCCAAAGCGTCGTCATTCCATTTGGTCAGGACTGCCCACCTACGGAATCTCTGGCAGTATAACTCAGCGTCATCAAGCCCCTGATTTAATGCCAACAAAGCTTTTTCAGCTTGATCAGAGACATTAGGCTCATCGTACAATAACCCCAAGGCCTGAAAAAATGCATCAACATCACTCAAAACAGGATCCCCAGGTGTCAGGGAAAAAGCCCAATCCTGAGGATCGCCGCACAGGAGAGAGATGACAATTTGAACCTGCTGCGCTGCGTTCCCTGAGGACTTAGATTTTAAGGCAAAAAACAATTTACAATTATTTTTGAAATTCAGAAACTTGGCTCGATCCCCCAAAAACAAATCTGGCATGGGAATCCTAGGTTCCACAACAGGCAACCTAGCAAGATAGGTAGCAATACTCTGAACCTCAGTGGCAAGCTGATCCACACAGCCAGACAACTGTGCAAACTCCACTGAGAGAAAAAATCCTCCCCAGCACCCAGAGATACAGAGGGAAAAAAAAAAAAAAAATGCAACAAACTGAAAAATATCTCGACAACTCTGACAACCTTTTTTCTTTTACAATATTTTTTCCCTTCTGTGAGTACCATACAATTTTCAATTTTTTGGCCGGTGATACTGTTATGTTTCGGTAGCTGAGGAGTGCAGGTAAAAAAGGCAATACACCAGAGCAGTTGGAATCTATGAGATTTCAGTACCCTGACTAACCACCACAACTAGAGGCAGCCGTGGAGCGTTCCTACGTTGGTCCTAGACGCCTCGTCACAGCCTGAGAAACTAACTACACCTAAAGATAGAAAGAGGAAAGCTATCTGCCCCGGAGCAGATCCCCAAAGAACATAGAAAGCCCCCAAACATGTAATGGCGGTTAGACAAGAAGAAATACTGACACAGACAGAAAATAGTATGAGCAAACGTTGGGGCCCAAGCTACCTAAATAGAAAAGGATAGGAAGGGCACTTACTGCAATCCCAAAAAACCCTGAAAAGCACCAACTCTACTAATTTCAAAAACACCTGAGATCACACGACCTCTACCACCTAAATTAGTTCTCTGGTGTAACAAAATCAAAACAGCAGCCACTGAAAAAACTGGAAAAAGCAAATGTACAAACATCAGTGGCTGAACTAAACTGAGAGGGCAAAAGCCCCCGAAGGGGACCCTGAAGGCCCCCACAGAAGTGCAGGACAAAATGCAAAAATCAAGCACAAAAACAAAAAGAAGAAAATGTCTTATCTGTTAGCAGGAGATGCAGACACGACACAGCAGGCTACAAAGGAAGCAGGAATCAAGGATTGAGACCAGAACAATTGATCACCGGCAACCCTGATGGGAAGGCGACTCCCTTATATAAGACCAGTCAGTAACACCTGATTCCCAATCCTCACAATCTTCACTGGACAGTCCAGTACCGCTTGTAACCACCAGAGGGAGCCTCTGCTCAGAACTCATTTCAAGTCCATTCACAACAGAATGGCTCTCACTGGTGGTAAAATAACAGTGCTTGGCTGCCTATCCGACAGAAACTCCACCCATCTAGCAAGAAAAAGCTCAGCCATTGGCTAGTTGCAGGTGGGCAGGGTTTTGACAGCATCAGACTGTGATGATTTTACCATAAATATTTGTTCACCCTTGTTTGAACACATAATTAATAGGGATCCATTAGAAATCTAAAACAGCATGCTCTTTTTAATGAGTGGAGCCAAATGAGCCGGATCACCGGTTTGCCCATCACTAAACTACAGTGCATGGATAGGTGATTTTTGACTTTCTGATAAGTGAAGGTCTGAACTCTCCAATCCAGAGAAAAGGGCCAAGAACTTCCAACAGTCGGAACCCAACCGATCAGAAAGGTATCATCAATTCTGTGGATCGGTGATAACTTTCAATGCTGGGAATATCACTTTATCAAATATAGATATAGATAATTCCCCACTTGGGCAATCCCATCACTAGTCTGAAGGAAAAGTAATTGCAAAAATTGCAATACTGAATTTCCCATTCACAGCAGGTTCAACTGGTTTATCTGTCATCACTCTAATATATAAGGAGCTATAATGGATAACTAATGTAAAAATATATTCAATGTTATAAAGTTGTTGTAGCCTTCTGAAAAGTTAAAGCATGAAAACAATCAAAAACTAGAGTTTTTATCACAACTGTAGCAAATAAACATAACCTAAGATTTCTGCTTCTCATGTGATGCAACTTTCTACCAACTGAGTTAAATTTGTACATTTGAACTAGGATATTAAAAGAAAAATCACGATTAAAAAAAGGAAAGATAAAAATATGACAAGTAACCTTAGTGTGGAATGTTAAGGTCAGACACTGTGTAGGGAGACAGTGAAGCTAATTTGATTTCACCTTACGTCAAAAGTAAATGTACTGTCAATGACTCAGTGCTGGATCTGTAACCATGACTAATGCCACAGGACCATTAATAAGAGGCTGACAACAGCTACAGAACTATTTCCAACTTCAAATGAGAATTTGCTGATTTACACACTCATCAGAAAATTATTCAAAGTTTGTTTGCCAAAAAATATTTTACTGTTTTATTAGTTTTAAGTTCTTTCAGCTCTACTAGTGTTACCATATGCCTGAGTTTCTATGGTACTTTCATATTGCCCTGTAGTCATACTGGGGAAAAGCAGAAGATTCTTTTCTTTATCTTCAAAACCCTCCTTGTATGAACGTCCTGAGCGGTTTAGACATTTCAAAGGGTCTCCAATAGAGTTGGTGCAAATCGATTTGAAGGCCACTTCAATGCTCTTTGGTCTCTGGACAGGAGGTCTGAGAACTGCCTTCTGCTCCTTGGCATAAGCAGCTCTTCTTTTGATTAGCTATCTTGGTGCGATGTCACAGGTACATCACACCATGACAATGATGTGCCAGGCTAGCTGATCAAAAGAGCAGCCAGAGATGCCATCAAGTAAAAGTGAATTTCAGGACTCCTGGGTCCTGACCAGTGGCCACAGACTCCTGAAGGGGCTGCAGGAACAGGTCCTATGAATCGATTCACATCAGCTTTTGTCTCCAAAATTTATACTGTGTTATACAATGTATCATTAAAAGAATGGTTATAGGTAAACATACCTTCTTCAAATTTAGTGGTAGCATTACATACTTGCTCTACTCCTTCTCCTGCAGAATTGGCAGCTGTGAGAGTGAAGAAGTAAGTGGTATTGGAGAGCAGATCTCTGAAGGTATAGACAGTATCAGTAGACAAGACTGAGGTAGTGACACTTTGAAATGACAGGATGTAATGCGTTATTATTCCGTTTGGTCGTAATGGTGGATCCCACTGGACCAGTATAGACTGCCAACTTGTTGCTATACAGTGAATATGTTGGACGGAATCTGGAGCTTTAAAGAGATACACAATAACAAAATATTAACTTTAATGGAAAACCTCATTCAAAAATCACAAGCCTCAGATCCATCATTATAAATAAGATATACAAATATAAACCCTACTAAAATACAATATAGTGATATATAGCAAGCATTCTGTCAATTACTTTTTTTTCTTCACTTACGACACGCCTGGACCTACCAGAACAAAAACATTTATAATTATGAATGCTTATTCATAATTCAAGCCACATGAAAATATAACTTGAAGTTTCTTAGCATCCAAGTATTTTGGGCTTTTTAGAATACATGTGATGTGGCTGAAGGATTTTTGAACCCTTAGGTATTCAAAAGACTCTTTGGAAGTGACAATTCATACTTGAATTGCTAATGCCTTTGTATATGAGAAAACACATCAACACACCAGAATCACAATGCATGGGAAGTGATAGAGTGAAAAGGGAGCCCCCCTTCTGTCTTTAGATGCAGCAGACCCTATTGACTGTGGCATCTAAGGGCGTGTGCACATGACATCACAAAATCACTGCAAAAAATGAACAAAATGCACAGCAATGTAAAAACGACATTGTTGTGCGCTAGTTCATTCCCCTGCTACCTCAGAAGTAATATGTTCATTCTTTGGGTGGTTTCATTTGGAAGGAACTCACTCTTTATAATTGAAAGTACAAAGAAAAGATGCCGCAAAAATTGTTAGCAAAACCATCAGCAAGGCAGCTTCAGGAAAAAGACTGCTGGCTTCACCTAGGAAAGCCTTGGTGGCTTCGGCGGCATGTTAAAGATGCTGTGTGCACATACCCTAACTGGTATGGGTAAAACTGCAGCAATGCGAGCTAGCTCTGACCACAGCAGGGCAGGCAAGTATCAGCTGTTAATAAAGCTTGTATTTGTCGTGTATGCAGCAGGCTCAGCCCCTGAGCTCTCTCCATACACAATTCCTGCAAAAAAGGAAGGTGTTAAATAATATTTAATGACAGATGAACTACCTTATTGTGTATTCAATATTCTAACTTTACGTGATGGTTATTATATGCTTGCCTTTCTGCTAGGTCCAGATCTGACACAGATGCCTGTATTCTTTTCACACTAAGGTCACGTCACAGAATCTTTACGGCAATTTTGCTATGATTTTATGCTTTGCTTTGCCCAATAGCCATTAATCATAAAACCCAGCACCTTTGCAATATATCTTTGGTTGTCTTGTAACTACACCCAGGAAAGCTTTTACGTTAGCTCTTTTTTCATACAACTGATCTAAAGGCATTGAAAGGCAACATTTACTGTTGCAAATATTCAGCAACATCCACATGTAATGAAGGAAAGATTTTGCCAAAAAATTTCTGAATGTAACCAAATGTAACCAAAGGTGAAAGTTGAACTGATATTAAATGCTATGATTTCCTTGTATGTCAATTACTTTTTTAAAAAGTCTCTCCCTGCGTGCGTATATAGGAATACACCTGTCACTCAAGGAAAGCAGCCGGGGTGAAGCCGCCGAGGACCCATTTGTCCAACTAATGTCCCATTTGGCTTGGTCCCTGATAGCTATTAAACTATGTTTTTGCTTTTTTTTTAAATGCTGTGGCATTTACAAAAAATATCAGTGTCTGATATATGCTGTCGATCGGGCAGCATGTAAAGAATGATCTGTCAGGTTCCCTTTAAGTAAGAAATCATGATACAGGTGTAGACACAAGGTTTTATTTAATTATGACATTTGAATTTTCAATTCACAGAAAACACTGAAGCATGGAGAGAAGAACTAAATAATTAATTTTGTATCACACAGAAATGTTTCTCACCTGATTCTTCTGTAGTGAAATTAATGGTATTGCTAAACTCATTCCCATTACCGACTTTTGTGAATGCAGACATACTAACCAAGTAAGTCTTAAAGGGTTCCAAATTAATGAGCATTCCTTCAGTTTGATAGCCAGATATATTCTGTCAGGCAAATACATTCAGTTATAGACTTTGTTAGTATAGCAGAAGTCAAATTAAATTGACTGTAGTGGAATTTGTCTGTTATTCATTTGTTATAAAAAAGTGTAAAGTCTAAGAAAATTCACAGCAAAATTCATCAGATCTAGTGGAGAATTCATTAATTTCTATTCACCAGAAAACCGGCATAAAAAAATTGCAAAATTTTGCACAATGAATAGCAGCACAAAGATTTTTAACAGTGGGCAGAGTTCAGCAAGAAAGGGCATGGCATGGTGCAGCCTAAAGGGTCATTCTAATTGCCACACATCAGAATATAATTATCTCCATACAAAATGCCAGTTTTGATCTATTATTCCTTGAAAGTGTCTGCCATGTTTGTATGTATAGAAAATGAATGACAATTCTATATCCATTTTTTAAAACCTACTCACAAACATTAAAGTTGGTGAAACTATCATTTGAATTTCACATACACAATACTTAGTATCTACTGTAGATAAGCTGCTGCCATTAGTGTTTGGCAGTAGCTCATTCAACTTATTTAACTTTTCCTTTTAAAAAATACACAGTCTTGACTAAATTCAATGTGCATGTGTGAGCCAGGAAAAAAATACTATTGACCGTTCATGCAAAATGGTGTATGAGCACACATGGTCCACAATGATTTAAAAAATGTCAATGGACAGTGTAATAAGAAAATCTTGTAATTTGTTCTCCCCCCTGAAAAGAAAAATTAAAAGGAGTCTGTCATCCTCAATATGCTAATTAAACAGAAATGAACGGGACTTAACCCCTATAAAAATCATACCTGTAGTACGGATTTTAGTGATTTAGTGTTGTACTGTTATACCTCTAAATTTGCATACTGAGCACTTTGTCACGTCATCATTGACAGCAAACGCTGCCTGAACTCAATCAGCAATTCTGTACCTCCACACAGACACTGCAAGAATCCAGTTGCGCTCAATTTCAGAGTGCAATTGTATGAGAGAAACCAGACCACAGGTACCTGTGCTAATGCGGGTCCAGAACTGTTGAGGCTGCATCCCATGTTGTCCGTAGGAAGACAAAAGGGCCCAGACAGGTGCCCTAACCCAGAAGCCGGGGGCGCTGTTAAAATGGGAAGCACGCGCAGCGACAGCCAGTTTCCTGCCGGCAGTGATAGAGGCAATGCGCGTGCGCAGCGTGCTCCGCGGGGTGTGCAGTCGGGCCGTAACGAAACGTGGCCAACCCGCTGAAGCCCACAGCAGTAACAGGGAGAGAGCCGGGAGTCCTGTTGAGCTGAGTGCCGCACATGAGCCTAAGAGCCAGGGCAGTGCAAAGGACTGTTTACTGCTGCCCTCGTTACCGGACATTGCAACGCTGCCCAACTAGGACACTGACACTACTGCGGCCTTGTTTGCGTTGGCCGCATCCACTTATGGACTAGGGGCACAGCGGAAGGTGCCGGAGACCAACTGATGCTGCCAGAAGATGGACCACCATTGCCTGCCGGACGTCAAAGGACATGCACCAGGCCAGCCATTGTTGGCGCTACTGACTTCCAAGCAACATCTACAGCCTGAGAAACCTCTGATACGATAAGTGTTTGAAAGAACTGCCGTTACCTTGTTCATTGTTTATTAATTCTGCATTTCCTCTACAACTTAACTGTTTATTCCCTCATTTAACTGTACTCCCTGCATGGAGTATTCCCCTGTTGAATTAAATTGTTTACCGTTGCTCTGCCTCTCGTGCGTCACTGCATCCCGCAACCTGCTTACACTTGGCGTAGTCGGCAGTATGCGGTCTACAAGCAGACAGCAGACCAAGCGGTCATGGGTTCCCCAAGGGCCAGCTTGCAGTTGGGGGCCATGCTCAGCAATCTCCCGAAATTCACAGGAGCAATTCACTGCTGTGGGACAGGACCGAGCAAGTCAAGGGAATGCTCAGAATGCACCCCATAACACCAGCTATGCAGGTATCGACTGCTGTGATGGCCCTGGATGGGAAGCCAGATGTTCTGAGACGTTTCGGCCTCCCATGAGTGGAACACCTTTACCAAGGTTCTGCAAATTCTAGAGGAGATGCGTGGGGACCCCACGGATATTGGGGAATTGCGCATGCGTGTGTTCAGCTGACTATAGAGAGAGGGGGGTCCATGACCCAATATATGAATGCCTTGCAAGAGATTCATGCAGCCATCAACAAGCGGGATGATGTGGGTGTGGGGCCTTCTGACTTGATACTAAGAGACTAGTCGGTCTTAGAAGCCAATTGCTTAAGTAGGCTCTGCGAGAGCGCTTGCGCGTTAGTCACCGCATGTCCTTTCTAGAAATTGGGGCAGAAGCACGCACGCAAGCAACAGCTGGGGACGGCAACCTCAACAGGGAAGGTCTGGAGTGGGGAGGTACCCGCTTCACCCGAAGCTAACCCAGGATGGGTCAGAGAGATCCGGAAGGAGATACAGGGAATGTGGGAAGAGTGGTCTGACTTCAGAAGAACCCCTCCGGTGGCCCCAGATCCGCCCAGAGGCAGGACTAGCCCCGAGTCCCGCTTGCCTCCTGCAACTTATCAGGACATGAGACAGCCCAAGACAGAGAGACAGGCAATGTGCTTCAGATTTGGAGACATTGGACACTATGTCCAAGGGTGCGTGAAGCGTGGAAGGCCGCTCATCCGGCAGCCGTTAAATTAGTGGGCTCCATGGCCAGAGGGCGACGCCCGGAGCCTGAACAGCCAAGAAGAAGAGAAGGTAGTCCAAAAAGTTTAGTTTCCCTGAGCCCGTTCATATGGACCAAAATGGACTGCCGAGCCATAAGCTGCTTAGTTGAAGCCGGTTCCCAGGTCATACTTCAGACGTCATTTTTCTGAGGCCGCATGGCCCAAATGGGGCCCCGTTATCAAGCTGAAGGAGGCCAATGAATTGCCCATCCTGGTCGCAGGGGTGGTGTGGATGCAAGTTACCATATGTGGCAAAGATGTAGGCTGAAAAGGAACAGTGTTGCTCGCCGGTGACCCTGGTGACGGCCCTCTGGAGACCCTGGGGATGCATGTGCTGAAAGAACCCTTCTGATTAGTGAGCCACCAGATGCCTTTCTGGACCGGTGGAGCACCCAGACCCCCCAAAGGAAGTTGTTTCAGCAATTTTTTTAGGTTGCCCAGGGGCAAGGGGGACGTAAAATGCGGGAAGATCCTTGGAAGGGGTGTTTCCCCCCCCCTAAACTTGTTCTACCGCATGGCAGAGGACCAAAAAGACTGCCGAGACGGTACCCCATGCCCTGTACAAGCCGCATGCCGTTGAAGGGGGGGGTTTTTCCCCAAATTCCCCAAAAACCGCAGGGCCCCCATAACCCTGGGGTTTTTCCCCTTTGCTAAATTTTTGGGGCCACTTTTCGGGGGGAACGTATGGGCGTGTGTAACTGGGGGGAAGAAAATTTTGGGGCCTCTCACCAGAATGAAGGCCCCGGTCGGGGTATCGGAAGAATTGGTGCTGCCAAGACCATCCAGTTAGCAGGAAACGGGGAAACCCCCCGGGACTGGCTGTCCCCCCTGGCCCCGGGAATCCCCCTTTGGAAAAGAAAAGGGAAAAAGGGGGCCCAACCCCCTGGAAAAGTTTGTCGGCTAAAAACCTGTGGGCCCCCTTCCCCCACACAGATGAAACAGGGGAAATGCGGGGAGCATTACCAGAATTCTTCGCTCGTCATGAGGAGGGCTTGGGGTAAACTACTGCTATCACTCACGATTTCCCCGGGGGGAAGTCCCCCCAAATTTGGGAAAGGAAAACCGTCTTTTTTCCCCCCCCAAAGACCAGGGGGGGGAAAGGGGCCAAACAAAAGGGGGAGGGGAGCTGGGGGAGGGGCCAACCGGGGAAAATTTTTTATTTTGGGGAAAGGGGGGGGGCTTTTGGGGCCCCAACCTCCGGGACACCCGGACTTTTAAACCTTTCCCCGGTTGGGGGTTTCGGGGGGGCCCCCGAAAACCCGGGCCGGGGGGGGGGCCCCAAAAGGTTTTCCCGGGAAAAAACGGTTTTTTTAAAGGGGGGTTTTTGGGGTTCCCGGGGGGTTTTGGGCCCCAAAAAGGGGGGGTTTCCCGGGGGGGGGGCCGGGGAAAGGTTTTTGAAAAATTTTCCGGGGCCCCAAAACCCAAAGGGGGAAAATTTTTGGGGGGAACAATCGGGGGGGGGCCCCCAAAAAATGGCCTAAGTAAAACCCCCCCCCCCCCTTTTTTGGGGGGAAAAGGGCCCCCCTGGCCCCCCCTTTAAAGATTTTCCCCCCTTTTTTTGGGAACCAAAGGGAAAAAAACCCCCCAAAAACCCAAATTTTGGAATTTTTTGGGGGGCCCCGACCTTTCCCCCCAAAAATTTTTCCCCCTTTCCCCCCCTTTGGCACCACCGTTTTTTGGGGAAGCCCCCCATGGTCGGGGGGGTCTCCCCTCAAATGCAAGGGGGAAAGAACGAGGGATTGTTTTCACAACCCCAATCCCCCCAAACCCCCGAGGGGAACCCCCGGGACAACTGCTTTTCCTTCAAACGGGAAAGTGGGCGCGGTGGGGGCGTGAAAAAAGTTGCTGAAACCTGGGGGTCAAAATCTTGGGGGGGAAACCAAAAAATCCCCTTTGGGCCCCCTTTTTAGAATGAAAAACAGGGAGCCCTAAAAAAAATGGGGGGTCTGGGGGGCCCAAAAATAGGGGTACAAGATTGAAAAAGGGGAAAGGAAGCTAAAAAAACACGGGCAGATCCAAAAAGATGACCATGAAGCACAGGCCTTTTTTTGGGGAAAAAAGGGGGGGAAACAGAAAAATTTTCCGGGCTTCCAGGACTTTGCCGGGTCGGGGGGGTGATGCGGGGGAAAGATGGGAGAGATCCAAAAAAACGGGCGGGGGGGGGACCCGAGGACGGGGTGAGCTGAAACGGAAGATACAGAACTTGCCAACTGAGACAGTGGGTAGTTTTAAGCGGCTCCCCCCCGAATAAAAGAACCCCCCTGCCCCAGGGGCTTTCCGATTCTCGAAAAAGGGGGAAACCCCCCAAATTTTGAAAGGGGCTTGAAATTTTATCAAAAAGGGCATTTGGGTATGTGGGGGGGGGGAAATACCGGGCAAGTGGTACTCCCTGAGAATTGATCTTTTGGGGGCCCACGGAGGCCCATGAGGGGGAGGCCCATTTTGGGGTCCTGAGAAGAGTTCCAGTGGTAAGAATTTGGGGTTTTTCAACCCGTTTAACCCTGCAGTAGAGGAGGCTGTCAGAGATGCCAAAACTGCGAATTGGCTAAACCTGTGGAACAGGCTCCCCCAAAAAACCAATACCTGATCCCTTAGAAATTTTTTAGATCGATTTTACTGTGATCCCCCTTTCGGGGATGAAAATTAAATTTGTGATGACCGACCACTTTATAAGTTCCCCTGGGTTACTCCGACCGAATCAGACTGCCCAGTCGGGGCGCAAAGGGTGTCGAATTCAACTGGGTGTATGGTTGCCCCCCGAAATTCATTCAGACCAATTTTTTTAAGGGTGAGTGTGGAAGGGTTAACCATCTATCCAAATTGAGAAGTCAAGAACGAAAGCCCCCATCACACCAAGAATGGGGCCGTGAACACTTTTGCTGGGGGCCCGATTTTGATGCTGAGAATAATGGAAAACGGAAAAACCTTTTCCGGGGTGGGGCTTTAATTTGGGTTTGGTTTTACAAAAAGGCACCCCCGACAAAGATACACCCATATTTCCTTTCTATTTAGGCGGGGGAAAATACAAGAAAAAAACCCCCCCTGAAGCTGGAACCCCCAAAAAAAACATCCCCCGGGCGGGGGTGTCTTTTCCCCCGGGCCCCCAACACAGACACCCCGGGTTTTTGACTCTCCAACGGGGGTAAAGACTGTTAGAGAACTCGAAACACCCTGAAGGGAACCCCTCCTCCAAGGGTAGCCTTTTAAAAAAGGGGGAAAAAAGTGCTGGCCGGGAAAGAGGCCAGGGGCAAGGGTGGAATACAATGGGAGAAGATTCCATATCGGGGAATTTCTGAATTTTTATCCCGCCCCCGTGTAGAAAATTCAACCCCTGAGGGGAAAGTAACCCCCCCTTTTTTAGTCCCCCCAAACATGTTGCATCCCCCCCCTGAGTGGGCCCGGGGGAAGGGGGAAAGAGAGTCGGGCCCCATCAGGTGCCAAGCCTCCGACTTTTGATACGAAAAGGAAGAACCATTTTTTTGTCCCCCAAATTTGGGGAAACTCACCCGGGGCCAGTCGAAGCGAAAAGCACCAGAAATGGGGTTCCCGGGAAAACCCCGGGGGCCCCCCCCTCCCCCATCCAACCGGGCCTCTCACTCAAACTACATACGCCCCCCTGAAAGGGGAAGGGCCGCTGGAAGACTCCCCCTGTTATGAAAAGGGGGGAGTTTTTTTTGGGATGGATTGCCAAGAAATGGAAGAGTTCAAAACCCCCCCCGCAAAAAACTTGCCCGTTTGGGAAAGGGAGAAAAAAAGGTTGTAAGGAGAAAGGAAAACCCCCCCGCGGGCCCCCTACTAAAAAGGGTTTCCCGGGAAATGTCGAGGGTGTGTCCCATGTTTTCCCCGGGGGGGAAAAAAAAAGGGCCCAAAAAGGTTCCCCGATCTGGAATCCCGGGGGTGGTTAAAAGGGAAAAGGGACACGCAGCGCCCCGCCATTTTTCCGCCGGCATGAAGAGGGGGAAAAGGGGGGTGGCAGCTGCTCCCCCGGGGGGTGCAGTTGGGCCTAATAAATGCGGGGGCCCAAACCCCATTTCAGGACCTACCCGGGGCCCCCCGGGAAAAAGGAGAAGCCGGGAGCCCGTTTAAAATGAAACCCGCACAGAGCCAAAAAGCCCCCGGGCCCGTGCACGGACGTTTACTCAGCCCCCGTTACCGGACAGCCATCTGCCCCCCGGCCCCCGACACTTTCGCGGCCTTGTTTTGTTGGCCGCATCCCTTATGGGCTGGGGCCCGCAGAAGGTGCCCGGGGAACCCCCCCCCGCCGCCCCAAAAAAGGACCCCCCTTGCCCCCCCGGACCTCAAAGGGCAAGCACAGGC
>JARQOD010000004.1:151587612-151613876 GCA_033576555.1 Oophaga sylvatica | reverse complement strand
TCCGCTCACAGTTCTTAAACCTGCTAGGTCCCTACCCTCGGTGTCAGAGTTTGGGAAAATAATCTCCACGCATCAGCTCCCTGCAGAATTTATTCCCAATATCTAAGAAAGGGGTTATGTTATGATTTGGTAGCTGAGGAGAGCAAGAAAAAAAGGCAATACACCAGAGAGGTTGGAATCTACTGGATTGCAGTACCCTGACTAACCACCACAACTAAAGGCAGCCGTGGAGCGTACCTACGTTGGTCCTAGACGCCTCGTCACAGCCTGAGAAGCTAACTACACCTAAAGATAGAAAGAGGAAAACTATCTGCCCCGGAGCAGATCCCCAAAGAACATAGGAAGCCCCCAAACATGTAATGGCGGTTAGACAAGAGGAAATACAGACACAGACAGAAAATAGTATGAGCAAACGTTGGGGCCCAATCTTCCTAGAAATAAAAGGATAGGAAGGACACTTACTGCAATCCAAAAAACCCTAAAAAAATACCAACTCACTAATTGCAAAAACACCTGAGATCACACGACCTCTACCACCTAAATTAGTTCTCTGGTGTAACAAACTAAGCAGCAGCCACTGAAAAAACTGGAAAAGGCAAATGAACAAATAACAGTGGCTCAGATAAACTGAGAGGAGCACAAGCCCCCGGAGGGGACCTGGCTGACCTCCACAGAAGTGCAGGACAAAATGCAAAAAGCAAGCACAAAAATAAAAGCAGAAAAAATCTTATCTGTTAGCAGAAGATAGAGGCAAGACACAGCAGGCTTCCAAGTGAACCAGGAACCAAAGTTGAGACAAGAACAATTGATCACCGGCAACCCTGATGGGAGGGAACCTCCCTTATATAAGACCAGTCTGTAACACCTGATTGCCAATCTTCACAATCTTCATTGAATAGTTCAGTACTGTTTGTAACCACCAGAGGGAGCTTCTGCTCAGAATTCATTTCTAACACATTCACAACAGGGTTAACTTTCTCCAGGACGATTGAATCAGGACACGAGAGGTACCAGTGAATGCAGTTTGTTTTGCCTGTCGCGTGGAGATCAAACATTGCCCGATTGGCCCTCCACAGCGACCCAATCTCTATATCTCAGGTCCCTGAGCCATCACCGACTCGGGAGTCGCACTAGCAGATGTGCGAAGTCCGCAGGATCTGAGTCTCAACCTCGAAAGGCGTACTTATAATTCATAATCCTAGAACGGAGTCGTAGTGGCTGGGAGAGACAATGGATGTGTTTTCTGTGTCTAGCTGACATATATAATCCAATTGAAGCACCCAGGCATCTTCAGGCCCCATGCTGGCGTGGCTCCTGACTCCAGCTTTGAAGTCCTGTTTTGGCCTGATCTACTTAGCATACTAAAAGACCTTGTTATTCAACAGTGGAGCACTAAACCCTGTTTTCTTCAATATGCCTACAGGCCATGGGAGTTAGGAGCAGTTAGCTGCCTGTGGCTCTGTGAACTCAGACAGAATGGCACCTGGGACAGGCCAAGCTCAGACATGAGGCGAGCATTATGCCCCATATCCAAGATGGTGGCTGTTCCTTCATCACACCGACAATTCAATACACTGCAGAAAAGATGTGGTTTCCAGTCCGCGCTGCCCAAATAATAGATTTCCAAGACGTAGTAGCAGTTAAGAAGTGGTTTAATCTACGCGTTTCAGGGTGAATACACCCCTTCCTCAGGAAAATACCACATATAGCTTACCTGTTCTGCACACAAATAGAGTACGTGGTGTCATGATCCGTTCCAGGGTTTAATCCTGTCGGCCCTTGGTCTGGGCGGATCATGTCAAGGGTTAACATTGCTCTGCCTCATTCTGGGGTTCAGGTTTGCTATTTAGCTCCCACACATCCTGCTAGCGGTGTCAGCTATACTGCTACCTTTGGCGTGTGAACCTGACTCTGGTAAACCTTGATTTGTCCTGCTGTTATCGCTGACTTGCCCTGTGTTTGTTGTCTTCATCTATCTGCCCTGTTCCCTGCATTTCCCTGTTTGTCGGTTTGATTCTGGTTTTTGACTTGGCCTGTATTCGGACTCGCTTCTGCTTTCTGTCTTTGTCTTATCTGCTTCTGACCACTGCTGACCTCTTGGCTTTCTCCTGAATACGTATATTGCTTATTCCTTTGGTACTTCGTGCTATCTCTTGCTCTGATCTCGGCCTGACCTGGTTTTCGTCCCTGTCTATGCCCCTTGGTAACTTTATCCCTTGTTACCCTGCTAGGAGTTTTCCTTCAGCTCCTAGATCTCTGGAGCTTAGGCCACGCCCCCAGCAGTCACATGCTTCAGGTCCTGTTGGTCTGAAGTGCACATCATTCACCGCTGCTGCCTCGCTCCACAGGTATATTTGAGCACTCAGGACATGCGCTCTGGCTCAGTGAGCAAGTGCAGTGGGTGCTCCTGACATTATAGCTCACCCACTACATTTAAAGGGATTTCTGCTTTTTTCTTTTTTTTTTTCTGCTCTGTTTGCTATGGATCGGCTCCATACCTTGGCGGATCATATGAACAGCTTGACAGTGATGATACAAGACCTGTTTGTGGAACAGAGGGCTTTGGCCTCGTCTCAGAACCACCTGCAAAGTGAGCTTTCTAACACAGTAATATCATTGCAGACTGACTGTAAGCACTCTAACACTGTTGATGTTTCATTGCACTCTCCTGAACCTACAGTAAAGCTCCCAGATACCTTCTCCGGTGAGAGGGAGAAATTCCGTACTTTCAGTGAGAGTTGCAAACTATTGTTTTCTCTTAGACCCCTAACTTCTGGTGATGAGAGTCAGTGGGTGGGGATAATCATTTCCTCACTGCGGGAGGGATCTCACTCGTGGGCTTTCTCTCTACCTGCTTCTGCCCCTGAACGTGTGTCTGTGGACAGATTCTTTGAGGCTTTGAGACCGATTTATGACGAACCAGACCGGGTCAGGGTAGCAGAGGACATGATCATGGGTCTCTCTCCCAGAATGAACTCACTGCTGAACAGTATTGTTCTGAGTTTAGGAGATGGTCTGTTGAGGTGTCTTGGAATGACTCTTGTTATGAATGTGCTAGAGATGGGTTCTGAGCAGAGGCTCCCTCTGGTGGTTACAGACAGTACTGAACCTTTCAGCGAGAATGGCAATCTGGGATCACGGACTGAACTGATATAAGGGAGGTTCCCTCCCATGATGGTCGCCGGTGATCAATTGTTCTTGTCTCAATTGTGGTTCCTGGTTCATTTGGAAGTTTGTTGGAGTCCTGCCTGCATCATCTGCTTTCAGAAAAGATATTTTCTGCTTTTCTTTTTGTGCTTGCTTTTTGCATAGTTTTCTGCACTTTTGTGGAGGTCAGCCGGGTCCCCTCCTGGGGCCTGTGCTCCTCTCAGTTTATCTGTAGCCACTGTTATTTGTTCATTTGCTTTTTCCTGTTTTTTCAGTGGCTGCGGCTTAGTTTTGTTACACCAGAGATCTGATTTAGGTGGTGGAGATCGTGTGATCTCAGGTGTTTTTGCAATCAGAAGAGTTGGTATTTTTTAGGGTTTTTTGTTGGATTACAGTCAGAATTCTTTCCTGTACTTTTCTTTCTAGACAGATTGGGCCCCAGCATTTGCTCATTCTATTTTCTGTATGTGTCCATGCTCTCTTCTTGTCTAACCGCCATCACATGTTTGGGGGCTTCCTATTTTCTTTGGGGATCTGCTCCGGGGCAGATAGCTTTCATCTTTCTGCCTTTAGGTGTAGTTATCTCTCAGGCTGTGACGAGGCGTCTAGGATCAACGTAGGAATGCTCCACGGCTACCTCTAGTTGTGTGGTTAGTTCAGGTTACTGCAATCCAATAGGTTCCAGCCTCTCTGGTGTATTGCCGTTTTTTGCTTTTTCTCCTCAGCTACCTAAACATAACAGACTCTGCTTTAAGACGTCTGTTTGAGAGAGGATTATCGGATCATCTCAAGAACGCACTGGCCCTTCATACGCCACCCAGTTCCCTGGAAGAGGCCATGACCCAGGCCATTCGTATGAACCGGAGGTTACGGGAGAGAGTAATTATCAGCGTGAAATTCCTGTATTAACTGCCAAGTCTGAGGTGGTGTTATTCAAGGAGACTATGAAAGTTGGTGCCAATTTCAAGGAGAAAGAGAGGAGACGGCGACGAGATGAGAAATTATGTTTTTATTGTGGAGATCCGGGACATTGGAAGAAGGACTGCCCCTCTTGTCCATCAAGTAACTCGAGTCTGGGTGATGGTCTAGGAGGTCATTCAGACTCTCAGGTACCATTTTCATCCTTTCAAAAAAAATTGTTAGAGGTGGAACTGTGTTATGGATGTGGTATTGCTTCCACTTCAGCGTTTGTGGACTGTGGATCTTCCATGAACTTCATTGACTCTATTTTGGTGTCCAAGTTAAAGTTAGGGACAGTTAGGCTAGAGACTCCCATCTATATCTTTGCCATTGATAACACACCGTTGGCTCAAAATGTCCTTAAGTTTGTCTCTGAGGAGTTCCTCCTCAAGGTGGGTTCTTGCACCGGAACGAATTTCATGTTATGTTATGAATAATCTTCCTGCAGGACTGGTGTTGGGGTTCCCCTGGTTGCAGAGGCATAATCCAGTTATAGACTGGGGATCTTGTGATATTGTTAAATGGGGTCCTAATTGTTCCAATGGGTGTCTTTCTGCTATTTTTGTGTCTGCCATTAGTCCGGAGGGTATTCTGGAGTACCTGAAGGACTTTGGGGACGTGTTCTCCGAAAAAGAGGCTGAGATTTTGCCACCCCATCGTCCTTATGATTGTACCATTAATCTTATTCCGGGTTCTAAATTTCCCAAAGCCCGTTTGTACAATCTTTCTGGCCCGGAACGTACTGCCATGAAAAACTATATCTCTGATAGCCTACGCAAAGGTCACATCCATCCCCCTGTCTCACCTGTGGCTGCGGGATTCTTTTTTGTTAAGAAAAAAGATGGTGGTTTACGTCCGTGCCTCAATTTACGAGAACTAAATAAAATTATGGTGAGAAATACCTACCCTCTCCCACTCATTCCTGATCTTTATAACTAATTGTCTGGGGCTAAGTGGTTTTCCAAACTTGATCTCAGGAGAGCATATAACCTTATCCGTATTCAGGAAGAGGATGAGTGGAAAATAGCATTTCTCACCTCTGAAGGTCTGTTTGAAAATTTGGTCATGCCCTTTGGTCTCACGAACGCGCCCGCTGTCTTTCAGAACTTCATGAATGATGTTTTCTCTGATTTTATCGGGCGCTTTATGATTCTATACTTGGATGATATCCTTGTTTTCTCGCCTGACAAGAAATCCCACATTGGTCATTTACGTGCTGTTCTTCACAGGTTATGGGGTAATTCTCTGTTTGCTAAACCCGAGAAATGTTTGTTTTGTGTCCAGGAGCTTTCCTTTCTGGGGATCATCCTTTCGGTCAATGGGTTTTGGATGGATCCTGGAAAGGTACAGGCCATTGTTGATTGGGTGCAACCCAGAGACCTCAAGGGGTTGCAGCGTTTTCTTGGTTTCGCCAATTATTATCGAAAATTCATTAAGGGGTTTTCTCAGGTGGTCAAGCCACTCACCGATCTTTCTCGCAATGGGGCTGATCTCAAAGTTTGGTCAACCTTGGCAGTTGAAGCATTTGTTACCTTAAAGAAATGTTTTATGTCTGCTCCTGTATTGGTTCAGCCCGATCCATTTGAACCGTTCATTGTAGAGGTGAACGCATCTGAGGTGGGAGTGGGGGCGGTGTTGTTGCAGGGACCCGTTACCTTGACTAATTTAAGACCATGTGCCTTTTTCTCCCGGAAGTTTTCTTCTCCTGAGAGGAACTATGAGGTGGGTAACAGGGAGTTATTGGCCATAAAATTGGCTTTTGAAGAATGGAGGCATTTTTTGGAGGGGGCAGTTCATCAGATCACGGTGATCATGGACGGCAAAAACTTGTCTTATCTTGAATCTGTTAAACGGTTGACTCCTAGACAGGCTAGGTGGGCGCTTTTTTTTCTCGTTTTCATTTTCAATCACTTTTTGGCCTGTTTCCAAGAATGTCAAGGCTGATGCCTTATCTCGCAGTTTTGATTCGATATCACCCCCCGAATCTCATTCCTCCATTCTTCAGCACGGAGTGGTTGTTGCAGGGGTATCCTCTGAATTGGAACAGGAAATTCGGAAGGCTCAGTCTCTTGCTCCTCCCTCTTTGCCCGATAATAAGCTCTTTGTCCCGGTTCAGTACAGGTTGAGGGTTCTCCGGGAATTCCACGATTCTGCTCTCAGTGGACACCCGGGGATCTCAGCCTCTTGGAAAGCCATTGCTAGGCTATTTTGGTGGTCCTCCATGAACTCTGATATCACTATGTTTGTGTCTGTTTGTGATACCTGTGCCCGTGCTAAGATCTTACATAACCGACCGGCCGGGGAATTGGTGCCATTGCCAATTCCAGATAGACCTTGGACTCATTTGTCCATGGATTTTATTACTGATCTCCCTCCTTCTAATGGCAAAAATGTAATCTGGGAAGTGGTTGACAGATTCAGTAAACAGGCGCATTTTGTACCTCTGGCAGGATTGCCTAATGCTGAGACACTATCTAGGTTGTTTGTTGAGCACGTTGTACGGCTGCATGGCGTGCCTTTGAGTGTGGTTTCTGATAGAGGGGTACAATTTGTGTCCAAATTTTGGAGGGCATTTTGTAAAAGACTGGGTGTTTGCTTAACCTTCTCCTCTGCTTACCATCCTGAGACCAACGGGCAGACAGAGAGGACCAATCAATCACTCAAACAGATTTTGAGGTGTCTTGCTATGTCTCAGCAGGATGATTGGTGTTCTTCATTACCCGTGGCTGAATTTGCATTCAATAATCGGATTAACCAGTCCACTGGCACCTCTCCATTCTTCTGTAACTATGGTTTTCACCCCCATTTTGGTGAATTTTCTAGGCTGGATTCAGGATGTCCAGGGGTTGATATGGCAGTACAAAGATTGGGGGACGTGTGGAGGGAGGTCCAGAAGAACATTGGGGAGGCTTAGGGCAAACATAAACTTTTTGCGGATAAGCGACGGTCTGTAGGACCTATGTTCCAGGTGGGAGATAAAGTATGGTTGTCTACCAAGAACATTGGTCTAAAGGTTCCCTCTGCTAACCTAGGTCCCAGGTTTATTGGTCCTTACGAGATCATTGAGGTGGTCAATCCTGTTGCCTTTCGTTACGCCTTCCTCCGTCGCTTCAGATCCCCAATGTGTTCCATAAATCCCTTCTTAAGTCATGTGTACCATCTTCCGCAGGGCCTCCATCCCCTCCGCCTCCTGTCTCTGTGGATGGCCAGGCCGAGTTTGAAGTGGAACGGATTGTGGATACGCGTAGGATTCGTAGTTCACTTCAGCATTTGGTCCATTGGAAGGGTTATGGTCCTGAGGATCGATCTTGGGTCCCGGCGCGATCTGTCCATGCTGATCGATTGGTTCGGGCATTTCATGCTTGTTATCCTGGGAAGCCTGGGGGTCCGGTAGCCCCCCCTTTGAGAATAGGGTACTGTCATGATCCGTTCCAGGGTTTAATCCTGTCGGCCCTTGGTCTGGGTGGATCATGTCAAGGGTTAACATTGCTCTGCCTCATTCTGGGTTCAGGTCGGATATTTAGCTACCACACATCCTGCTAGCGGTGTGAGCTATACTGCTACCTTCGGCGTGTGAACCTGACTCTGGTAACCCTTGATTTGTCCTGCTGTTATCCCTGACTTGCCCTGTCTGTTGTCTCCCTCTGTCTGCCCTGTTCCCTGCATTTCCCTGTTTGTCGGTTTGATTCTCTGTTTTTTACTTGTCCTGTATTCGGACTCGCTTCTGCTTTCTGTCTTTGTCTTATCTGCTTCTGACTGCTGCTGACCTCTTGGCTTTCTCCTGAATACGTATATTGCTTATTCCTTTGGTACTTCGTGCTATCTCTTGCTCTGATCTCGGCCTGACCTGGTTTTCGTCCCTGTCTATGCCCCTTGGTAACTTTATCCCGTTGTTACCCTGCTAGGAGTTTTCCTTCAGCTCCTAGATCTCTGGAGCTTAGGCCACGCCCCCAGCAGTCACATGCTTCAGGTCCTGTTGGTCTGAAGTGCACATCACTCACCGCTGCTGTCTCGCTCCACAGGTATCTTTGAGCACAGTTTGTTTTACTTAGTAAACGCGCACTGGCTCAGTGAGTAAGTGCAGTGCGGTGCTCCTGACATGTGTGGCATGTGGGGCGTGAGGCCATCTCTGGAGAAGGTCGCTGCGATACAGGAGTGGCCTACTCTCGAGACAGTGAAAGATGTGCGGGCCTTCTTGGGGCTAGCCAGGTACTACCGTCGCTTTGTGAAAAATTTCATCCGCCGAGCTCGAGCCCTGCAGGATCTACTAAGAGGAGTCCCCTCCGGTGCTAACAACAGTAAGGTACAGTGGCAAGAACTGCAGGAAGAAGCTTTCAGAGACCTTAAAGTCGCACTCTCAGAAGCCCCGGTGTCAGCCTACGCGGATTTCTTGCAACCGTTCATTCTGCACACTGACGGGAGCTTACACGGGTTGGGGGCTGTGTTGTCACAGATGCAGGATGGCCAGGAGAACGTGATCGCCTATGGCAGCCGATCACTCCACGACTCCGAACGCAATCCTGACAACTACAGCTCTTTTAAACTCGAGCTCCTGGCAGTGGTATGGGCCATGACGGAGCAATTTGCGGAGTTCCTAGCGGGATCTGAGGTGGTGGTACGAACCAACAACAACCCCCTGGCTCACCTTGAAAATGCCAAACTGGGGGCCCTGGAGCAGCGGTGGGTAGCCAGGATGGCCAACTTCAAATACAAAATTGTTTACAAGAGAGGGGCAGAGAATGTCCATGCCGATGCCTTGTCCCGGATTCGGCGCCCCGTCCCAGGACGGAGCCGGGATGAAGAGCCAGAGGAGAGGAAACACCGTATTCCCTAAAACCCGACGAGACCACAGCAGTGACAAGAGAGCAGTCCTGTACAAAACCCACTGGGGCATCCTCAAACAATCCCGGGATGAATAGGTATGCCAGCAACAAGCAGATAGTGAGATCAGCGCCCTTCGTCAGTGGGTCGCCCAAGGACAACTTCCCAATGACGCTCAAAGAAAAATACTTTCTAAGGACGCTGTGCTAAGGCTCTGTCAATGGGAAAAACTGGTGCTCAAAAAGGGACTATTGTATCGCAAAACAACTCTACACACCAAACCCACCATAGCTTGGCAAGTGGTGGTGCCGGGAGCCCTACTGACTGACATTGCTCTGGAGACTCATGAGAAAGGGGCTCATTTTGGCATACAAAAGACTTTCCAGTGGCTACAGCGGATAACCTACCATCCCCGGTAACAAGCCGTAATAGAAGTAGTGTGCCGAGCATGCCGCTTATGTGAGTTGACTAAACCACCAGAACAACGAGCCCCCTTACAAACAATTGTAACCACCGCGCCCCTTGAACTGGTAATGGTGGATTACTTAACCATTGGCCCGGCTCATCAGGGATATCAACACTGCTTAGTCATGGTGGACCATTTTACCAAGTTTTCCGTAGTGGTTCCCACCCGAGATCAAACAGCAGAATCGGCCGCTTATGCTATCTGTAAAAACTTTATCCAAGTGTATGGCTGCCCGCAATGCATCTACTCAGACCAAGGGGCCTGCTTCCTAGGGAGAGTGATGGAGGAACTGCATTGCCTGTACGGCATTGACAAGTCCCGGACCACACCATATCACCCGCAGGGGAATGGGGCCTGCGAACGGTTCAACCTGACTCTAATTCAAATGTTACGGACCCTGCAAGATGTCCAGAAAGCACGTTGGCCTGAATACGTCCCCGAACTAGTTTGGGTATATAACAACTGGGTACATCGGGTCACCGGGTACACCCCATACACGCTACTCTTCGGTCAGAAAGGCAAGGGAATTACTGAGGTGGAGCTGGATCCCGAGTAAGAACGGTCATGTGCAGGGGTTCACTCCTGGGTTCGGGACCACCGGTATCGTCTGCAGAACCTACACAGATTAGTGCAGACTAAGCTCCAAATCTGGAAAACCCTGAAAAGCCCACGTCACAGCACATTGAATTTCAAAAAGGAGATTGCATGCTTGTACGAGATCAACGACCCCAAAGCAAATTGAGCCGTCGATGGGAGAGCAGCCCCTACAAAATTATACGCCGAGTAAGTCCAGACGGACAAGTGTATGAGATACAATCAGAGGAAGGGGGAATCAACCCACCCGGATTGTGCATTGCAATATGTTACGGCCCTGTATGTCCACAGATCCTGCGCAGGGCGAGACTTCTCTGCAGACTCCGGACTCTTTAGCGCAGGCTCCTCCAACAACCGTATGGGACAATGAAGATGAAGAGGACTTGCTCGTGAGACCAGCGGACGCTTCCGCGCCCTGTGCCCCGGCAACTCCAGTTGCTCAGCCATCTGCCACCACCCCAGAGAACTCCATCCCGACCATTGGACCGCGATGCTCTGAGCAGTCTACAGCAGACAAACCCCCCGAGCGATATGAACAGGATCAGTTCGTGTGGCAGAGAAATCTTCAGTGCCCAGTTATTAGCACAGAATCCTCCAAATTCTCGCCGAGGACTGGCGAGCTCACAGGGTGGGGGAATGTAGGGGAGGGAGCCCCTGCTATGTGCCCAGGCCAGAACCGAGGGGGCTGTAATTTAGGTTCCCAGGGGAACGGTTCCCGGGAGAAGAAAGGGAAGGATGCCAGAGAGATGTTTCTAGAAGAGGAGGAGGCGGGGCGACTGGAGGCAGAGTGAGAGAGAGACGCAGGAGAGACAGGATGCAGAGACTGCGTAGGAGGAAGCGGTACCTCACTGACAAGGACAGTAGCGGCAGGAGTTCTGTCAGCTGCGGCTGTCACTACCACACTCGAGCCCGTGGTTGCGGCCTGCTCACCCACAGCCGTGACCCCCATTGTCTCACCTGAGCCCGCGGCTGCGGCCTGTGTCACATCTCCTGTGATCACTAGGGTCCCGCTCCCGTCCGCGGTTGCGGCCTACCCGTCATATGCCGCGATCCCGCCTCTTGGAGGGGCGAACTCTATGCCGGAGGATTTCTCCAGGGCCTGTTGTGCCCCATCTGCGCCTGAGCGTGGGAACGCTCGAGGCTTGTGTCAGCTCCTCTTTGGCTGGGACCAGTGGCTGTGACAACAGCCAAACAACAACCGGATCTCAACTCCACAGAACGTCGGGGAAGCTAAGTGACACTCTGCTATCGTTGTTATTACCTGAGGGCATTGGACGGCCATATTGCGGCCCAATAGGCCCTGACTTTCGCCGCATATTCGTCAGTTTTCTATATAGTATTTGTGTACGGTTTCCCTGCGTAAAGAACTAATTTTCTGCCTGTTTTTCATACAAAAACTCCCCTTATAAATTTATAGTTAAAGCTTGCCCTGTCTCCGACTCGTCACTGCATCCCGCGTACCTGTGAACACCACATGACCATCACATGGGTGTTAAATACCTGGCCATGAGAGTCAGTGTGGTATTGTGTATTGGGAGAGCAGGGACTCCCACATAGCTCCCAGAGGAGCTAAAGGACTGTGCGGGGAAAATACAGGTGAACCTGCAGAGAAAGGACTCTGTCATACTGTATTTGTTTTGTTTTCCATTAAGCCAGGAAGGCTCTGCTTTTGTTTTTTCTGAACCCTGCCTTGGTCTATGCTGACTTTAATAAACCAGCAGGTGTTTCACTGTCAAAGAGTTCCTGTGTCTACCTGGAGAAGCAGCTAAGCGTGTCAACCCCTTACAATATATACAAGTGTATACTGTATTTTTTTATATTTTTTTCCTGTTTTTACAATTTGCATTAGCTTTATTTACCATAGCATTGCAGTGTATTGTGAAATCACTGGTCACCCAGGATGTTCAGCCACAGGTTAGGCTTTATAGGTGATTTCTCATGGGAAGCATAGAAGCTTTCAGAAGGCCCTTAACTGCCAAAACAACCTATTAACACCATATTTTCACGTTTTGTGGAGTGTGGGGAGCCAGCAACCATGTCTAAGCCTCTGTAAGGTTTTACTCACTCGGCTGCTTCAGAGGTAATTCAAGAGACACTTTCTTATGCAAAAAGTCTTTAGGTTTATTGCATCATAAACCATATGGTAACAAACAATAAACTCTTCAATGCTTCAGCTCCTGCCTGGAGCCTCGCTCTTCAGTCACAGAGACCTCTCTGTAATGTCCCGCCTTGGACACATGGAAGCCTGTCCACACTGGCAGACTCCCACACACTCTCTCACAGGTGCCAAGCACACTCCATTACATAGGCATAACCCCGCCCACAGGTGAGGTCAGGATCACATGGTTAGGTCACCTGATCATGACCTCATCACAGGTCCTTCAGATACACACAACCATATACAGGTTTTATCTTAGGTATTCAGACACATACCCGTTGGGTGGGTTTGTAGGTGACTGGACCCACCCAGCTCTCCTAGTCACCTGGAAGCCTCCCAATATATAGTACAACTCTCAGCAATAGATCTGCTGAACCAAAACATATCCAGGCTTCCATCACAGGGCCACCCACCTCTGCGATACATAACATCCATCCATCACATGCCTCCATGCATATCCCGAGGAGCCTACACAGTGCCCCCTAGCTGCATCAGGGGTTACTACACCACATACCTCCCCCCTCTGTTCAAACTTGTGGGGTTGAACACTTGTTACCCGACCAGAGATCCTTCTCGGTCGTCTCTGCCAGTCAAACCGTCTGGCTAAGTCGGGCCCTCTGTCAGACCACCCGCCTTCCCAGCGGTCAGTACGGCATCGCCATTCCCTTGTACCCATACGTCCTGTCTGTTCTTATTTCATCCACTACAGGTTCTCTTGCTTACGTCACTCATCACTGAACTAACTGAGGCATCACTATTTCTACCTCTTCCATCAGGCGTTCTTCGCTTCTCAACACTACGGATTGAAGGTGGCGGCCATCTTCTTTCCATTTCCTGCAGCTCTCTGTTGACCTGCTCCCTCTCCAGTCGTAGCTGCTCTACTTCTCTCAAGTATGACACACGATACTCCAGGAGCATCCGGATATTCCCAAGGCTCTCCCTGGATCCGACAATGAGGAATGGAACCATCCCATCTTCACCCCTGACCTGGACTTCGTCATCAACCGGAATCCTGACTCTTGTCACACCGGACACCATCTGCTGCATCACTTTCCCAAGTCTTCCGATGACTTTCTTCACCAGACCTCTGGGTACTTGAATGATGTCTTCCACCAATCCAAGCTGATTTTGAGCCTTTCTTGCTTGCTCCAAACGTCGAGCGGCTTCTTTATTCCTCCACATGATCATCTGTTTCGTTCGGAGGCATTGTAGATGCATGTCTCTCAGGACAGCCACTCGCTTCAGTGTGACTTCCTTAGTCGACAGTATGACTAACTGTTTCATCTCTGGCACCCAGTTCACACTACATGCTTCTACCGCCTTTCTAAAGGCCTCATGCACCTCCTCACTGGCACACACTTCTCGCAGGTCTTCGGGTATCTCTATTACACACTTGAAAACCGACCCGTCACCTTCTTGGACAGACTGTTGGACCTAATCGTCCTGAGCTTTAGTACGGTTTTCCAAGACCTCGATCTCCTTTGTGTGACCATCTGCATGGCACTTCTCCTGCTGGATTTCTTCTCCGTAGATTTCTGGAGCTGGGCACTAGTCTCCTCCTCTATCTTGAGCTCTCGGAGAACTCCATCTCGCTCTTCTGCCAAGCAGCGACACTCCTGCTGATGTTTCTCTTGGGCCTCTCTGTCTCTTTCCATAGAGCCTTGTTCATACTCTTACACGCTGACAGATGATTTCTGAGCTTAGAGACTTCCTTCTCCAGCTCCTCCACTTTGTGCTCAATCATTCGTCTCAGGACCCTTTCCTGCTCGACTGCCTCTTTCACTGTTTATTTACTCAGCTCTATCTCCTCATTAAGCACAGTCACCTGACCGGTACCTGACCCTGACTCTTCCTCATCATTTTGCTTCTTAGAGGATGTAGCCTGTCCCGCCTTTCCACGACCCCTGCGGCGAGAGGAAGATCGGCCATTTTTACTCGGCTCCACGTTACTGCACTCGCTTTCCCTTGCGGTCGAGTCACAGTCTGCACAGGAGTCACTCTCGGGGCCCCTCCCATTACCCTCTAACCGGGTGTCCGTTCTAGAGGTCTTAACTACCACATCGTCATGGGTTCTGTTGTCATACATTTCAGAGTACATCATCTCAGTCAGTCGGGCAGACGCATCCTTTCCTCCTGTGTCACCATCTGACTCATCAGTTTTGGGAGGTGTCACTGTCCCAATGTCTGCCACCCCAACAGTAGAGAGGCCTCCCTCCTGCTGTAAAGGAACTCCCCTGTCCCACAAGCCAGAGAACAGTCTAGAGTCCCGACCTATGACCACTGGACACGACAAATTAGGGATTATAGCGACATCCTGTCCTGCAATGTCCCAGCCTGTCTCAAAGATTACCCTGGCCACTGAATAATCCTTTGTGTCCCCATGGATACAGGTGACCCCGACCTTTCTTCCAGGTATTTGAAACCCATCAGGTGAAACCCTCACTAGAGTCACCGGACTCCCCGAGTCGACCAGACCCACCACCTCTTCATGGTGTATCTGCAGGGTACACCCCCGTAGTAGTGTGCCGGGCGGATAGTTCCTAAGGCAGACTGGACACATATAACATATTTGCCCCTGGCAACAGTTTGTCTGGACCTCCCCTTTAACATTGGGATCCTCCACCCCTTTTTTGCCAACCGCCCCCTTTTGGGACTCCGCCCCCTTTTGGGCCACCATCCCCTTTTGGGTTGCCACCCCCTTTTGGGACTCCGCCCCCTTTTGGTCATCACCCCTCCTTGGGTTATACACCGTGGACTCCCCCACGGCTGTACCAGACCCCAGTTCGCACAGACCCTTATGTCTTTTTGGGCTGGTACTGTTCCTTTAAGAGGTCACCCACTCTGGACCTCTGATGTCCTTATGGTACCTCCCCAGCTTCTGCTGGTACTGTCACCTTCCGCCAGCACCTCCGGCTACCGCACACAAGCCGCTGCTGCCACTGCAGCTCTTGCTGCTGCAGAACCTCTTGCTGCAAGTCACTGTAGCTCCTGCTACCATAAGTCTCTGCACGCTGCGCTGTCTTGCCGCTTGTCACCTTCGTGACCCCACGAGTCACAGCCAGCCGCTTGTCACCTTCATGACTCCTCCGAGCCACAGCAAACACCACGTGTTCCAGAAGAAGAAAAAAAAACACCAAAAAAAAAAAAATAGTTTCTCACTGATTCTTCTCACTGATCCCGACCAGCCTAGCACGGTTGTCAAGACCGTCCCCTGTTGGCGTCAGCCACACAGGTTCCTGGAGACCTCAGCCTCAGAGGTACCCAACAAACACAAAAATACAGTCTTTCTCACTGACCCGTCAGCAGTGCACACCACAGACTCCTGTCTGTCACTCTTGGCCACAGAGATTTCCGGACACCTCCTCTCTCAGAGAGGCATCCCACAAAGGAAAAAACAGTCTCACTGACCCGTCAGTACACCACAGACTCCTGTCTGTTACCTGTTGGCCACGCAGGTTTCCGGACACCTCCTCTGAGGTATCCTCTCAGCATGCTTTTTGCTTACTTCTCAATGACCCCGGTCACATAACACAGACTCCTGTCTGTCACCACTGCTTAACAGTTTCTTCAGATACCTCATATCAGAGGCACCCCATAAACATCAACACAGTTTATTCGTGACCACTGGTCACACTCACGGTTTTCACAGACCATCCGTTCCTCCTCTGGTTCCTGATTCCCAGTCCTGGAACATGTGCTCCTTGGGCCGCTGCCAGCATTCCATCCACCAATTGTAAGGTTTTCCTCACTCGGCTGCTTCAGAGGTAATTCAAGAGACACTTTCTTATGCAAAAAGTCTTTAGGTTTATTGCATCATAAACCATATGGTAACATACAATACACTCTTCAATGCTTCAGCTCCTGCCTGGAGCCTCGCTCTTCAGTCACAGAGACCTCTCTGTAATGTCCCGCCTTGGACACATGGAAGCCTGTCCACACTGGCAGACTCCCACACACTCTCTCACAGGTGCCAAGCACACTCCATTACATAGGCATAACCCCGCCCACAGGTGAGGTCAGGATCACATGGTTAGGTCACCTGATCATGACCTCATCACAGGTCCTTCAGATACACACAACCATATACAGGTTTTATCTTAGGTATTCAGACACATACCCGTTGGGTGGGTTTGTAGGTGACTGGACCCACCCAGCTCTCCTAGTCACCTGGAAGCCTCCCAATATATAGTACAACTCTCAGCAATAGATCTGCTGAACCAAAACATATCCAGGCTTCCATCACAGGGCCACCCACCTCTGCGATACATAACGTCCATCCATCACATGCCTCCATGCATATCCCGAGGAGCCTACACAGTGCCCCCTAGCTGCATCAGGGGTCACTACACCACACCTCTTAAATGTTGATGTCATGCTTGACCTTGACAGTGTCAGTTAAGGGGTTAAACTGATGCAGTCAGAGCTAGCTCAAATCACATCAGTTACTTTTGGGGGCTGGCTATGTAACAGGGTCAGCACACATGCTTCATGAACTCAACTTCTAAGCCCACTCCATACAAAAATGTGCATGTATTGATGTACAGCTAGAGTTGGGGTGAGTGACCCCCAGGGCCCATACGATCAGCAGAACAAAAAGCAACACAATCCCTTCATTGTAGGACCCGGCACATGACAGTCCCAGGGGTCAGATTTACACCGATCATACACTAATTACCTTTTCCCCAGAATTGACCATTAATGTAAAATCTTGGAAAATCAGTTTAACACTGCTTTGGGAATACCAAATCAGAAGTTACCATTATTCACTACACACCCAATATTAATAATGATTACTGTTTTAAAAAAACATAGTTAAAGAAACTTATAGAAAACTAATCTGGGAGATGAAAAAGTTTAGCATAGTAGATGATATTTTTTCCACCTCTACAATGTCAACATGGTTCAGTTCGGATTTTAGTTCATACATGATACTGAGAACATCTGTGAAGGCATTCAGCTTCATATGTCATCAAACGCTAATGCAATCCAATATTAATGAAGATTAGATTCTGAATACTTAATATTTACTTTTTAAAAGTTTTATGCATGTCTTTTATATTTCTGAAGTCATGCTCCCTTGTTCTGCCACACTTCTATCTTGTCTGGGTGTCACTCCCATCCATAAGATGCCTGCTCATGAAAAGGCATGTAACTGGACTCCTCATTCAGTGTCCTCTGCTTCTCGACTATAGCTTCCTCTGCGCAGTTCCTTACTATGGAGGAAGATAAATGGCATATCTTTTCACATGCTCCTTCATCAGCAGGCATTTTTATGGATAGAAGCATTGTCCATGTTGGAGTAATAGCAACAGCTGCAGGTATTCTGGAGGGACTGTGTTGAGCAGACAGCAGATGGGGCTGTGTGAACTGGTGGAGTTTGGTAATTCAGCCAGTTCCTCTAGACTGTATAGCATGACCTCTCAGAACTTGTTTGTATGACTTCTTTCCTTTATCCTCTATATTGGTGATGATGATGAACATACTGGTTGCGGTATGTCCCATTGAAAATAGTTTATTTTCTCACAATGCCTGGAGGCTGACAATCCTGCTGAAAGCTAAACTCTACTAAAGTCTGGTCTGAAGCGGCTAGGTGGCTGGCCACATAAAGGGTTGTGACTTTAGAAATAAAGAGAATGAAACAGAACTGTGAAGAAATATATATTAGTAGGTAGCACATATCATTAACATGTAATGGTATATATTAGTAATAAAGGAGCCACCCTTTTTAAGGCCATAAACAATAGAAAAACATCACTTTTAACCTACCATCTTCCTCCATGTTGACATCAATAACCTCACTTGCTTGATCACCATCTCCAAATATAGTACTTGCAGTAATCCAGAATTCATATTGGCTAAATTTTGCCAGACCATGGATTGTGGCTGATAAATCATTGCCATCAGATGAAATGGAAAGATCACCTGAAGTGAGATTCTAAAAAATATAGATACTTCACTGAAAGAAAATTCATGTTTATAAAAAATATATAAAATAATATGAATATACACTCCTCAACAATGAAATTGCAGCACCAAAAAGGAAAAGTTGTGAAATTATGAAAATAGTATTATCAATAGACTTGTCAATGATATGCAAGTGATAAAAAATTTAACCAAAATTATCAAAAACATCTCAAATTATTCAGAATTGAGTGTGAGCACCATTAGCAGAAATTCATGCAGTTATGCACTGTACCTTGGCATGGAATCACTGAGGTTATTAGCTGTTGTCTGAGAAAGGTTTTGTTATGCTGAATGAAATTGGGCATGTAAATCATCATGATCCAGTGCTGGCAGCTCCCTTTGGAATTGCTAAATAATGATAAGTCTGGAGACCCAACAAGCCATGGTAGCAAGAACAACATGCGACATGCTAGAGCAAGAGGAACATGTCTTGTTGAAAAATGGCTCCTGGGACACTTAAGAGAATAGCTGTACCACTGATTCACCAACACATCAATGTAACGCCTAGCTGGTAGTGTATCTGGCACTAAGACTAGAGTAATTTAGCTACCATACATTATACCACTCCACACAATCAGAAATCATTTTCATGACATCGGGCCACAAGAAAGACATCCTGCTACAGGTATTCTATTGGGAACCTATATAAGACCCATAATTTTGTGGAGGGTACTTTCCAAAAGTACATATAATCCAAAAAGGAAGGAAGCAATCCAGTCCAAATACAGTTTAAAATTTAGCAATTTTTTATTGGGAGTTCTTAAAAAAACACAATTAGAAAAGGGCAAAGAGAAAGGAAAAATGGGCAAAGAAGCCTGTACATTGACAATCACCACACGTACAGTACAGACCAAAAGTTTGGACACACCTTCTCATTCAATGATTTTTCTGTATTTTCACGACTATGAAAATTGTAGAATCACACTGAAGGCATTAAAACTATGAATTAACACATGTGGAATTATACATTACACTTTACAAAAAAGTGTGAAAGAACTGAAAATATGTCTTATATTCTAGGTTCTTCAAAGTAGCCACCTTTTGCTTTGATTACTGCTTTGCACGCAGAAAAGGTGAACGGATGGACTCTACATGCCTAGTTCCCACCGTGAAGCATGGAGGAGGTGGTGTGATGGTGTGGGGGTGCTTTGCTGGTGACACTGTTGGGGATTTATTCAAAATTGAAGCGGTGAGCGGTCCAGCTCACCCCAAACCATCTTGATTGGGTTCAGGTCTGGTGACTTGGAGGCCAGGTCATCTGGCGTAGCACCCCAACACTCTTCTTCTTGGTCAAATAGCCCTAACATAGCCTGGAGGTGTGTTTGGGGTCATTGCCCTGTTGAAAAATAAATGATGGTCCAACTAAACGCAAACCGGATGGAATAGCATGCCGCTGCAAGATGCTGTGGTAGCCATGCTGGTTCAGTATGCCTTCAATTTTGAATAAATCCCCAACAGTGTCACCAGCAAAGCACCCCCACATCATCACACTACCTCCTCCATGCTTCACGGTGGGAACCAGGCATGTAGAGTCCATCCGTTCACCTTTTCTGCGTGCAAAGCAGTAATCAAAGCAAAAGGTGGCTACTTTGAAGAACCTAGAATATAAGACATATTTTCAGTTGTTTCACACTTCTTTGTAAAGTGTAATATATAATTCAACATGTGTTAATTCATAGTTTTGATGCCTTCAGTGTGATTCTACGATTTTCATAGTCATGAAAATACAAAAAAATCATTGAATGAGAAGGTGTGTCCAAACTTTTGGTCTGTACTGTACGTGTAGAAGGTATGAAGCAAAAATAATTTTGTTAAATACACATATGCAAAGTTGAAAGTAATATCTACTAATTAATGGTAATGGCAAGCATGGTATGGTAACAGCATGAAAGTACAATGTAATTACTATTGGTGTGCGACCATGCAAACAGGAGTGAAGGTGTTAGGCGTCGAGATCCCGCCGCTGCACAGGGGAAATCTCGAGCCATGTCCTCTGTGGTCTCCCATTCTTCTTCAGCCGCAGAGGATCCTGCTCAGCAGAGACATCAGTCCCAGGGTCTTGCTCAGGATAATGCTATGCATTTGGTTGCCGTTGCCGCTGCCGTCCCAGGTACAGCTATAGCAACCAGCATTAGTCAGCGGCGAGAAGACGCTCCAGGGACTGTCCTGCTTTTCTCCATCTGAGCATGCCGTGAGACAACTGCTCATTGGTGGTTGGAGGTCACATGCTCAGGTCCTCAAGCAGTTCGGATTGGGCCATCAGCAAGGTCATGGAAGGCTGCTGTCATAAAAGGATCACACGACCATGCGCTAGTATAAACCATGTGGTGTGTGCGTGAGTGGATATACTACCACTCTCTTTTCACTTGTGTTTGGGCCGAAACTCTGCCGCTCTGTCGGCATATGTGTATGTGTGGCCCAGCTGCGCTTGGTACACATGTCTCCAGGAGGATGCACAGTAAGGTAATTGTGTAACCTGATATTCATTCACATCTCACACTTCCAACATTTCCACTAGAGGGATTCTGGGGATATATAAAGTAGTGAGACGTAGCAGTAGTTGTTTTTGGTCAAGTCAGAGTACGCTTCCTGTCAGCAGATCAGATCAGATCAGACAGAAGTTAATTCCTGACAGAGCTTAGGTAGCTCATCTTGAACTGAAGTGGAGGCTAGTACGAGTAGAAAGGAAACTACTCTAGCCTAGTCAGAGCTATAACTGAATCTGTTATCTCAGAACAAGTGGCCTGTGTTCTCTAGAACGTGGAAAGTGACTCTCGGAGCTACAGCGTGTATACAGTCTGACGGAACATCCTGTGAGCTGCTCTGGACAGAGTTTTGAAGGGAAAGAAGGAAGGGGACTACAGTTGTTAAGAACATCGAGCTAACTGAGAGCAGGTCAGTGAGCTTGGAAGAAAAGCTGACTACTACACCTACTGCTACCCGTGCTTATGTTAAGGGTGAGAGCAGGGCGACAGGCGAGTGGAGAAAGAAAGAAGAGTGTTTTCGGTGACAGATCACCTTCACTCGACTTAACCGGACACCGGGTCCGAAGCATTGCTAGTACTTCACGGCTAGTGATAGAAAAACGGAATCCTTGCTGGATTTCAAGTCACAGAAGGTAGCCCTAAGTGTTGATACGTAACTGGAGTCAGGGAGGACAGGAACTTTGAGCAGGACGCTGCAATAGAAGGACTTCGTTCTTGCCAACATCTGATTATCAGAGACAGAAAAGGCTCTACCACAATGTCGACCGGGCGTAGCTGTTGCATCTGGAGTTGAACTTGACTTTATGCAGGTTAAGACTCATACACATAAAGGTAAAGGAGGCCTCAAACCTGCTCAGCGATTACCTGTATGTGCATTCTCCACCCTGACCAGCTTCCCAGGACATACCTGCAACCATCTACAGTAAAGGTATGGAAAGAGAACAACTAGTGTGTGACTGACTTATTGCCTGCACCACCATAGACTTTGAGGGAACAGTCCCACCTGTGGGGGACTTAACATCTAGCTGCCTAATAACATCCCCTCAGAAGACTCACCTGCAGCGCTGGTCTACTTGATCGGAAACCACAGGTGGCGTCACGAACTATTCCTAAAATCCCCTGTAAATATCCCCCATTGAATGAGTGCCCAGGGCAACGGACCGAGCTCTGCTGCCAGTGACATTCCCCATAGACTTCCATGGGCTCGGTGCCGAGTACCCCATAAGCCCTGGTACCGTACGTGCGACTCATCTTTGGCGTCAAACAGGATCCGAAGCTTACATTTGTGAGTCCTGTGTGCTTTGAATTGGACTGTTTTTGTGAAAAAGACTGTGTGCAGTTTCTGTGATTTTTGGCGCCATTTTCCGCCATTTTGCCGCCATATTCGCGCCCTGAGGCGCTGGTGAAGAAGGGGGCGTGCATTCGTGGGCGTACCCCCCTGTGGCGCGAAAGTGATGGGCGCCTTATCCAAATGCTATTACAATACCAGAGCCTGCCCTACAGCAAGGGAGATCCACCTCCTCTTCATCCTCTATGCCAAGAAGAGGAAGCGCAAGTCCCGCCTCCACGGAAGAGACCAGATTGTTCCAGATGGAAAACACAGTCTGGCCTGGAGTGAGATGGCGGAAGGACAGGAGGTGTTGTGTGGAGGAGCGGCGGCGCGCAGGCCCCGTTCCCCAGAAGAGCTGCCGCCTGTGCCTGAGCCGTCCCCAGGTCGGGACACCGACCAAATTATGTTGGAATTGGAGGACGTGAATGCGGTGCTCAGGGACATGGTCCAGCGCCGTGAAGAGATGGACGAGATGGAGAGAAGCTGGCGTGCCCGGAAACAGCGGCTGCTGTGGGACGCAATGCTCTCTCCCCCAGGAAGAAGCCATTACCTGTGCTCCCTGTGCCACCACAGCCAGCGGCTGATGAGAAACCGGAGGCCGGCCCCGAAAGAGCTGATCCCGACTCCACCGATGATGCGGTCAGAGGGAAGGAGGCTGAGGAGGCCCTGCCCGCACCGGAGTGCCAGCCAGGCATGGAGGCCGCAGCGGAATGCAGTTCCCCGGTAGGGACACCGGAGGGGACCCAGCCGTCCATGATGGAGGTCGACTGGGACGATATGGAGTACCTGGACGACATAGAATATGCCGCCCAGATGGAGAACGAATGGCGACGCCAACAGGAGCAGAGAGAGGCGCAGCAGTCCCGTCAGCGGTACCATGAGGAGTTCCTCGCCGACAAGGAGAATGTCCGGAGGGATAAATGTACGCTCCGGGAGCCGCGGCGTCAGGGGTGCGTTAGTGATTTTAAACTCTGCAAAGGCTGGGGCTTCATCCATGAGCCAGGCCTGTACCAAGGGGTATTCGTCAGTCGCAGAGATGTGGAATCTCATCTGCCCATGGGACATCCGGGAAGGGATCTTATGAATGGGGATATAGTCAGCTATACGCGGCACTGGGGACTTAAAGGGTGGTATGCCTTAAATGTTTCCCGTGTCAGCGACCCCGTCCCCGACGCCGGTGATGTGAATCGTGCCGCAATGTCCCGGGTCACAGCCACAACAGTGCCCGGCCGTGCACCAGCATCGCAACCTGCGTCCTCCTCTGCGTTAGGATCCTATCCAGCACCACAACCCGCGACCGCCTCTGCATCGCAATTTGCATTGTATAGTGCGGCTCCTTTTACAACGCAACCGGAGTCTTATTCAATAACGCAGCAAGAAAGTGCGCTTCAACATGAGCCAAATCTATATTCTGGTGAGGCACCCGTTGGGCCCCTAGTGGATTGCACAAGGACTGTAGCCACGCAAACGCAGATCGCAGGCCATGACCTTCTGGTAATGAGCTCCAGAGGACATCGCACACTTCCAGCCCCAGGAGTGGAAGATGTCACTACCATCTGTAAAGAAGAAAACCAGTAGGACCCAGACAGGGTTTACTGCACCTGTATAAAGTTTGAAGAAGTTGGATGAAGAAGATTTGCACTTTATTGAAAAATGTTTAATAAATGTTTGCATAATTGACATAATTTTGCATAGTATGTTTGCATAGAATACCCCAGTTGGGTAATGAGGAATACCGTATTAATGTGAAATGTGATTTTACTTGAAAAAGTTCATATGCAAAGACTGCGTGGCTAAGGACTGTGCCAGCCCAAAAAACTTTCATTGTAAATAGTTCGCACTTCGGTGCCCCATCTTGGTTTTACATAAAGCTTTACTACCTCTGAAGAAAAACCCGTATGGTGTGGCCTTGAGTGAGTTCTGCAGCAATGAAGTCCTGCAGCCCACCCAGGACCTACGTGGGAGGTTTTTGGTGCGGGTCCTCCACAAGAATCTAATTTTGTAATTATTGATGTGAAAAGTACTTTGATATTTTTCTACTTGTCTATGTATACATTGTAACGTTAAAGAGTCCTTACCTCCCACAAGGGATGAGTTATGTTGAAGTTATATTATAAAAAAAATATTTTTCTTTTCTATTTCAGCCCGGGAGTGCTGTGTTTAACCAGGGGGGGATGTGTGGCCCAGCTGCGCTTGGTACACATGTCTCCAGGAGGATGCACAGTAAGGTAATTGTGTAACCTGATATTCATTCACATCTCACACTTCCCAACATTTCCACTAGAGGGATTCTGGGGATATATAAAGTAGTGAGACGTAGCAGTAGTTGTTTTTGGTCAAGTCAGAGTACGCTTCCTGTCAGCAGATCAGATCAGATCAGACAGAAGTTAATTCCTGACAGAGCTTAGGTAGCTCATCTTGAACTGAAGTGGAGGCTAGTACGAGTAGAAAGGAAACTACTCTAGCCTAGTCAGAGCTATAACTGAATCTGTTTTATCAGAACAAGTGGCCTGTGTTCTCTAGAACGTGGAAAGTGACTCTCGGAGCTACAGCGTGTATACAGTCTGACGGAACGTCCTGTGAGCTGCTCTGGACAGAGTTTTGAAGGGAAAGAAGGAAGGGGACTACAGTTGTTAAGAACATCGAGCTAACTGAGAGCAGGTCAGTGAGCTTGAAGAAAAGCTGACTACTACACCTACTGCTACCCATGCTTATGTTAAGGGTGAGAGCAGGGCGACAGGCGAGTGGAGAAAGAAAGAAGAGTGTTTTCGGTGACAGATCACCTTCACTCGACTTAACCGGACACCGGGTCCAAGCATTGCTAGTACTTCACGGCTAGTGATAGAAAAACCGGAATCCTTGCTGGACTTCAAGTCACAGAAGGTAGCCCTAAGTGTTGATATGTAACTGGAGTCAGGGAGGACAGGAACTTTGAGCAGGACGCTGCAATAGAAGGACTTCGTTCTTGCCAACATCTGATTATCAGAGACAGAAAAGGCTCTACCACAATGTCGACCGGGCGTAGCTGTTGCATCTGGAGTTGAACTTGACTTTATGCAGGTTAAGACTCATACACATAAAGGTAAAGGAGGCCTCAAACCTGCTCAGCGATTACCTGTATGTGCATTCTCCACCCTGACCAGCTTCCCGGGACATACCTGCAACCATCTACAGTAAAGGTATGGAAAGAGAACAACTTGTGTGTGACTGACTTATTGCCTGCACCACCATAGACTTTGAGGGAACAGTCCCACCTGTGGGGGACTTAACATCTAGCTGCCTAATAACATCCCCTCAGAAAACTCACCCTGCAGCGCTGGTCTACTTGATCAGAAACCACAGGTGGCGTCATGAACTATTCCTAAAATCCCCTGTAAATATCCCCGATTGAATGAGCGCCCAGGGCAATGGACCGAGCTCTGCTGCCAGTGACATTCCCCATAGACTTCCATGGGCTCGGTGCCGAGTACCCCATAAGCCCTGGTACCGTACGTGCGACTCTTGTACGTCTAGCTTTCCTTACAGAGGCAGGTTTTTACTCGGCTTGACCTAGTGCCTGTCTCGACCACGTGTGCTGCTTAGCACGGGCTGTTTACAAGGCACAGTCAATCCACGTGCTCTGGCACACACTTTTTGTACTGTTCTGCGTCAGTTGAGCTTTTGCTCTTGTTTTGCGCCAACTCGTGGTGCGCTTTAGTTAGCTGTGTTTTGCTACCACTCAGCAGTGTGCCGAGTTGGTTCACTGGCCGGTGCTCTCCTGTCTGAGACGTAGACTCAGTGCCTAGTGTCAGCGCCAAGTAGTGGCATCGCTTGTGTGACACCGGGCGCATTGTGGGTCCGGTCAGGCTCAAGTCCCCGCTTTGTAGGGGTTGAGCCTAGAGACCTCACTCGCCCCATATCAGCTGTGTCCTGTGACATTTAACAGGGAACAGCGTTGTGTTACTTAGTTGCTGTGGCTCTGTGAAGTAACAGAGTTCGCCGCTGTTCACGCCGGGTGACATTTAACCTGCGTTGTTTTCGGCGTGCAACCGCCATCTTGTTCCGCCATTGCTTAGCAGCAAAGTTACATCTCTGCATGGTGGAACCCGTGTTGCGAACGCACCTTTTATTTTTATTTCATTTTTGGTTTCGTTCCGCCAACCCCCAACGAAGGAATATCAAATTTTTTACCAGCTATTAGAGAAGGATTCTATGGTTTAAAAAAAACGTGCATTAAAAATTGGTATAATTTTTGCCCGTATATATATATAAAAATCAATTCCTTTAAAAAAAAATTTATCTAGGCAGACATATAATAAGTTTTTGTGGGCAAAGGTAAAATTTAATTTTTCAGAACAA
>JARQOD010000004.1:151415400-151587512 GCA_033576555.1 Oophaga sylvatica | reverse complement strand
AACGTGGAAGGAAAAAATGGACATTTTTAATTTTCCAACAAAAATTTTCTTTTAGCATCAATTTTTTCATTTTTAATGGGCAACAGGATAAAATGGATCATAAAATTTGTTGGGCAATTTCTCCTGAGTACACAGATACCTCTATGTGGTCAAAACCACTGTATGGGCGCACGGCAGGGCTCAGAAGGAAGGAGCGCCATTTGACTTTTTGAATGGAAAAAATATGCTGAATATTTAGCGGTTGCCATGTTGCATTTGGAGAGTCCCTGTGTGCCTAAACATTGGAGCTCCCCACAAGTGACCCCATTTTGGAAACTAGACCCCCTAAGGAACTTATTTAGATGCATAGTGATCACTTTGAACCCCCAGGTGCTTCACAAATTGATCTGTAAAAAAAAGAAAGTACTTTTTTTTCACAAAAATTTTCTTTTAGCCTCAGTTTTTACATTTTCACATGGGCAACAGTATACATTTTATCCTAAAATTTGTTGGGCAATTTCTCCTGAGTACACAGATACCTCATATGTGGTCATAAACCACTGTTTGGGCGCACGGCAGGGCTCAGAAGGGAAGGAGCGCCATTTGACTTTTTGAATGGAAAATATGCTGGAATATTTAGCGGTTGCCATGTTGCATTTGGAGAGTCCCTGTGTGCCTAAACATTGGAGCTCCCCCACAAGTGACCCCATTTTGGAAACTAGACGCCCTAAGGAACTTATCTAGATGCATAGTGATCACTTTGAACCCCCAGGTGCTTCACAAATTGATCTGTAAAAAAAAGAAAGTACTTTTTTTTCACAAAAATGTTCTTTTAGCCTCAGTTTTTACATTTTCACATGGGCAACAGTATAAATTTTATCCTAAAATTTGTTGGGCAATTTCTGCTGAGTACACAGATACCTCATATGTGGTCATAAACCACTGTTTGGGCGCACGGCAGGGCTCATAAGGGAAGGAGCGCCATTTGACTTTTTAAATGGAAATATGCTGGAATATTTAGCGGTTGCCATGTTGCATTTGGAGAGTCCCTGTGTGCCTAAACATTGGAGCTCCCCCACAAGTGACCCCATTTTGGAAACTAGACGCCCTAAGGAACTTATCTAGATGCATAGTGATCACTTTGAACCCCCAGGTGCTTCACAAATTGATCTGTAAAAAAAAGAAAGTACTTTTTTTTTCACAAAAACTTTCTTTTAGCCTCAGTTTTTACATTTTCACATGGGCAACAGTATAAATTTTATCCTAAAATTTGTTGGGCAATTTCTCCTGAGTACACAGATACCTCATATGTGGTCATAAACCACTGTTTGGGCGCACGGCGGGGCTCAGAAGGGAAGGAGCGCCATTTGACTTTTTGAATGGAAAATATGCTGGAATATTTAGCGGTTGCCATGTCGCATTTGGAGAGTTCCTGTGTGCCTAAACATTAGAGCTCCCCACAAGTGACCCCATTTTGGAAACTAGACGCCCTAAGGAACTTATCTAGATGCATAGTGAGCACTTTGAACCCCCAGGTGCTTCACAGAAGTTTATAACGCAGAGCCGTGAAAATAAAAAATAATTTTTTTCTCAAAAAATGATTTTTTAGCCCACTATTTTTTATTTTCACAATGGTTACAGGAGAAATTGGACCCCAAAAGTTGTTGTCCAGTTTGTGCTGAGTATTCTAGTACCCCATATGTGGGGGGGAACCACTGTTTGGGCACACGTCAGGGCTCGGAAGGGATGTAGTGACGCTTTGAAATGACAACTTGATGGAATGGTCTGCGGGCATCTTGTTACGTTTGCAGAGCCCCTGATGTGCCTAAACAGTAGAAACTCCCCACAAGTGACCCCATTTTGGAAACTAGACCCCGCAAAGAACTTATCTAGATGTGTGGTGAGCACTTTGAAACCCCCAAGGGCTACACAGAAGTTTATAACATGAAAATAAAAAAATCCTATTTTTTCCACAATCAGGATCTTTTAGTCCCCAATTTTTTATTTTCCCAAGTGACCCCATTTTGGAAACTAGATCCCCCAAGGAACTCCTATAGATGTGTGGTAACTGGTAAGCACTTTAAATCTCCAAGTCCTTCAAAGAAGTTTATAACGCAGAGCCGTGAAAATATAAAATCATTTTTTTTCCACAAAAATAATTTTTTAGTCCCCAATTTTTTTTCCCAATGTTAACAGGAGAAATTAGAACCCCCAAAGTTGTTGTGCAACTTTTCCCGAGTACGCTGATACCCCATATGTGGGGATAAACCACTGTTTGGGCATACGTTGTCATGGGTGCATCGCCACAAAGATCGTCGCGATTGCACATTCTGACTTCTCACAGCTGAGCTTCTGTTTCTTTGTTTTTTGGTAATGTGAGAGTTAATTTTTCCTAGCTCTTTGCTAAGGCTAGGTGCAGCCTCGCCCGGCTGCTTTTGATTATGTTCTAATTAGTTTCCTTTATATTTCTGCCAGTCTGGGTGTTAGACGCCGGTGAAAGCATTCATGTAGTTCAGCAGTCTGGATCGGTTCTGAGAATATTTAAGCTAAGAGTTCATTAGTTGTTTTTACTCTTATAGCTTATAGTTTATCTCTGAGACCTTAGGTGTTCCTACTGTGTGTGAGTGTTGTATGTAAGACTTTATTTACTTTATTCCTTCTCTTTCTTGTATGTCTTTCTGTTCATTATCCATTACCTGTTCATTCCCTTTGGTGGTATTCAGGGTCCTTTTAGGACTAGAATACAGTTGGCAGGGATTGATAGGAGACAGGGTTTACGCTGGTGGCCTGGACCTCTGTACCTTTAACAGTACCTCCAGGTTGAGGGATTAGTTAGGACCCCAGTTCAGGGTCAGCTTAGACCCCGGTCACCCTCTAGCCGGGGACAGCGTATAACGGATTCCGTTTTGACCCACTGGACATTCTATCAGGTAAATCCATGTTATAATATATCTATGCGCATGTTATATAGTATGTTGCCCTTTTGATATAGATTACTGACATCTCATATATATATCTGCTATACAGCGTGACATTTTCACCGGCCCGAACTCTCACCATGCCTTTTGGAAACACCCACAACAACTTCAAGCTGAACTACTCAGTGGAGGAGGAATTTCCCGACCTCAGCAAAACACATCTTTTAATTTGTCAGACAACCCTTGACAAAACTGGCTCCTAAGAGCTGGGTCATTCCACTGAGTATCTGTTGCCCATCTACGGAACTCAGAAGAATATTCCTCCGCTGGACGATTTCCCTGCCGTATTTTACGTAACTTTGGCTCAGTATGATTCTCCTCCATCACTGGAGGCTGCTATGGCCCTTGCTATTCGCATTGATAGACGACTTCGGGGAAGACGCGAGGTAACTCCGCCCCCCATGATGACTCCACCTACTACTAAAGTCCCTTATACTGAGGTTCCCCTGGTCTGTTCTGAGGAACCCATGCAGTTGGGAGGGACATCATTTTGTAGGAGGGAATCGGCGGTGCGCCGCAAGGCTAGAAGGTGTTTCTTTTGCGGGAGAGAGGGACATTTGTTGGGGTTGTCCATCCCGGACCTCTTTGACCCAAGGAGTTAACCTGGAGTCTGTATTTCGTCCCCAAATCCCTCTCAGTTTATCGTGCCTGCGGAGGTGGTGATTGGTACTAGAACTGAGAGGATTTCTGTTTTTCTTGATAGTGGGTCCGGGGCTAATCTTGTGGACGCTCGGTTTGCCCAGGTGCATGGTATGCAACTGAGTGTATTGGCCAAACCGGTCCCTATACTCTCTATTGATTCTAGACCTCTTGGTCAAGGTAGCTTGGTTCAAGCTGTTCTAAACATAGATCTTCGAGTAGGGGCAATGCATAAAGAGCAATTGTCTTGTTATGTGTTGGAGGGTCTACCTACTCCTATTGTGTTGGGACTTCCTTGGTTGGCTAAACATAACCCAGTGATTGATTGGCAATCCAGAAAGATAAGCCAGTGGGGTGAATTTTGCAAGAATAACTGCATGAGCACGGTCATCGGTGCAGTTGTGCCTAGGACTTTGCCTCCTTTTCTGGAGGACTTTGGGGAGATGTTCTCAGAGAAGGGTGTAAAGAGTTACCTCCTCATCGCGCATATGACTGCTCAATAAAGTTGCTTCCTGATGCCTTATCTCGTACTTTCCCAGGGACCGGGAGGATGGATGATCCGTTCCTATTCCTCAGGAGGGAGTTGTGGTGTCAGCTGTATGCTCTGAGCTTGAGGGGGAGGTATTGGGGGCTCAGGGGGACGCCCTGTGGGACTTCCAGGGAGACTGATAGTTCCAGATCAGTTAAGACTGAAGGTTACGGAGAACCGTTACAAACGGATGGCTGATAGGGGGAGAGTTTCTGGTCGAGATCTGAAGGTGAATGATCTGTGTGGTTGTCTACCAGGAATATTAAACTTAAAGTTCCCTCCTGGAGGTTGGGTCCCAGATTCATCGGGCCGTACAGGATCAGTTCCATAATTAATCCTGTGGCATTTCGTCTGGACCTCCCTCCTACGTTTAAAATTCATAATGTGTTTCACAAGTCATTACTTAAAAAGTATGTGGCACCAGTCATACCGTCACCTCTACCTCCTCCTTCAGTGGTGGTCAATGATAACGTGGACGGACCTTTCACACAACTCACCCGGACAGACCTGGTCATGAGGTCCGGAGGCCCCTCGTAGAAGGGGGGGTACTGTCATGGGTGCATCGCCACAAAGATCGTCGCGATTGCACATTCTGACTTCTCACAGCTGAGCTTCTGTTTCTTTGTTTTTTGGTAATGTGAGAGTTAATTTTTCCTAGCTCTTTGCTAAGGCTAGGTGCAGCCTCGCCCGGCTGCTTTTGATTATGTTCTAATTAGTTTCCTTTATATTTCTGCCAGTCTGGGTGTTAGACGCCGGTGAAAGCATTCATGTAGTTCAGCAGTCTGGATCGGTTCTGAGAATATTTAAGCTAAGAGTTCATTAGTTGTTTTTACTCTTAAGCTTATAGTTTATCTCTGAGACCTTAGGTGTTCCTACTGTGTGTGAGTGTTGTATGTAAGACTTTATTTACTTTATTCCTTCTCTTTCTTGTATGTCTTTCTGTTCATTATCCATTACCTGTTCATTCCCTTGGTGGTATTCAGGGTCCTTCTTAGGACTAGAATACAGTTGGCAGGGATGATAGGAGACAGGGTTTACGCTGGTGGCCTGGACCTCTGTACCTTTAACAGTACCTCCAGGTTGAGGGATTAGTTAGGACCCCAGTTCAGGGTCAGCTTAGACCCCGGTCACCCTCTAGCCGGAGACAGCGTATAACGGATTCCGTTTTGACCCACTGGACATTCTATCAGGTAAATCCATTTATAATATATCTATGCGCATGTTATATAGTATGTTGCCCTTTTGATATAGATTACTGACATCTCATATATATATCTGCTATACAGCGTGACATACGTCAGGGCTTGGAATAAAGGGAGCAATGTTTGACTTTTTGAACGCAAAATTTGCAGGAATCAATGGTGGCGCCATGTCGCGTATGGAGACCCCCTGATGTGCCTAAATAGTGGAAACCCCTCAATTCTAACTCCAACCCTATCCCCAACACACCCCTAACCACAACCCTAACCCCTACACACACCTAACCCTAATACAAACCATAACCCTAACCCCAACACACCCCTAACCCTAATCCCAACTCTAACCATAAAACTAACCACAAGCCTAACCCTAATTCCAACCCTAACCCAAATTCCAACCCTAACCCTAATTCTAACCTTAACCCTAATTCTAACCCTAATGCTAACCCTAACCCTAGTTCTAACCCTAAGGCTGGGTTCATATTGCGTTTTACCAGCCCGTTCAACACGTAGCGTTGACCGGCTGGTAACGGTATAGCATAACACGATCGCGTTATGCTATACCCACTAGCGCAGATGAATCAGCAGATGATTCATCTGTGCTAGCGGTGACGGAGCCCAGACGCTGCAGCCCGTGTCCGAGGCTCCGTCACTGAATGACGGCACGTCGCGAACGCATGCCGCTTTAACGGCATGCGTTGCGATGCGCACACAAATGGGGTGAATGGCAGCGTTAACGGACTGCGTTACACCACGTTATACCGCGGTGAAACGCAGTCCATCTAACGGACTGCCATAATGCAATATGAACCCAGCCTAACCCTAACCCTGAGGCCCCGTGCACACGTTGCGGATTCACTTGCGGATTTTTCTTAAATCTGCAGGTAAAATGACCTGCATTTTACCTGCGAATTTAGCGCGGATTTGCTGCGGTTTTTCCCTGCTATTTTACACCTATAATGGAATAGGTGTAAAACCGCTGCGGAATCCGCACAAAGAATTGACATGCTGCGGATTTAAAACCGCAGCAAATCCGCATGTGCACAGCATTTTTTTTAACCATTTATTTGCATTGTACTGTACATGATTTCTGGATCTGCTGTGGATCCGCAGCGCCAAATCCGCTGCAGATCAGCAGCAAAATCCGCTGCGGATCAGCAGCAAAATCCGTGCGGATCAGCAGCAAAATCCGCTGCGGATCCCCAGCAAAATCAGCCACGGATCAGCAGCAAAATCCGCCGCGGATCAGCAGCAATATCCGCCGCGGATCCGCAGCAAAATCAGCCGCGGATCAGCAGCAGAATCCGCCGCGGATCAGCAGCAAAATCCGCCGAGGATCCACAGCAAAATCAGCCGCGGATCAGCAGCAAAATCCACCGTGGATCAGCAGCAAAATCCACCGTGGATCAGCAGCAAAATCCGCCGCGGATCAGCAGCAAAATCCGCTGCGGATCAGCAGCAAAATCGGCCGCGGATCCGCAGCAAAATCCTCAGCGGATCCGCAGCAAAATCCGCGGCGGGTCCGCAGCAAAATCCGCCGCAGATCAGCAGCAAAATCCGCCGAGGATCCGCAGCAAAATCAGCCGCGGATCAGCAGCAATTTCCTCCGCGGATCAGCAGCAAAATCCGCCGCGGATCCGCAGCAAAATCCGCCGCGGATCCGCAGCAAAATCCGCAGCGGATCCACAGCAAAATCCGCCGCGGATCAGCAGCAAAATCCGCTGCGGATCAGCAGCAAAATCGGCCGCGGATCCGCAGCAAAATCCTCAGCGGATCCGCAGCAAAATCCGCGGCGGGTCCGCAGCAAAATCCGCCGCAGATCAGCAGCAAAATCCGCCGAGGATCCGCAGCAAAATCAGCCGCGGATCAGCAGCAAAATCCACCGTGGATCAGCAGCAAAATCCACCGCGGATCAGCAGCAAAATCCGCCGCGGATCAGCAGCAAAATCCGCCACGGATCAGCAACAATATCCGCCGCGGATCCGCAGCAAAATCAGCTGCGGATCAGCAGCAATATCCGCTAGGAAAAAAAAAAAATCTTATTTTATTATTTGTCCCTACCTATGACAGTAACATAGTAACATAGTAAATAAGGTTGAAGGAAGACTTTAAGTCCATCTAGTTCAACCCATGGCTGAAATAGTTTTTTTTAGAGAGTCTCTGATGTTCCTAAAAAGTGGAAACCTCCCAAAAGTGATGCCACTTTGAAAACTAGACCCCTGAAGGAATTTATCTAGTCAGGTCATGAGCACTTTGAACCCCCAGGTAATTCACAGAAGTTTATAACATTGAACTGTGAAAATGAAAACAATTTTTTTCCCTCAAAATTGATTTTTCCCCAAATTTTTCATTTTCACAAGGGTAATAGCAGTAAAATAGACAAAAAATGTGTTGTGCAATATCTCTTGAGTATACTAATACCCCACATGTGGTCGAAAACAACTTTTGAAGCACAGTGCAAAGCTCAGAAAGCAAGAAGCACCATATTGGAGTTCAGATTTTGCTGGAATGGTGAGTGTGCCATGTCAAATTGGCAGAGCACCTGAGGCACCAGAAAAGCATACAGCCCCTATAAGTGCCATCATTTTACAAACTTCACCTCTCAATGAATTCACATAGGTGTGCAGTGAGCATGATAACACCCCATGTGCCTCATAAGAATTTATACCATTGACAGAATAATTTCATTTTTACGGCTAAAATTTTGTTTTGCCCCAAACGTTTAATTTAGATACGGGATAATAGGAAAAAATGGATCTCTCAGTTTGTTGTGCAATTTCTCATGAGTATGCCAATACTCAGGGCTGGCTTCACCACCCGGCACACCCAGGCAAGTGCCGGAGCCCTGAGCAAGCGGGGGGTCGACTCGCCATTGGGGACACCAGCATGCAATGCGGACCGTGAGTCGTGTTCAGCCAGGTGCCAGCATGGGCGCTGGCACCGGTTCCCTTCGTGCTTTAAACTGTTTGAAATGCTCACCTCTCCTCGTTCCACACTGGCCGCAGCTCAGGTCTCTTGCACGTCTTCTGACTCTGTGATGTCTCAGGGCAGAGGGCACGATGACATCACTACAGAGTGCCCTCTGCGCTGAGCAGCACAGAGCATCAGAATAGGCTGAAGACACCAGAGATGAGGAGACCGGAGATGCAGCCAGCAGAAAACAAGGAGTGTTAAATATTTGATTATTTATATGTGAGGTCTTGTTTTTTGCAGGACAAGTTAATATTTTTATTGGCACCACTGTCTGGCACATAACTGTTTTTGATCGCTTTCTATTCCAATTTTTGGAGGCAGATTGAACAAAAAACAGCAATTGATGAATTTGTTTTTTAGTGGGTCATTTATACCGTTCCGTGTGTGGTAAAATGATAGGGCAGCTTTATTCTTCGTGTCAGTAAGATTACAGCGATATATATATATATTTTTTATGTTTTGGCGCTTTTACACGATAAAAACTATTGTTTTTTGCAAGACAATATGATGTTTTCAGCAATACCATTATTTGTTTGCATTCTTCATTTTGATCGTGTTTTATTCTACTTTTTGTTCAGTGGTATGATGAAAAAACATAGTTTTTTATTTATGTTTTTTACGGTTTTCACTGAAGGTGTTAACTTGTGGGACAGTTTTATAGGTCAGGTCATTCTGAATGCGGCTGTACCAAATAAGTGTACTTTGTTTTCATAAAAATATTTATTTATGGGTACAATGTATTTTTAATTTTTTTCAATATTTTGTGATTTTTAAAAATATATATTTTTACTTTTTTTTACTTTTTAAAATTTTATACTTAGCCCACTATAAGACTTTCACTTTCAAAGATTGACTGAACACCTGGCAGCGAACACGTGTGATCAGTCTGTGAGTGTTAGGCCAGGATCACACATGCGAGTAAATCGTCCGACACTCGCATGTGAAATCCCAGCTCTGGCACCGGCACTCGAGAGTGGAGCGAGCGGCTGCATGTAGTTCTATGCAGCCGCGCGCTCCACTCCTGATTGCCGACGCCAGAGCTGAGATTTCACATGCGAGCGACGGACATTTTCGTCGCATGTGTGATCCCGGCCTAAGGCTGTGTTTCCACCATCACGAAACACAGCGCTTTGGACGGAGCGGAAAGTCCGCTCCGCCCAAAGCCCCGCCCTCTAGTGAACACGCGGTGAATCCGGATGTATTCATTGAATACATCCAGAATAATTGCAGGGCTGCATAGCCCTGTGTTATTTCCCTTGCGGCGACGCAGTGTCGCCGCAAGGGAATAGGACATGCTGCGATCTGAAAAGATGCGCAGCATGTCCGTTAACGCAGGTCTGCTGCCTGCGTGTTTTTAAGCCAGCGCACAGCGTCAAACACGCAGCATTTACTGAAGAAATCCGGATGGTGGAAACACACCCTAAAATCGCCAGAATGTATCAATACTTCCAAGGTCGAGAAGTACTTCCCAAACTAAAAGTATGGATATGTCTAAGTTTGTAATTCGCCATTTGACCTTGAGCCCTAAAATATTTATTTTTATCTTTTTGCAAGACAAAATATTTTCTGATTATATCTAAATGAAATTTAGCTATTCTGTAACTTTTCATATCATTTATTATAGCATTTTTTTAAGCATCACTCCAGCGATGATTTTTATTCAGCATTGGAGTGGTGATTTATATGTAAACCCCTGCTGTCGGTCATATACTTACCTTCTGGTGTCTTCACCATTTTTTGGTGCCACTCCGATCCCGAGACGCCAACTTGCGAGTGCAGCTTTTGACTGACCAGAAGTCATAAGATATGTCACATGCTCTCACTTCGAGTCTATGAGAGCCAGAACGAGGCTCCCATAGACTTGTATTGAAAAGTAACCTCTATGTCATTTTTGCTGGAGACCGAAGAGAGAGAAGCTGGAAAACGATAAAGGCGGCGACGGGTGAGTATGAGACAGGGGGCATGGGAATAACATTTAGGCCGGGGTCACACATGCTAGAAATTCGCACGATTCTCATGCGAGTCTCTCACATGAACACCCGACACTGCCACCGGCACTCGGACCGGTGCGTGCGGCTGCATAGAATTACATTCAGCCGCATGCTCCGGTCAGAGTATGGGCAGCAGTGCCGGGTGTTCATGTGAGAGACTCTCGTATGTGTGATCCCGGCCTTAAAGCATGACTCTAGTAGTGCAAAAAAAAAAAACGCTGGAGTGGTGCATTAATCATTGCCTGTCAGGAATTATTGGTAAAAAAAATCACTTAGCTAGCACTTTCACATCTAAGTTGTCATATTGTCCCCTTTGAGCTAAATACATAACTGCAAATGTCTCTCATATCCTGATAGTTTGCAGCATATATGTGCATACTGTATGGCAATATGTTAGCTTGGGTTTGAGGGTATTTAGTTCACAGACGAGCCTATACTATAAAAAACTGTAGAAAATTCTCAGCTAAGAGAGACTTTGAGTTGTATGTGTCCTCCAGCTCTGGATGTCAACAAAAAAAAAATTTTTCATTAATTTACTGCAAAACTCTTAAAAATAGTGGGACATGCTAACACAAAGTTAATGTTTATGAAAAATGTAGAATTCTTCATATTCACAAAGTTTTATTTATATAAAACCAGAAAAAGCCTTTAAGAGACTGTCCAGATTACTAGGTAAGAGAAGGCCCAGCAATCTCAGAAATGTAGTGCACACATGGACAAAGTCATAATGTACAATTTAAGGATGCGTGTAGAAGATGTGTAACTTGTCTATTTCATTAACTCAACACTTTAGCAATATTTTTTAAGCATTTATCTGTCAATTTAACTACTCAGAAAATGTATCCATCTCAAGATGCCCAAATGCTTTATTGACTCCAGTGGATGTGACTGCATGATGATGGTGTATTCATGTCAGAAAGGTCACCTGCACCTGTTTGCCACCACACACACTGACTCTCTAACAGTTTGACCTATATGACTCCAAAAGTGACATTTTAAGGGCCATTAGTCAAATGTTCCTCTGCTGCAGAGTTTTGTACGTTACAGTAGGTGATACGCTAATCCCTAATAGTCACACCTGCTCTGGCAACTGTAATAACTGATTGTCTATGCGGCCTGCCTGGGGGTTACAGGGGCTACTCTTTCTAATAACTGAGGTCAACAATGTGGCAAGAAAGTAGCCTCTTCTTGGGTGGCTTTGCCATATGCCACAAACATTTTTAAGCAACAGCAACAACAAAGATAAAGCAATAAAATATATTAGTCAAACATCTATTCTCATAGTAAAAAGTTACATTCTAAAATCTTATTCCTGTTTACCAGTGTCACCATTCGGGTTATTGTAGAATGTAACAGGAGACATTGATTGAGCAGTGGAGAAGATATCAGCTGAGCCTTCAAACACTCCAGACATTGCTTCTTTTAGCTGTCCCAGAAACAGAGATTTGGTATTTTCATTCACCATTGTTGAAGTCTGGTACTCTGAGTTATAAGGATACTGCAAACATAAAAATAAGTCCAATGAAAATAATGATTGAAGCATAATATCCCCCAAAGTAGTATTTATACCAATCAAGAGTACATGCATGTTGCTGAAATTTATTGAGCTCTTTTTATAGCAAGTGGCAATATTGAATTAAACTGTAGGGACAAAGAAGAGCAAAATAGTGCGTTATTCAGACTACAGACGTTTAAAAATGCGGAAATTGCTCACTTGGTGGTGTTGTGAGAGAGCAAAACTCTAAGAATTGAAGAAATATGAAGAAATGCTGCTAGCATTTCTTCATTAGGAAAACAACATGTTCTTGAGGTTCTTCTGATGAAGAAACGCCAGCAGCACATCATATTGCCTACTTTACATTTCTTCAATGTGGCAATTTTAGCATAAAAGTATTGTTCTTAGATTGACAACCTGTGATAACGGAAAACTTATACCTTGGGGCCCCTTATACACATTAGACCAATCTCGACCAAATCTGCTTCAGGTGGCAGTCTAATGTGAATGGGGTCTCCTGCAAACTGATTGCCGGTGGAAATGTCGATTTGGCATGTCTGATTTGGTATGCCAATTACTTTGTTCTTCTGAAGAAAAGCTACCAACAGAGATGGCTGTCAGTGGCTTTCTCATAGAAACATAGGGGTGCACCGCCAAGGGACAATAGTTGGCAAAACCTGCTGATTTTGGTGGAAACAGATCATCTAATTGCATAAGATTCATCTCACTCTCCCCAACAGTTGTTATTGAGGTAGAGAAGAATCAGTTATATTGAATTTCAGCACCCTATCCTTGTGTTAGGCTGAAGCTGTTTTTGCAGCTTTTATTTATTGAAGATACATGGACATGCTCAACCAAATTGAGTTTGTATATATATGGGTGAATCAAGAAAGTTAGCTGTCGGCTGAACAAGCATTCAAATGACAGTTATTAGAAGGCACAATCAAAGTCCAGGGTCACAGTAAGCTTGCAGTGTAAGCTATTTATTTCAGGAAAAAGCAAAATGCTTGTTCATCAGGTGAAATTATCTTTTGTGCTCCAGAAAAGATCATGATTCCCAGCAGCATACCATCCTGTGCAGAAAAATCAAAAGCACTCAACTTGGAACATTTTTACTGTTGAAGTGTGACACACTGATGCTGAAGCATGTCCTGCGCCTGTATCACCGTAAGCCTGGAGTCACACCAGTGTATCACATCTGATGCGAGAGTCTTGCATGCGATATGCTAATGACCCTCGGCTCCTGCTCTGCTGTGAGCGGGAGCTAAGCATCATGCTACTGTGCTACGATCCTCTCACACAGACAGGATTGGAGCACAGCTGTGGAGGAGGAGGAGAAATTAATTTCTCCATCTCCTAAGCTACCGGTGTTGGCGCATATTGCACCGCACTCGGATGACATCAGAGTGATGTGCACTGTGTCACTCGCACCCATATATGTCTTGGTGCCAATAGCAGCATGCTGCGATTGTTCTCACATGCCGATTCGGCATGAGAAAATAATCGCAGATCTGAGCTGCCCTATAGAGTAACAGTGGGCCGAGTGCTGTGCAATACTTTATCGCATAGCACTCGGCCTTATTGTACGGTAATATAACTCCGGCCTAACCCTCCTACTCTATGGATTAAATGACTTATTGAAAAAAGACCCGGGATGGGTTGGAAACAGCACATTGCCAGTCGCATATTTCCCTACAACCAGAACTAAGTTGTTACGTTGCACTAATAAAACTTCAGCAGCAAAAATATTCCAAGCTTGAGGGCAATTGATTTTTCTATTGCTATTTGGGTTGCTACTCAGATCAACCCTCACCTCCTTATCACGCTGAGTGCGCACCAAATCGATCTACACCGTCCTGGGAAAACAGGACTTGTGCTGCAAAGAACAGTCTATGAGCGCTAAATGATCCATCACAGATTGTTCAGTAGACACCTTTAACAGTGGTCTGCCTGCCTAAACAGGCTATTTAACAACTGCTAATTGTTCAATAATTACTAATGGTCGATTGTTTAATGCCACAAATTTGTTAATGCTAAAGTAGCCTTAAGGAGGTTCATGTCTTACAGTCTAAATAAGGCTAGGGTCACACTTAACGTATGAAAAATCGGTCTGAGTCTCCCTGCTGAGAGTCGCATAAGTGTTCTCCGTATTGTCATCCGTGTGCAATGCGATGATGCGATATTCTCGCACCTATCTATCCGTATGACATCCGTATGACATGCGTATAGCTTTACATTTCTCACTGATTTTCCCCATTAAATATAATAGCTCAATGGGCTGAAATGAGAAAAATGCTTGCGTATGTCTCGCAAGCTACACTGATGGTCCGTGTGGTGTCCGATTTTTTCTCGCATCCATAGACTTGTATTGGCAAAACTTGGCCGATATACGCGATTTCTCTCACATGCAGGATACCACTGAGAAAAAAAATGGTGATGGGAGCTGCCCCATAGATTAACAATGGTCCGAGTGCTATGCAATGTTTTCTCACATAGCAATCGTCCGTATTCAGCGCTAGTGTGACCCCGGCCAAAAAGTGCTAAAATATGGTCATATTATGGTCATGTAAAACATTTTTATTGGCCATAATTTAATTATTAGGGGGTTAATGGCTTAGACTTTTTTTAATTTAACATGGCATTAAAATTGCTGGGAGCTCTCAATCTACTGAAATTAGTTCCAAACTAAGACCTTGGGAACAATGTCTTTACAGATCCATACACTCATGTTGAGGATTAAATTTCAGCAGTATGTTTATTTCAAACCCATAAGTATCTTGTGCCAAATTAAAGCAGAAGAGGTTTTACAGATTTTTGGAAACAAAGCTTTAATTCAACAGTACACATGGAATATATATTTCAGCATTAGTATCACTCTGACATGACATGTATAAGAACAATGTACATGAGTAGAGCCACACTCCACAAAATAGCAATAAATTCCTACAAAGGATATAGTACTGATAGCCAAAAGTTAATAGAAAATATTTAATCAATGCAGAGTTCATAACTTGAAACTTTACATCTGATAAATGACTGGACTTAATCTGTGTTTATTCCTTTTCTGAAGAAGGGAGATGCTACCGATTATGAAAACCATTAGACTATTACACTCATACCTCATGCCAGCAAAAAACTACTGAGGATCCTACAAAGACGATTACAGTGTTACTTTGACAAAGAGCTGCCACAAGAACAAGCAGGATTCAGAAAAGGCACAGGAACCAGAGATGTGATTACTAACATCGAAAGGATAATGGAAAAGGCCAAAGAATACAAGGAGACCCATTTTTGCTTCACTGACTACAGCAAAGCCTTCAACTGTGTTGATCACAAGAAACTTTGGAATACCATGACGGATATAGGTGTGCCGAACCATCTAATCATCCTCAATAGGAACCTTTACATTGACCAAGAAGCAACAGTCCAAATGGAACACAGCGACACAGCATGGTTCAAAGTAGAGCAAGGCGTCAGACAAGGCTGCATCCTGTCGCCATTTCAAGAAGGCTAGACTTGCCAAAAAAGAAGAAGCAATCAAAATTGCTGGAAGAATCTTCAACAAACTTAAATACATAGATGATACAACATTGATAGCAACAAGAATAGAAGGAATCAAGGACTTATTACAGAGTGTCAAGATGGAAAGCCCGAACATGGGACTGCTACTCGGCACAAATAAGACAAAGATATTGACTACTGTCAGGTACGACTGGGACACATTTGAGATGTACCGCGACTAACTGGGAATTGTAAAAGACTTCAATCTACTCGATTTGATGCTAACTCAAGATGCAGCAACGATACGAAAAGTCAAAAGTCAATACGAGAATAGCTTTTCTGTGTTCTTTTCTTAAGGATGGGAAACCTAGATGATAAAGGAACAAGACAGAAGAATTGACGCTTTCGAAATGTGATGCTGGAGAAGGATGTTATCAATACCATGGATGGTACGAAAAACAAACAAATCAATTTTGGAACAAATCAAGCCAAAAAATGTCACTTGAAGCAAAGATCATCAATCTATAACTTGCCTACTTTGGACACTTCATATGTAGAGAGCAATCACTGGAGAAGGATATCATGGTTGGAGAATACAGGGAACAAGACAAAGAAGAAGACCAGAGCAATCCAATGGCTTAATACTATCAAGATAATGGCAGAGAATGCAATGGTGGACATATCTAGTCTTGGACAAGAGCATTAATGCATTAAGTTGCCATGGCTAGAGACTGAGCCGAAAACCAATAGAAAGAAAAAATCTATGACGAGCGTAAAATGATCTATGACATCACTGTGATGTATATATTCATGTTGCTCTAAACCAATTACTATTTATTAATAAATTGATCCCTTCTGCTTCAGCAGATGCCAGGATCTCCTGGCATTGACTGCTTCTTTACACATGGGATCAGTATGATGGATAAACCTATCATGTCGCACTAATTAAATAGGGTTTTCCCCTTTCACAAAAGTAAACCTCAAACACTTTAAATACCTAAAATAACAAACAGAGCAGGGATTCACCATACTACAGGATTTCCCAAAACAAAGTACATTTAACCCCTTTACCCCCAAGGGTGGTTTGCATGTTAATGACCACGCCAATTTTTATAATTCTGACCACTGTCCCTTTATGAGGTAATAACTCGGAACGCTTCAATGGATCCTGGTGATTCTGAGAATGTTTTCTCATGACATATTGTACTTCAATATAGGGGTAAAATTTATTTGATATAACTTGTGTTTATTTTGAAAAAATGGGAAATTTGGCAAAAATATAGAAAATTTTGCAATCTTCCAACTTTGAATTTTTATACCTTTAAATCACAGAGATAGGTCACAGAAATACTTAATAAGTAACATTTCCCACATGTCTACTTTACATCAGCACAATTTTGGAACCAAAATTTTTTTGTTAGGAAGCCTAAAAGCGACACCATCTAAAAATTGCACCCCTCAAGGTGCTCAAAATCAAAATTTTATTAACCCTTCAGTTTCACAGGAATTTTGGGAATGTTTTAAAAAAATTAACATTTAACTTTATTTCTAAAAAATTAAATTGATACAATTTTTTATTTTAACCAAGTGTAACAAGGAAATTGTTGTGCAATTTGTCCTTAGTATGCTTGATACCCCATATGTTGGGGTAAACCACTGCTTGGGCACATGGCAGAGCTCGGAAGGAAGGAAGCACCAGTTTGACTTTTTCGGCGGGATCCACATGCGAGGAAATCGTCTGACACTCGCATGTGAAATCCATCTCTGGCGCCAGCAACTCGGGAGTGGAGCGAGCGGCTGCATGTATTTATATGCAGCCGCTCGCTCCACTCCCGAGTGCGGCGCCATAGCTGGGATTTCACAGCGAGTGTCGGACGATTTCCTCTCATGTGTGATCCCGGCCTTCATCACAAAATTGGCTGGAATTGAGACGCCATGTCACGTTTGGCGAGCCCATGATGTGCCTAAACAGTGTAAACCCCCACAAGTGACACCATTTTGGAAAATAGACCCCCCCAAGGACTTATCTAGATGTATGGTGAGCACTTTGAACCCCCAGGTGTAGAGCTGTAAAAATAAAAAATTATATTTTTTCCACAAAAATGATCTTTTCACCCCCAATTTCTTATTTTACCAAAAGTAACAGGAGAAATTGGACCCCAAAAGTTGTTGTGCAATTTCTCTTTAGTACAACAATACCCCATATGTAGGGGAATACTAATTTTGAGGCACAGTGCAAAGCTCAGAAGGGAAGAGGCGCCATGTTGGAGTTCAGATTTTGCTAGAATGGTTTGAGGGTGCCAGAACAACAGAAACCCCTATACATGAACTCATTTTATAAACTACACTCCCCAATGAATTCATCTAGGGGTGCAGTGATCATATTAACACCACATGTGCCTCGCAGAATTTTATATCACTGAGCGGTGAAGAAAGAAGAAATTACATTTTTACCACTAAAATGTTGTTTTAGCCCAAGTTTTTAATTTTTCTAAGGGCTAATAGGAAATTTTTTTACAACAAACTGAGGTCCATTTTTTCCTGAGTGTGCCATTACCCTACATGTATTCAGGAAATATTTTTCAGGCACAGTGCAAAGCTCAGAAGAAAAGGAGCACCAGATTTTATTGTTATGGTTTGCAGGTGCTAGGACCCACTGGGAGAGTCCATGAGGTGCCAGAACAGCAGAATCCCCCCATAAGTGACCTCCATTTTACAAACTACACTAGAGTTGAGCGAAACAGGTTGGTCAAATTCATAAGTCGCCGACTTTAGCCAAAGTGGGGTTTTGCAGACCGAAACCCGACCATTGCATGAGGTCGGCCATGCAGTCAGCAAAACGAGCGCCAAAGTCGGATTTCCCAGAATGCTTGCAGGTGCCTTGTTGTCAGCCAATGAGCAAGGACGTACACTGTGGGCAACGAGATGACATGTGAAGTGTCCACCACCATAGTAGAGAAGGGAATTGCAGTGATTGGCTTGCTTTGGGGTCGGGTAGGGTTACAGTCGGAACTCCGACTTTTTCCGATAGTGGGCCGATTTCGTTCGACTCGACTTTTGATAAAGTCAGGTGGTCCGAAACACGACTCGACCCTCCCGGAGGCAAAGTCGCTCATCTCTAAACTACACCTCTCAATGAGTTCATCTTGGGGTGCAGTGATCATATTGACACCATAGGTGTGTCACAGAATTTTATTTCATTGGGCAGTAAAAACAAACTAACTAAATTTTTGCCACTAAAATTTTGTTTTAGCCAAAGATTTTACATTTTCACAAAAGAAGTGAGTAAAAATGACACCAAAATTTATCCCACAATTTCTACTGAATGTGGCAATACCCCATATGTGGCTGTACAGTACTACTTAGCCATACGGAGAGACTCGGGAGGAACGGAGCACTATTTGCCTATTCAAGTGAATAGGTCTGTGCACATATCAGTGTGTTTCCACAGACCATGTGTCTGTGGGCAAAATACGCTGACATACCCATTTTTTAATATCAGCATGGGCCACAAAGCGTCACGCACATGTGCATACGCATAACACACATGGATGTCATCCATGTATCACGCATCGGCAAGAAGCGTTACAGTAAGTGCTGTTCCCTGGCGCCGGGTGCTGAACACTGCTCTCATCATTCTCCCCTGCTCTGCCAGCGATCGGTGCGAGCAGGGGAGAATGATGAGAGTTACATTTAAGTGATAAAAGAAACAGCAGGCAGCGGCTGATGGGACTATTACTTCCATCAACCTACCCCTGCTGCTGTTAATAACAGTGACAGCAGGAGCAGCTGATGGGGTATTCATCAGCCATTGCCTGTGCTATAAATAAATGAAAAAAACGGCGTGGGTTCTCCTGTATTTTCTATAACCAGCCAGGCAACACTCACAGCTGGGGGTTGTAACCCTCAGCTGTCATCTTCAGAATAGAAGGGTCCCCACACTGTTTTTTTTTTAATTTAAATAAATAATTTTGAAAAATTGCATGCCCCCCATTTTTGACAGCCAGCCTTGCTAAAGCTCACAGCTGGGGGTTGGTATTCTCAGGCTGGTAAGGGGCCATGGATATTGACCACCCCAGGCTAAAAATAACAGCCCGCAACTGCACAGTAAAGGCACATCTATTAGATGCGCAAATTCTGGTGCTTTGCCCAGCTCTTTCGACTTACCTCACAACAAAAATGTTAACTTCACAGAGAAAAAATATTTTACCTCACAGAAATTGTGAGTTTGCAGCTGCGATCCCATGCTCTCTTATCTATATACTCTTTTGTTTCCTCCCCTAACTTGTTATATTATCACACCATGCTCCTGCACAGTCCGGCTCAGCCATTAGACTTTCTTCACACGTCCATATTTAAACATGTATGTGAAAAACCGGTACTGGTTCCATTAGTGTCATCAGTGTGTCATCAGTGTGTCACTGTTTACCATCATTGTTTTTCCAGTATGATTAAAGAAAGAAATTACTAAGCTTCTGCTTAACTTTGCAAGGTTAAACACATACAGCACACATGATTATACATTGATGAACACCCAATTCTTACACTGTAGCTGGTCCGAACAATGAAAGCAATTGTTACCATTTACCTTTTGTGTCTCCTCTATCTCCTCATAGATTGTAAGCTTGCGAGCAGGGCCCTCATTCCTCTTGGTATCTACTTTGATCTGTGTTTATTGTTATGCTGTAATGTCTATTGTCTGTACAAGTCCCCTCTATAATGTAAAGTGCTGCGGAATATGTTGGCGCTATAGAAATAAAATTATTATTATTATTATATTATTGATGGTATCCGTGAGCTGTATGTTTTTTCACGGACCCATAGGCTTGTACTGGCCCTTGTCTTCTGTGCTGCCAGAAAAAAACAGACATTTCTCTGTGTGTTTTGCACTGACACACGATCAGTGTTAAAACACGGACATGTGGATAACACCATAGATTACAGTATAAAGTACGTGTGCAATCCGTGAAAAAAGTGTATACCATGTGTACTGGAAACACAGACATGTAAAGGAGGCCTTACACAGCAGGGGCACATTTATAAGATTATCTCAGCACAGGAACATTTTTTAACACATCCAATTATGGAATTTATGTTTATTCCAAGATCTATTGATTAAAATGTATTTTGTTTGTAGGAAAACCCTTTTAACCCCGTAACTATGGCAGGATGTCAGTTCCCGCACCATGACAGACTATGCCCGTCATGCACTGTCACTGCATGTAAACACGCAGTGACAGTTCCGTGCTGACAGCTGTCACAGATAGCTAAGAGGCATGGGAAAAGGTGCAGGGAATCATTCCATCGGTTCCCGCACCCAGATCAACTGTGATCGCGCAGTCAATCTGACTGACCGATCACAGCATGACCGTGCAAGAAACGCTGCCAGTGGCTGAGCACTCTGGCTGTTAGCCCCCTAATTGCTGCGATCGAGCGCGATCGCAGCATTCAGGAGGGAGGCAGAGGGACAGGCGCTCCCTCTGTCTTCAGATCGGCATCCCCGCGACGTCATCACGGGGCCCAATCGTTGCCATGGTGACCCGGGGTCGTCATGACGACCCCGGGTCATCAAGCTACGGAAAGCCTCTGAGACCATGCTCACAGTATGGTGTCAGAAGCTTTGAGTATAGGTATAATGAACTGCAATGCTAGTGCATTGCAATGCATTATACCTGCAATCAAAGAGAAAAACGTGAAAGTCCCATAAAGGGACTAGGTAAAAAAGAAAAATTTAAAAAAAAATATGTAAAAAAAATTACAAAAAAATAACAATAAAGCATTAATAAATACATATTTTTATGTAAGAAAACAAAAAACAAAAAAGTACACGTTTGGTATCGCCGCGTCCAGAACAATCCAATCTATAAAAGTGTCACACTGGTTAACCCCTTCAGTGAATGCTGTAAAAAAAACACACAAAAAAGTAGCAAATTATCATCATACTGCTTGGAAAAAGAGGAATAAAACGCGGTCAAAAAGACGAATATAAATAAAAATATTATCACTGAAAACGCCATCTTGTCGCAGCTCCATCAGTGGAAAAATAAAAAAAGTTAAAGCTCTCAGAATAAGGCGATGCAAAAATAATTATTTTTTCTGCAAAAGTTTTTATTGTGTAAAAGCGCCATAACACAAAAAAAGATATAAATGTGGCATCGCTGTAATCGTACTGACACGAAGAATAAAGCTGCCTTATCAATTTTACCACACGCAGAACGGATAAAAAAAAAATTCCTGAATTACTGGGTTTTGTTCAGTCAGACTTCAAAAAATCGGAAAAGAAAGCGATCAAAAACTGTCATGTGACTAAAATTGGAACCAATAAAAACGTCAGCTCGTCCCACAAAAATCAAGACCTCACATGACTCTGTGGGACGAAATATGGAAAAATTATAGCTATCAAAATATGGCGATGCAAAAACTTCTTCTTGCAAAAAAAGGGTCTTTTAGTGTGTAACAGAAGCTAAACATGAAAAAAGGCTATAAATCTGGTATCGCTGTAATCACACCAACCCAAATAAAGTCGCCTAATCACTAATACCGCACGAGGAATGGCAAAAAATTTAAATAAAACCAATTCTTCACCTGCTGTGGATTTGTTCATTCTGCCATCCAAAGATCGCAGTAACGCTTGGTGCATATTTATCCTGCGCTCTACGCTGAGCGATTGCAAAGAGGTTTCCATGTAAATCTCTGAAATATGCGATTCAGACATAACCAAAGGCGGAAGATTCCCTATAATGAGGCAGATGGAGGCACTGTGAACGCCATAGGACCTGTGATCCAGCGGTGTCTGCCTTTTTCGGCGTGCATAAAACACAGTTCACCATAGTTTTGTGAACCTCTGAAAGGAAGGACAATGCTGAACAGAGGCCAGATGGAGTCCAGAATAAGTCTGCTGCCTGATTATAGTGAATGGATCCCTCAGGGGTTTCATCTGTCACGTAGCTCAGAGATTTAGATGGAAACCCCAAAGTATGTGCTCAGCGTAGAGAGCTGGATAAATGTGATCACAAACGTTATGAAAAATGTTTGCAATAAAAGCTTCAACTCAATCCACAAAAAGTCCCCACTCAGGTCTGTCATCTGTTAACAGAAATATAGGAGGCTTCCACGTTACTGGTAGTACAAAGGCTCTGGAAAAAAACAAAAGAAATTCAGCAAATTCTGCGCTTCCAAATCCAAATGCCCCCCTTGCTTTTCAGCCCCAGTGTGCAAAAACCATCTATAGCATTCACATTTGTCAGGGGTATAATTTCCAAAATGGGGTCACTTGGGGTGGAATGGCTCTGTATATGGTGTCTGCAAACTATTCTAGGAAAATCTGCGCTCCAGGAGGCAAATAGTATTCCATCCCTACCGAGACTCTGCGTATGGCTACGCAGTACTGTATAGCCACATATGGTGTATTTCTATATTCAGCAGAAATTGTGGGACACAATTTTACCCACTTCTTGTGTGAAAATGTTAAATCTGGGGCTAAAACAAAATTTTTGTGGTAAAAATGTAATTATTTTTTCTTCACTGCCCAATGGTATAAAATTCTGTGACACACCCTTGGTATCAATATGATCATGACACCCTAAAATTAATTAATTGAGAGGTGTAGTTTGTAAAATGGGGTCATTTATGGGGCGTTCTACTGTTCTGGCACCTCAGGGGCTCTCCCAGTGGGTCATGGCACCCTCAAACCATAATAGTAAAATCTGCACTATAATTTGGTGCTCCTTCCATTTTGAGCTTTGAACTGTGCCTCAAAAGTAGTTTTCACCCACACATGGGGTATTGGCACACTCAGGAGAAATTGCACAATAAATTCTGGGGTCCATTTTCTCCAGTTACCCTTGAGGAAATAAAAAATTTGGGGCTAAAATAAAATTGTGGGGGAAAAATATTTTTTTTTAAAGTTTCTTAGCTCTGCTATAAACTTCTGTAATGCACCTGGTGGTTCAAGATGCACACCACACATCTAGATAAGTTCCCTGAGGGGTCTGGTTTCCAAAATGGTATCACTTGTGGGGGTTTCCATTGTTTAGGCTTATCAGGGGCCCTCCAAAAGTGACATGGCAAAGTCAAACCTTTCTCCTTCCCTTCTGGGTCCTGCCGTGCAAACAGTGGTCCCAAACAGTAGTCTTCCTCCAAACATGGGGTATCGACGAACTCAGGAGAAATTGCACAACAATTTTTGGGGTCCATTTTCTCCTGCTACCTTTGTTAAAACAAAAAATTGGTGCTAAAAGATGATTTTTGAGGAAAAATTTGATTTTTAATTTTCACGGCTCTACGTTATAAACTTCTGTGAAGCACCTGGGGGGTTCAAAGTTCTTACCATGCATCTAAATGCAACCCTAGAGGGGTTTAGTTTCCAAAATGGGGTCACTTGTGGGGGGTTTCCACTGTTTAGGTACATCAGGGACTCTTCAAATGCAACAGGCGTCCAATCTCAATTCCAGCCAATTTTGCATTGAAAAAGTCAAACGCGCTCCTTCCCTTCCAAGCTCTGCCATGCGCCCAAACAGTGGTTTACCCACACATATGTGGTATCAACATACTCAGCACAAATTGCTCAACAACGTTTGGAGTCCAATTTCTCTTGTTACCCTTTGGAAATTAAAAAATTGGAGGACAAAAAGATAATTTTTGTGGAAAAAATATGATTTTTTATTTTCACGGCTCTACGCTATTATTAATTTCTGTGAAGAACTTGGGGGTTGAAGGTGCTAAACACATATATCTAGATAAGTTCTTTGGGGGTCTAGTTTCCAAAATGGGTTACTTATGGGGGTTTCCACTGTTTAGGTACATCAGGGACTCTCCAAATGCAGCATGGCGTCCAATCTTAATTCCAGCCAATTTTGCGTTGAAAAAGTTAAACGGCGCTCCTTCCCTTCCGAGCTCTGTCATACGCCCTGTGGTTTACCCCACATATGGGGTATCAGCATACTCAGGACAAATTGCACAACAATCTTTGGGGTCCAATTTCTCCGGTAATTTTTTGGAAAATAAAAAATTGGGGGAGAAAATATCATTTTTGTGGAAAAAAATATGATTTTTTATTTTCACAGCTCTACGTTATTAACTTCTGTGAAGCACTAGGAGGATCAAAGTGCTCACCACACATAAGTTCCTTAGGGGGTCTAGTTTCCAAAATTGGGTCACTTAAGGGGGGTTCCACTGTTTAGGTACATCAAGGGCTCTCCAAATGCAACATGGCGTCTGCTTTCGATTCCAGCCAATTTTACATTCAAAACCTCAAATGGTGCTCCTTCCCTTCTGAGCCCTGCCTTGTGCCTAAAGAGTAGTCTTCCTCCACACATGGAGTATCAGTGTGCTCAGGAGAAATTGCACAACAAATACTGTGGTTCATTTTCTCCTGATACCCTTGACAAAATAAAAAAAATTGTGTCTAAAGTAAAATTTTTGTAAAAAAAAGTTATGTGTTCATTTTTTCCTTCCACATTGCTTCAATTCTTGTGAAGCACCTAAAGGGTTAATAAACTTTTTGAATGTGGTTTTGAACACCTTGAAGGGTGCAGTTTTTAGAATGGTGTCACTTTTGGGTATTTTCTGTCATATAGGCCCAGGGCTGGCTCCAGGTTTTTGAGGGCCCTGGGCAAAAGAGTCTCAGTGGCCCCCTCTTTAACACATACCACGATTCATGATGCACAGATACAGCAGAGAAATATAGGTATAGTACAATGCCAGATTTCACTTCTTACATGAGTGATAGCGCCTGACTCAATGCAAGTCAATGGGTGCAGAAACGCTGCAGATCCGCACAAAGAATTGACATGCTACGGAAAAGAACCCGCAGCAAAATCCGCAATGTGTGCACATACCCGAAAATGCAGGTAAAAATCCATGCGTTTTTTATACAGATTTTCAAGCGTTTTTTCATGCGGTTTTGTATGCATTTTTGTAGGCTAAATAAAGATCTATTATTTACCAAAAAAAAAAATTGTGATGTCATTTCTTGTTCACCTCTTCATTTCCCCCCCACCCAGCTCATTCTCTTCTCCCCCGCTGGGCTCATCCCCCCGGGCTCATTCTTATCTCACCCGCTAGGCTCATCTCACCCGGGCTCATTCTCATCTCTCCCGCTGGGCTCTAACCCCCCCGGCTCATTCTCATCTGCCCCGCTGGGCTCATCCCCCCAGGCTCATTCTCATCTCTCCCGCTGGGCTCATCCCCCCCGGGCTCATTCTCATCTCCCCCGCTAGGCTCATCTTCCCCCGGGCTCATTCTCATCTCCCTCGGGGGCCGGGCTCATTCCCCCCCTCATTCTCCCCTGGCTCATTCCCACGATGACGCTGCTCATTCTCAACCCGGCTCACTCTCCCCAAGGGCGAGTCATTCTCTTCATCCTCACGCCACTTGTATGCATGGCTGCGTGCCGGCTGGGCACGCCGCTCACCTGAGTCCTGGCACGGTCGCTGCATGTATGTCCAGCCATGCGCCGGTATCTTTTTCCTGTGAGAGCGCGCGGTCACATCCCGTGGTACCGCTCAATAAGGTAATGAATATGGGCGTCACACCTATATTCATGACCTTAATGACAGTGCACTCACACAGGAAAAAGAGCCAGAGACCATTGGAGCTGCAGGTACCGCTGGAGGAGGTGAGTATGATGTCTTGCGGAGGGCAGGGGGTGGGGGGAGGGGGACCGACCCCGGACTTATAAAATAAAACCTTGCTCGGGTGCAGAATGGCCCCCCCCATCTTGCCAGGGCCCCGGCACTTGCCCAGATACGCCGGGTGCTGACGCCAGCCCTGTATAGGCCCCAAAAGTGACTTCAAATGTGAGGTGGTTCCTAAAAAAATGGTTTTGTAAATTTTGTTGGAAAAATGAGAAATCACTGGTCAAGTTTTAACTCTTATAACTTCCTAACAAAAATAAAATTAAGTTTCAAAAATTGTGCTGATGTAAAGTAGACATGTGGAAAATGTCAGTTATTAACTATTTTGTGTGACATAATGCTCTGATTTAGGGGCATAAAAATTAAAAGTTTGAAAATTGTGAAATTTTCTAATTTTTTGCCAAATTTACATTTTTTTCACAAATAAACACAAGAAATGTTACCACTATCATAAAGTACAGTCTCAGAATCAGCAGGATCCATTGAAGCGTTCCAGAGTTATAACCATATAAAGTGACAGTGGTCAGATTTCAAAATTAAGGCCTGGCCATTAACCTACAAAGTGGCTCGGTCCTTAATGGGTTAAGTATCAGTGTTTTGGCTGCAGCAGGGGCATCATGTTGACAGTGTGCATCACCTCTGTAGCCAATCACTGAGCTTAGCAGCGGTGTCGATGTAAGCAGCATACACATGAACATGACAAGGACATTATCTCCTGCTTACATGTATAAACAGAACCCATCTATTCTACGAGAGAATGTACATTGTGTAGACCTTACATTTTCACCTGGAAGCTAGATGTTCTAGAACTGACAACCTTTCTTGAGCTCTTTAGCAAACAATATACGGTACTTGATTTTTTTTTTATTAGGAAATTTTGAAGATTATATCATGTTCAATCCAAATGGGACGTTTTTGCTGAAGTTCCACTTTATAATTCTCATGACAATGAATTAATCTGGTCAACACAAGTGAACTTTGCACTGGACAAAAATTAAAACAGATTGAGAAAATACATGAAAAATTGCATTGAATCCTAGACAAACAGCAGCTGATTTGTAAGGGTTTACACAAGTTTTCGCCAGAAAAAAACATCATGCCACTGTATGTTATTGTAAAAGACAAATTAAAGTGAAGAATAAGGGCTGCCGCTTAACTTAATGGACTACAGCACAACACAACCCTGAGATCCATCATAATTGCTGCAACAGATCCTTCATTTAGCCAGTGAATTGACATGCCTAAAACTATTCATGGCAGTCATAAATGGATTTATTAGGGGACCCATGAATAACACCCTAAAGAAAACTCGGGCTGAAATGCTGGCTTTTCAGTTAAGACACAGTTAGGGCAGCTGCAAGTGGACTCATACATCAATCACTGAGACAAGAGCAAACATACAGTAGCCTACTTGTTCACACCCCCAATAATTACCAGGAGGAAATTGGCTGCCATTTCTCATTAAATGGGAAATCAAGTGCAAAATATAAAATGAATAGTTTAAAACTAGAAAACTAAGAGAACTTATAGTGCAAAAGCTGCAATCTGCTGCAAAACAGTCCTAATAGCTTTTTATGGTGGTTTGTGGCTGATATATGGAAATAATGGATACCCTAAGTATCTGTGGAAAATCAATTATTGTCCACCTGTTTCGGCTTGTTGTTTTATTTTGCACTGTTTATTTTGTACAGATCACAACTTATGCAATGTTTCCTTCTGGCTTTTTAGATCCAAAAAGAAATTTAGAATTTTGTTGGTGTCTTCTAACCTACATGTGTAATAATTATAGTATAACAGCTCCCAGGAAAAAAAATGAATGAGACTGAAATCCATGAGAAAATAGTTTATATCACACAAATATGTTTATGATATACAATAAATACCAAACTACTGATTTGATTTAGTAAAAATGATCCCTTTAGAAGCAAGTTATAAAACACAAGTCTGACTATAAGGCCGGTGTCCCACTTGCAACTGCAATGCGATAAACTCGTACGAGTCTCTTGCCTCAATACCTGACACTGCCGCCGCACTCTGGACCGGAGTGTGCAGCTGCATGTATTTCTATGCAGCTGAACGCTCCGATCCGAGTGCCGGCGGCAGTGCCAGGTATTGAGGCGAGAGACTCGCGCGAGTTTCTCGCATTTCAGTTGCAAGTGGGACACTGGCCTAAGGCTACGTTCCCACGAAGAGCTTTTGGTGAGTTTTTGATGTTGCAGATTTTCTGCACCTCTTGCATAAAATAGGTTAAGTGCATTTTTTCAAAAGTATGCAGTGTAAAAAACTCACTAAAAACTCATCTTCGGAATGTAGCCTAAATATTAGTTTTCAAAAGTATTGGAGATAGACTGAAGCTCAATTCGGTCAAGTATTTACTCCATTTCATAAAACACTTTATAAAAAGTCAAGCAAAATTTTGCGTAAAGCCAAGTTACATAAAAATTTAGCAACTTTTGGTGTTTTCATGCAAGTTTCGGGCTGGAGTGTAACAAATTCTTCAAAACTGTTGCCGTTTCTGGTGAGGTGCACAGAGGTCAAGCGACTAATAAGATAATTCGCATTAATTAATTGGTGTGTGCCTCTTAATGAATTTGGCACATTTTATTGCTGCACACCTTCATTAAGACTGGAGTACGAAACCAAACCAAATCCAAAGTATGTGTAAAGTTGCTCAGGATTGTATGGAGATTTAAATTGTGAATAGCTGTAAACATTAATGCTGGCTATGCACACAAGATAGCTGTTGGCTAAACATTCGTTAGGTAGACTGCTTTCTCTCCTGGCTGAGCGTTCATGTATTTTCAACAGAGGAGAGGTTAAAGCCACTGGCAGACACCTCAAGCTACGGTTTTTATCACTTGAAAACACTAGGGTTGGCCTATAATATTCCAACCACTGATCTTTCTCTCCCCCAGCATCAACTGTGGGAGAGAATAGGTAGGCCCCCACATCAGATGGTTAGCAGGTCCTGCCAATATCAAAGGGTTCAGATGAAAAATATTTGACAGTAGCTTTTCTTCAACCACAATACACTAAGATTGAACATGTTGAAATCCAACAAACCATTGCTCACTATTGCCTGACATTTCTATAGCCACATTTATTTTATGTACTTTTGTATTAACTGGTAATTTTTAATTAATTTAACATACTGAGAAAAAAATGGGCATAATTGGCAATATTAGAGATGAGTGGATTGATCTGCTCTGAATTGACTTTGAGTTATATTTCCTGAAATTCACAGGCGAATTCTGACATTTTGAGATTTGATTTGTGCAGATCTAAAAAACAAAAATGTGCAGTACCATTTTACACATTTTGAAGATTGCAGCAGCCAGATAGTGGGCTCATGACATCACATTACACTACTGTACAATACATGGTTTAACTAATCAGAGCCAGTCAAAGGAACTATTACAAGGAGTATAAAAGATGAGGTCAGGGCAAGCAGTGGCCATTATAAGATTTTATAACTTAGGGAAAGGAAGTCAGATTTCACAGCTTCATAGGGATGGAAATGGGTCTAATCTGATTGCGGTGTACTATTGTGGTACTCTCAGTGTGTGAACAATACACTCCCTGACAGAAGTTATGTCGCTTATCCATGTTATATAAACAAAAGCTTATAACCTGACGTTAAATTCATCCATTAGTTGTATAAATTATTCTTTTGAAAGCTGAAACCCTCCAAAATGTGGTTTAGGTTAAGAAAATAAAATGGCCTCAATGCAGAAATATTGAGCATTTAATGAACACAGAATGGTCAGATTTTGGCAAGACAAAAGTTTTGTCGCCCACAGAAAGTAATGTGATATTCAAACAAATAATTAACTTAAAATACAAATATATGTTGCATAACATTGGTGAATGAAGTTGTGGTGCTATTAGAGTCATATTTAATATTTTGTGTGACTTCCATGAGCTTGAAGGACTGCATCCATGCGGTTCAACAATGATTCATACAATTTATTAATGAAGTCATCAGGAATACCAAAGAATGCAGTCTTACATGCCTCCCAGAGTTCATCTAGATTCTTTTGTCTTCCAAGCTTCCTCTTTCATCCTACCCCAGACATGCTGAATGATGTTCATGTCTGGTGACTGGGCTGGCCAGTCCTTGAGCACCTTGATCTTTTTGCCTGGAGGAACTTTGTTGTAGAGATGGATGTATGAGATGGAGCACCATCCTGCTGCAGAATTTGATCCCTTTTATGATTTGGAATAAAAGAGGTAGCTAATACTTCTTGATATTTTAGGCTATTGATATTGCCTTTCACCTTGCAAATGTTTCACACACCCCCATACTGAATGTAACCCCAGACCATGATCTTTCCACTACCAAATTTCTGGGTTTATTTTGGATCCATATGGGCTCCAGTAGGTCTCCTGCAGTATTTGCTGCGGCTGTGGTGTAATTCTACTGAAGATTCATCAGAGAAATCCACCTTCTGCCACTTTTCCAGCATCCATCTGTTTAGCAGTCTGTGGGACTTTGCAAATGCCACATGGTTTTTTATTTGCATTTTATTTAGTGCTGGCTTCTGGGCACTGATTTGACCATGGAGGCCATTTCGAGACAGAATCCTACAAACTGTTCTAGTTGACACAGGACTTGTGGTGACCAGGCCTGTTGGAGCTCTGCTGCAGTGGAAGAGGGGCTTGCTTTGGATTTTCTAACTAACAAACGTTCCTCTTGCGGGTCTGCCGGATCTGGGCTTGTCAAACACATCTCCAGTCTCTTCAAATCTTTTTTAAATTCTTTGTACTTGATGCTGAGACACATTAAAGGTGTCAGCCACCTCTGCAGTGGATCTGGTCTTCAGCCTCTTGATAATCCAGGCTTTGGTCGCAGGGTGGATTTTTGGCATATTGTCAGAGCTCAAGTTGCAGTTCAAGTGAAGGTCTGGGGTGCTGGGTTTCTTTTTATAGACACCCACTAATTAACTGATCATTTACTGAGCATAGGTGAGGATGTAAACTAGGATTGAGTGCATTATATGACCAGGCGACAAAACTTTTGTCTTGTCAAAATCTGACCATTCTGTGTTCATTAAATGATCAATATTTCTGCATTGATGCCAATTTATTTTCTTAACCTAAACCACATTTCAGAGGGTTTCAGCTTTCAAAAGAATAATTTACCCAACCAATGGATGAATTTAACGTCCGGTTATAAGCTTTATTTATATAACATGTATAAGCGACATAACTTCTGTCAGGGAGTGTAATCGAAATAATCAAGTAATGGGGAGGTGCTGGATGTGCAAATTCCGTGTTACTGTGAATTGATTGATCTGTGATATACTCCATTACCACTTTAATAGCTCCTTAATAGCAGCATTTATTTCTTCTTCATACACTGCAAACAAGGAGAGCAGTGTGTCTCTCTTTCCTAATTTTGCTACTGAAAAAAATCCTGAAACCAAGGCTCGTGTGTCAGAGAAAGTGTGCTTATTGACTTGTGAAACTGGCAAGCCCTAATTAATATTTTTTTAATTGATTTTGACTTTTTTGTAAAGTTTCTTTTATAAAGACAAAAAAGTCCCACAATCCAGAAATATAAACAAAACTACCTACTTCACAAAATGTGTGTATTGTAAAAAAAAAAAATGTTATTTTTTTTACACAATTCCTTGTGGTAATAGTCCAATATTATACATATTCACAGCACCCGAATACAGCATCTTGTTACAGCTGCTGGCTTTTGTGACATAAATCTATCTAGTTTTCTTGTTTCAAACTTTTTGTTAGAGGACGGGGAGGTTATTTTTTAAATCTTTACAAATTGAACACTTTTTAAAGCTGGAGTAATTGTTTTAAGAGTCCAGTTTTAACAACCAAACACTTCATGACAAAACTGCATGCTTTTGCCACATGTTCTTTTCTGGCTCTGAACTTATGTGTAGCTACATAGCAACGTGGTTAAGAGGGTATAACTGGAAAAAAAGGAAACAACTTTTGTTGTGATCTGTTTATAATTTTTTTGCTTCTCTTTTTTTTTTAAATTATCCCCTCTTAACCACATTGCTATGTAGCTACACATCGTTTAAGGCCAAGAAAAGAGCATGTGGTAACAGCATGTAGTTTTGTTATGAAGTGTATGGTTGTTAAATTGGACTAACAAAACATTTGTAAAGCCTTAACCTTTTTTGTAATCCATCTATAATTTTCTTAAAGTTTTGAAACAATTTTACTAGTCCAAGTTAACAACCGTACGAGCCACGACAACACTGCTGCCTGTTGGAGCAACTTCCTTTCTATGTGTGTACCTACCTACTGTAGTAGAGTAGTTTTTAGGGTTACAGAAAGAGGGAGTATTTAGAAAGGAGGGAGGGAGTGTTTAAGCCTTTAAGTACAAGGGATTTTTTGGTTTTGCTCTTTTGTTTTTTCCTCACCTTTTTCAAGAGCCATAACTTTTTTTCTATTCCATCGACATAGATACGTGAGTGCTTGACTTTTGCAGGACAAGTACTAATATTGAATGGCACTATTTGTTTTACCATAAATTCGCTGAAGCATGGGAAAAAAATTAAAAGTGTAGTGAAATGCTGAAAAAATGCAATTCTACCATTGTTTTATGGGTTTTGTTTTTCCGGTTTTAATTGTACTGTAAAAACGACCTGGAAACATGATTTTTCAGGTCAGTCCAATTACGGCAATACCAAACATCCACCGACTGTTTTCTATTTAAGTAAATAAAAAAAGTTCAGAATATTGCAAACATTATTGCAAACATTGCTTTGTTTTGCCATTTTCTAAGACCCATACCACTTTTATTTTTTGTTGATGGGGCTGAGTGAGAGTTTGTCTTTAGCACAGTAAGCTGAAATTTTTATTCATGCCAATTTTGTGAACATATAATGCTTTGATTCTTTGATTGTTTATTCTTACCTTTTTTAGAGGAAGTGGTGAAAAAAACTAATTCTGATGGTTTGATTTTGTTTCTCTTTATGGCATTTATCAATTGGGCTAATCTTCTCTATTTCAAAAGATTTGACTTATGTGAATACCTTGATTTGAACTTTTATATTTTTTTAATTATCTTTAAAAACTGTTTTCTTAATTTTTTAAAATGTTTTATTTTTAGTCCCCTTAGGGGATTTCAACCTGCAATCATATGAATAGGAATATACTGTATGTCATATCGCTCATCTCTGTCACAGCAGGATAATGTTGAATCTGACAGCGACATAATCAGCTTGAGTAAGAGTTCTACTGAGTCTACCTTCTCTGCCACCATAACACATAATGTTCTACTTAGCACAATTTCAATTTTGCCAATGACACTTGCTTCTGTTACCCCTGTAGTCTCATAATCTATAGCACTCCGTGGCCTAAGGAAGATATTTCACCAGAACAGCTTCTTTCAGTTGATTTATTGTAACAATCAGCCTTTCTACATGGGGCCGGAAAAGATGAACGAAATTATTTAAATGCCAAGCTGTCTTGCGGGCTCTATGAGCCTTGGTGATAGGCGAGTCTCTGTGATAGCATTATTTGCAGCTGTTAGACAGACTTAACTTATGTAATTCCCACATGTGTTGAGGCTGTCTAACAGCCGTAGAAACTCGAACATAATATACGAGCACTACCAGATGCTCGAATAACACCCGAGCATGCTCGGATAAGACGTTATCTTACCATGTTCGCTCATCACTATTTACCATTCTTTCTGATTGTGAAGTTGTATTTCTGCCACCCAAAACATTCACATATTCATCTAATCCGAACATGTTCCCTCATCACTAGTGGTGAAGCCTTCACTACTATAATCTACTTCTGTTTCCACTGCCTGGCAGTGGTTATTTGTCTCCTTCTATACCTTCTCTGATTCCTAATTAACAGTCAACATGCTCTCCTAGCCAACAGCCACAGGACTCGGCATTAATTTCCACACACTGTCTTTTTTTGCTCATGCAAGGTAAAAAGCACTGTCAAGTGGTTTTTCAGCTTAAAAGTATCACGGAGAAAAGACATACAGCTAACAAGTTGCAGCTGTGCATAAAGCAGCAAATCTCAAGCTGGCTGGCTCCTCATGGATTGCAAGCTGGGCATTGTGAGCAACAATCACTGGAACATCCTGGCTGTCTTACATTGTGCAACATTTATTTACGTCAGTTTTTTATGTCCATATGTGTTCCGTTTTTCAAGGAGTGCAAATACGGACACAGGGACACACATTGTATTCAATGGTGGTGCGCACATGGCAGGTTTTTCACATGGACCATGTGTCCTTGAGAAAAACCAGCAGACATGTGAGGGTTTTTTTGCAAAGCACAGACAAAATGCGTGCTGCACACATTCATACTAATGACACACACATAACATCCGTGTGTCATCAGCGTTACACGTACTGGTGACTGGGAACAAGCGATACAGTTCGCGCTGTTTCCAGGCGCCGCCTGCTGAAGGCAGCTCTCATCATTGTCTCCTGCTCGCACTGATCTCAGTGCAACCAGTAAACAATGATGGGAGTTATATTCAGCAGCAACTGGGTAACTCCTGTGCTAAAGAATTTTAAAAAACCACGGTGTGGGATCCCACGCAATTTTCCTAACCAGCCCACCGCTGGGGGCTGATGTTAATAATCTGGTAGAAGGCACAATACCCCGTAAGGTTCCCAGGCTACTAATAACAACTCACAGCTGTTTGCTTAGCGATTCCTGATCAATGTACAGGGGACCCCAGAAAAAAAATGACATACGATCCCCTTATAAATTCAAATTAGCAAAGGCTAAACAGACAGCTAAGGGTTGATATTAATAGCCTGGGAAGGGGTCAGAGTTATTGTACCCCCTTGGTTAACAACATTAGCCAGCAGCCGCCCTAGGAATGGTGCATCCATAAGATGCTCCAAATCTGGCGCTTAGCCTTGCCCTTCACACTTTCCCTGTAGCGGTGGCAAGTGGGGTAATAGCGTTGAGGTTGATGTCACCTTTGTATTGTCAGGTGATATCAAGCCCTGGGGTTAGTAATGGAGAGACGTCTATAACACACCTCTCCATTACTAACCCCATAGTCATTTTGTAAGACACAGACAAAATAAAGTCCTTTATTTGAAATTAAAATCCACACCATGTTATACAAATTTATTTAAAAATAAAAAGCAAAGTTATACTAATCTTACGCCCATTCCATTGAAGTCCAAGTCCCCTGCAAAAAAACAGAAAACAATAAACAATAACACTCACCTTACGCCCATTCCATTGAAGCCCTTTGCCTCTTGTAAAAAAATAAAAAACAAACATATCCCTCGTTTGTCCAAAGTGATGATTAGCAATACTGTTCCATGCCGTAATCCATGTCTGCAATATGTGGTTTACAACCTTGATGTGGCATGATGCAACTGTCCAGGCTGAAAACCTTAGGCACAATGAGATGCTGCGAGCGGAGCATCAGTGACTAGCGGTGACATCATCAATGTTACCGCAGTTCACTGAGGCTGTGTTCCTATTGGCACTTCACTGTGAGCCGGTATGATGAACTGCGATGACCTTAATAAGATCACCATAACCGTGTTCACTGTTATTGACAGCTGATCCATTATTGACAGCTGATAATGGACACATATCATCTACTGAAGCCCTTTGAAGAGGGTACAATTTGTCAGTAGGTCCATTGTAACAAGAGAGGGAGGAAGAACATCAACTTGTACATGATCATCGCATCCCTGTGTATGTTGGGGGCACAGAGTCCATGTTACATGCTGCATAATGAAGGAGGTGGTAGTGCAAGAGGAGGAGGATCAACAGGCTGGCAGTCAGAGTGAAAATGATGATGACACTGCCCATGACAACCAACCATCGCAGCAGGATGATGAAAGTGAACCAATGGGGTCCTTGGCCATGATGGCCCACATGGCAAGCTGTATGCTGCAATGCTTGTCAGATGACAGGTGTATTGTTATCATCAAACAAAGGGATCAATACTGGATAGGTATTCTTTTAGACCCTCACTATAATTTTTTTTCAAGCTTCTGAAGGGGAATGCCAGTAGACATGTCACTAGGGTAAGTTGTGTTACCTTCTCAGCTACGCTTTTGCTGAGTGGATGCCTGATCACTACATGACTTAGCAGGAGAATCCTCTATGCTCCCTAAAGTCCAATATTGTCACTGTTTGAGGACCTACAATACTCCTGGAGTCCACTAATAATAAAATATCACTGATTTGAGTTGACTACAAAGATAAAATAAAACTTTTATTTACATTATAAAAATAACGTATATCCTATTCCACCGTGCTGTATGCAAGTCTATCCAACAGCTTATCTGACATGAAAAGGTGCAGTATTAGCTATTGGATACTAATGCAAGGCCTAAACTGATACAATAAATATGGTTAAAAAAAGATTGGCAATGTAATTTATACTATCACCAATACCCAGCTAAATTTCTAAGTGGCTGATAGCTGCACTGTCCCTAAAGTCCTAAAAAGGCAGTGGCAACAGTTATAGTCTCTTTGATGTGATGGGCCAGCTGTTTTATCTGTGATTGTGCAAACCTGATGCACTTTAGTAAACAGAGACGCAGTTCTTTTTCCAGCCGGAACCCATACCCCCGATTACGTGGACTTCTGAATTTGCAGATTGGACCAGTGGCAAGAACTGGCCAAATTTGCCATGGGAAAACTGTCATATTAAGCCTTCTGTGTAATGGCACAGAGAGTATCTAGAGTGGTTGCTGGCCTTGTCACACTTCAAGCAGACCAGACAATCCGCTGCAAGCATGGAAAACGTTACATTGGTCATTTACGATCACACTTGGACCAAAAATATAATCATGTGCAGAAGCCCAAACAGGCTTGCCTTAAATTAATGATAGTTGTTCCAAAGTGCCAAACCTGTCCCAGTGACATTATTTGATAAGTTTATTCCACTGAGTCTGACCATAATCTGCCAGCAGACATACAATGGAAAAGCAAACAAAAATCTCACTCTTCAATAATTAAGACTACTGGAAACATTTTGGTCTTTAAAATAGATAATATGTGTAATTACATATGAATCCATACAAAAAAAAGACTTACTATGGGTATTATCTGCTTATAGCAACCCATCCTGCAGACAAATACAACTATTGCACTTTGACTTTACATATGATAATTGTATCTGTATTTTCATTGTCTTCTATCATACAAAAGGGTCATGTATTCCTTTTTGGTATATTAAATGAAGCAACTTCACCCAAAAAACTGTATTCAGTAAAAAACTAGACAAACATGACACATACTCTTTTGGCAAATAATTATCTCACAGAAACGTCGCTAAATCTATAACTGACATATTTATCATGTGTTAGTTATAACACCGGTGTCTTATCATGTGGCAGATAGCCACGGGGTCCCCCTCAGTCATAAGGACCTGGTCGGTCTGCTGCCTCTACATTCCCAAAACTACGACCCTTAATAAAGACATGTCCTTTCAGAACTTCCTTCCTATTTCAAGATATCCTGAAAACAAATGATACTAGATGACTATCATGGAAAACAAATTAGGTTCCGGTCTATCAAATGTTTTACGCCAAAATTCAGGTCTAAAAGGCTTTCAAAATGTTAATTTAACTCAGAGCTGCGCAAACATTTTCCTACTTTTAACATTTTCACACAAGTTTTGCCCACCACTGCCAAAATGGATGAACCTGGCCTGCAGCAGACTGATGGCGTGGTGCAACATCTCATCTACATCATGATAAACTGTGGTGTTCCCTAATACAGTCACTGACTGCAATGAGATTTGTTAGGAGGCTCACACCACTTGTCAGATGCTCCTGATTCATTAAGAGGACGTGTGCCTCCTAATTAATCAGGAGTGCCTGACTCCAACACCCTCACTCATCAAGATAAGCTTGAAAATTGCCAGTCTCCATGACTTGTTTTTCAACGCTGGTCATTTCATCTACTAAAATTGAGATATCTTGAGCTAAGAAGAAAGGTAAGGGAAGACACACCTGTATATTTGATATACAGACATACACTGTCAGATATACAGTATCACCAACATGTAATGTGAATGTAAGTGAAAAATATGATCAAAATGATAGACAACTGCCCCATAAACTTTCCCTATGTCAGTAATACACTAATAGGAAAACTTCAAAAGTCTAGGCAATTAGTTTAACTTTCTGAACTAGTGACAGAAGGAGGCAAATATTTCTACAACTGAAATATGGGTTCAGTTTTCATTATAATGCTCTATATAATGTAGTTTTACCTAAAATGAATGACTGTCATCTTAGCGATGTGTGTTTCTGAAGAAAACAATTCTTGGTTCATGTTTTATCTTTTATTATGGTGCTTGAACCTCTAGGTTTTGTATTTTTGGAGTCGATCCGATTTTTAGTTTTTTTTTTTAAAAAAAAAAAATCGCATTTTAACCCCTTAACGACCAAGCCATTTTGTAGGTTAAAGACCAGGCCAATTTTTACAATTCTGACCACTGTCACTTTATGTGCTTATAACTCTGGAACGCTTCAACGAATCTTGGCGATTCTGAGAATGTTTTCTCGTGACATATTGTACTTCATGATAGTGGTAAAATTTCTTCAATATAACTTGCGTTTATTTATGAAAAAAACGGAAATATGGCAAAAATTTTGAAAATTTTGCAATTTTCAAACTTTTAATTTTTATGCCATTAAAGCAGAGAGATATGTCACAAAAATTAGTTAATAAATAACATTTCCCACATGTCTACTTTACATCAGCACAATTTTGTAACCAAAATTTTTTTTTGTTAGGAAGTTATAAGTGTTAAAAGTTGACCGGCAATTTCTCATTTTTCCAACAAAATTTACAAAACCATTTTTTTTAGGGGCCACCTCACATTTGAAGTGAATTTGAGGGGTCAATATGACAGAAAATACCCAAAAGTGACACCATTCTAAAAACTGCACCCCTCAAGGTGTTCAAAGCCACATTCAAGAAGTTTATTAACCCTTTAGGTACTTCACAAGAATTGAAGAAATGTGGAAGGAAAAAAATGAACATTTAACTTTTTTTCCCAAAATTTTTCTTTCGACACAATTTTTTTAAATTTTGTAAAGGGTATCAGTAGAAAATGAACCACAATATTTGTTGTACAATTTCTCCTGAGTACACCGATACCCCATGTGTGGGGGTAAACCACTATTTGGGTGCATGGCAGAGCTCAGAAGGGAAGCAGAGCCATTTGACTTTTTTGGCTGGAATTGAGATTGGACGCCATGTCGTATTTGGAGAGCCCCTGTGTGCCTAAACAGTGGAAACCCCCCACAAGTGACCCCATTTTGGAAACTAGACCCCCAAGGAACTTATCTAGATGTGTGGTGAGAGCTTTGAACCCCAAAGGGCTTCACAGAAGGTTATAACGTAGAGCTGTAAAATAAAAAAATCATATCTTTTCCACAAAAATGATCTTTCCACCCCCAATTTTTATTTTTCAAAGGGTAACAGGACCCCAAAAGTTATTGTGCAATTTGTCCTGAGTACGCTGATACCCCATATGTGGGGTAAACCACTATTTTGACGCATGGCAGAGCTCGAAAGGGAAGGAGCGCCTTTTTCAAATGCAGACTTTGATGGAATGGTCTGCGGGTGTCATGTCAAGTTTGGAGAGCCCCTGATGTGCCTAAACAGTAGAAACCCCCACAAGTGATTCCATTTTGGAAACTAGACCCCCCAAGGAACTTATCTAGATGTGTGGTGAGCACTTTGAACCCCCAAGTGCTTCACAGAAGTTTATAACGTAGAGCCGTGAAAATAAAAAAATCATATTTTTTTCCACAAAAAAATAACTTTTTGCCCCCAAATTTTTATTTTTATAAGGGTAACAGGAGAAATAGGACCCCAAAAGCTATTGTGCAATTTGTCCTGAGTACGCTGATATCCCATATGTGGGGGGGAACCACTATTTTGACGCATGGCAGAGATCGGAAGGGAAGGAGCACCGTTTTTAAATGCAGACTTTGATGGAATGGTCTGCGGGTGTCATGTCGCGCTTGGAGAGCCCCTGATGTGCCTAAACAGTAGAAACCCCCCACAAATGACCCCATTTTGCAAACTAGACCCCCCAAGGAACTTATCTAGATGTGTGGTCAGCACTTTGTACCCCCAAGGGCTTCACAGAAGTTTATAACGTAGAGCTGTGAAAATAAAAAAATCATATTTTTTTCACAAAAATGACCTTTTTGCCCCCAAATTTTTATTTTTATAAGGGTAACAGGAGAAATAGGGCCCCAAAAGTTGATGTGCATTTTGTCCTGAGTACGCTGGTACCGCATATGTGGGGGGGAACCACTGTGATCGCCTTACTGCGATCTTTGGGAGGCACAATGAACAAATCCACAAAAGGTGAAGAATTGGTTTTCTTTTTTGCGCCGTTCCTCGTGCGGTATTAGTGATTAGGCGACTTTATTCCTCGGATCGGTGCGATTACGGCGATACCAGATTTATACCCTTTTTTCATGTTTAGCTTCTGTCACACACTAAAAGATGCTTTTTTTTTGGAATAATTTTTTGTAAGAAATTTTTGCATCGCCGTATTTTGAGAGCTATAATTTTTCCATATTTCGGCCAACAGAGTTATCTGTGGGCTTATTTTTTGCGGGACGAGCTGACGCTTTTATTGGTACCATATTCGGGCACATAACGTTTTTTGATCGCTTCCTATTCCGATTTTTGTGGAAGCAGAATGAACAAAAACCAGCAATTCAGGAATTGTTTTTTTTTTTCCTCCGTTCCGCGTGTGGTAAAATTGATGAAGGAGCTTTATTCTTCGGGTCACTACGATTACAGATTACAATTACAAATACATTGCAGGGCGCCGATCTGAGGCAGAGGGAGCTCCCGACCCTCTGCCTCCCCCCTGAGCGCTGCGATCGCGCTCGATCGCAGCAGTCAAGGGGTTAACAGCCAGGGGCGGTAGGGGCTCCGCTCCTGGCTGTCAGTGCAGGAAGCCTGGCCACTGCAGCGCCGGCTCCTGCACTGATCGCGCTGGAGAAGCTGAAATTTCAGCCTCTCCTGCGCGATCGCTGCTGTGTTTGGTCAGTCAGATTGACTGACCAATCACAGCGCTGTGGGTGCGGGGACCGACGGCAAAGGTCCCCGCACCGCTTGCTGTGCCTGTCAGCTGTCATAGACAGCTGTCGGCACTGAACTACCACTGCGTGTTTACACGCAGTGGTAGTTCAAAGGGATGACGTGCACAGCCCGTCCTGGTGCCGGAACTGACACCCGGCCATGACAGACTGTGCACGTCAATGGACATTAAGGGGTTAAGCAAAAATTTTCCCATAGGAATTAATGGCGACCTTTCCATGACCCCCAACTGACATGGATTGAAGCCACAGCGCAGGTGCAGTGACCTTACAAAGATGGCAGCTATGCAAATGCAGCTTCCACACATGACCCGTATCAGCTAATAGAAGTACAGATCGCTGATTCAAGGTCTTAAAGGCGCAGCGCAGTGCCCAAGGCAGCACACAGGGGCCCCAGGCAGCACACGGGGCCACAGGCAGCGCGCCAATGGCTTCTGAAAAGCCCCACGGATGCCAAAGTGGCTTTAGAAGCCCAGTGTGCCAAAGTGGCCCCTGAGGGGCCCGGAGCACCAAGTTGGCCCCTGAGGCAAAGTGACAGCATGTGTCAACATGGCTAAAGTGGCTACCAAGTGGCCAAAGTGGCTACCGAGGTGCCGAATGTGCCAAAGTGGCTACCAAGTTGCCAAAGTGGCTACCGAGGTGCCGAATGTGCCAAAGTGGCTACCAAGTGGCCAAAGTGGCTACCAAGGTGCTGAATGTGTCAAAGTGGCTAGCAAGTGGCCAAAGTGGCTACCAAATGGCCAAAGTGGTTACTGAGGTGCTGAATGTGACAAAGTGGCTCCCAAGTGGCCAAAGTGGCTACCGAGGTGCCGAATGTGCCATAGTGGCTAGCAAGTGGCCAAAGTGGCTACCAAGTGGCCAAAGTGGCTACTGAGGTGCTGAATGTGACAAAGTGGCTTCCAAGTGGCCAAAGTGGTGCCGGAACTGACACCCGGCCATGACAGACTGTGCACGTCAATGGACATTAAGGGGTTAAGCAAAAATTTTCCCATAGGAATTAATTGGCGACCTTTCCATGACCCCCAACTGACATGGATTGAAGCCACAGCGCAGGTGCAGTGACCTTACAAAGATGGCAGCTATGCAAATGCAGCTTCCACACATGACCCGTATCAGCTAATAGAAGTACAGATCGCTGATTCAAGGTCTTAAAGGCGCAGCGCAGGGCCCCAGGCAGCACACAGGGGCCCCAGGCAGCACACGGGGCCACAGGCAGCGCGCCAATGGCTTCTGAAAAGCCCCACGGATGCCAAAGTGGCTTTAGAAGCCCAGTGTGCCAAAGTGGCCCCTGAGGGGCCCGGAGCACCAAATTGGCCCCTGAGGCAAAGTGACAGCATGTGTCAACATGGCTAAAGTGGCTACCAAGTGGCCAAAGTGGCTACCGAGGTGCCGAATGTGCCAAAGTGGCTACCAAGTTGCCAAAGTGGCTACCGAGGTGCCGAATGTGCCAAAGTGGCTACCAAGTGGCCAAAGTGGCTACCAAGGTGCTGAATGTGTCAAAGTGGCTAGCAAGTGGCCAAAGTGGCTACCAAGTGGCCAAAGTGGTTACTGAGGTGCTGAATGTGACAAGTGGCTCCCAAGTGGCCAAAGTGGCTACCGAGGTGCCGAATGTGCCATAGTGGCTAGCAAGTGGCCAAAGTGGCTACCAAGTGGCCAAAGTGGCTACTGAGGTGCTGAATGTGACAAAGTGGCTTCCAAGTGGCCAAAGTGGCTACTGAGGTACCGACTGTGCCAAAGTGGCTACCAAGTGGCCAAAGTGGCTACTGAAGTACCGACTGTGCCAAAGTGGCTACCAAGTGGCTGAAGTAGCTACCAAGGTGCCGACTGTGCCAAAGTGGCTACCAAGTGGCCAATAAGTGACTACCAAGGTGCCGAATGTGCCAAAGTGGCTACAAATGTGCCAAAGTGGCTACAGAGGTTTCGAATGTGCCAAAGTGGCTACCAAGTGGCCAAAGTGGCTACCGAGGTGCCGAATGTGCCAAAGTGGCTACCAATGTGCCCAAGTGGCTACCGAGGTGCCGAATGTGCCAAAGTGGCTACCAAGTGGCCAAAGTGGCTACCGAGGGGCCGAATGTGCCAAAGTGGCTACCAAGTGGCCAAAGTGGCTACCAAGGTGCTGAATGTGTCAAAGTGGCTAGCAAGTGGCCAAAGTGGCTACCAAGTGGCCAAAGTGGCTACCGAGGTGCTGAATGTGCCAAAGTGGCTACCAATGTGCCAAAGTGGCTACCAAGTGGCCAAAGTGGCTACCGAGGTGCTGAATGTGCCAAAGTGGCTACCAATGTGCCAAAGTGGCTACCAAGTGGCCAAAGTGGCTACCGAGGTGCCGAATGTGCCAAAGAGGCTACCAAGTGGCCAAAGTGGCTACCAAGTGGCCAAAGTGGCTACAGATGTGCCAAATGTGCCAAAGTGGCTACCAAGTGGCAAAGTGGCTACCGAGGTGCCGAATGTGCCAAAGTGGCTACCAAGTGGCCAAAGTGGCTACAGATGTGCCAATGTGCCAAAGTGGCTACCAAGTTGCCAAAGTGGCTACCGAGGTGCCGAATATGCCAAAGTGGCTACCAAGTGGCTAAAGTGGCTACCGAGGTGCCGAATGTGCCAAAGTGGCTACCAAGTGGCCAAAGTGGCTACCGAGGTGCCAAATGTGCCAAAGTGGCTACCAAGTGGCCAAAGTGGCTACCGAGGGGCCGAATGTGCCAAAGTGGCTACCAAGTGGCCAAAGTGGCTACCGTGGGTGCAGAATGTGCCAAAGTGGCTACCAAGTGGCCAAAGTGGCTACCGAGGTGCCGAATGTGCCATAGTGGCTAGCAAGTGGCCAAAGTGGCTACCAAGTGGCCAAAGTGACTACCAAGGTGCCGAATGTGTCAAAGTGGCTACCAAGAGACCAAAGAGGCTACCGAGGTGCTGAATGTGACAAAGTGGCTTCCAAGTGGCCAAAGTGGCTACTGAGGTACAGACTGTGCCAAAGTGGCTACCAAGTGGCCAAAGTGGCTACTGAGGTACCGACTGTGCCAAAGTGGCTACCAAGTGGCTGAAGTAGCTACCAAGGTGCCGAATGTGCCAAAGTGGCTACCAAGTGGCCAAAGTGGCTACTGAGGTGCTGAATGTGACAAAGTGGCTTCCAAGTGGCCAAAGTGGCTACTGAGGTACCGACTGTGCCAAAGTGGCTACCAAGTGGCCAAAGTGGCTACTGAGGTACCGACTGTGCCAAAGTGGCTACCAAGTGGCTGAAGTAGCTACCAAGGTGCCGACTGTGCCAAAGTGGCTACCAAGTGGCCAAAATGGCTACCAAGTGGCCAAAGTGACTACCAAGGTGCCGAATGTGCCAAAGTGGCTACAAAGTGGCCAAAGTGGCTACAGAGGTTTCGAATGTGCCAAAGTGGCTACCAAGTGGCCAAAGTGGCTACCGAGGTGCCGAATGTGCCAAAGTGGCTACCAATGTGCCCAAGTGGCTACCGAGGTGCCGAATGTGCCAAAGTGGCTACCAAGTGGCCAAAGTGGCTACCGGGGGGCCGAATGTGCCAAAGTGGCTACCAAGTGGCCAAAGTGGCTACCAAGGTGCTGAATGTGTCAAAGTGGCTAGCAAGTGGCCAAAGTGGCTACCAAGTGGCCAAAGTGGCTACCGAGGTGCTGAATGTGCCAAAGTGGCTACCAATGTGCCAAAGTGGCTACCAAGTGGCCAAAGTGGCTACCGAGGTGCTGAATGTGCCAAAGTGGCTACCAATGTGCCAAAGTGGCTACCAAGTGGCCAAAGTGGCTACCGAGGTGCCGAATGTGCCAAAGAGGCTACCAAGTGGCCAAAGTGGCTACCGAGGTGCCGAATGTGCCAAAGTGGCTACCAAGTGGCCAAAGTGGCTACAGATGTGCCAAATGTGCCAAAGTGGCTACCAAGTGGCCAAAGTGGCTACCGAGGTGCCGAATGTGCCAAAGTGGCTACCAAGTGGCCAAAGTGGCTACAGATGTGCCAAATGTGCCAAAGTGGCTACCAAGTTGCCAAAGTGGCTACCGAGGTGCCGAATATGCCAAAGTGGCTACCAAGTGGCTAAAGTGGCTACCGAGGTGCCGAATGTGCCAAAGTGGCTACCAAGTGGCCAAAGTGGCTACCGAGGTGCCAAATGTGCCAAAGTGGCTACCAAGTGGCCAAAGTGGCTACCGAGGGGCCGAATGTGCCAAAGTGGCTACCAAGTGGCCAAAGTGGCTACCGTGGTGCAGAATGTGCCAAAGTGGCTACCAAGTGGCCAAAGTGGCTACCGAGGTGTTAAATGTGCCAAAGTGGCTACCAAGTAGCCAAAGTGGCTACCAAGTGGCCAAAGTGGCTACAGAAGTGCCGGATGTGCCAAAGTGGCTACCAAGTGACCAAAGTGGCTACCGAGGTGCCGTAATGTGCCAAAGTGGCTACCAAGTATCCAAAGTGGCTACCGAGGTGCCGAATGTGCCAAAGTGGCTACCAAGTGACCAAAGTGGCTGCCAAGGTTCCAAATGTGCTAAAGTGGCTACCAAGTGGCCAAAGTGGCTACCGAGGTTCCGAATGTGCCAAAGAGGCTACCAAGTGGACAAAGTGGCTACCAAGTGGCCAAAGTGGCTACTAAGGTGCCGAATGTTCCAAAGTGCCTACCAAGTGGCCAAAGTGGCTACCGAGGTGCCGAATGTGCCAAAGTGGCTACCAAGTTGCCAAAGTGGCTACCGAGGTGCCGAATATGCCAAAGTGGCTACCAAGTGGCCAAAGTGGCTACCGAGATGCCGAATGTGCCAAAGTGGCTACCAAGTGGCCAAAGTGGCTACTGAGGGGCCGAATGTGCCAAAGTGGCTACCAAGTGGCCAAAGTGGCTACTGAGGTGCCGAATGTGCCAAAGTGGCTATCAAGTGGCCAAAGTGGCTACCATGGTGCAGAATGTGCCAAAGTGGCTACCAAGTGGCCAAAGTGGCTACAGAGGTGCCGAATGTGCCAAAGTGGCTACCAAGTGGCCAAAGTGGCTACCAAGGTGCCGAATGTGTCAAAGTGGCTACCAAGAGACCAAAGAGGCTACCGAGGTGCCGAATGTGCCAAAGTGGCTACCAAGTGGCCAAAGTGGCTACCGAGGTGCCGAATGTGCCATAGTGGCTAGCAAGTGGCCAAAGTGGCTACCAAGTGGCCAAAGTGACTACCAAGGTGCCGAATGTGTCAAAGTGGCTACCAAGAGACCAAAGAGGCTACCGAGGTGCTGAATGTGACAAAGTGGCTTCCAAGTGGCCAAAGTGGCTACTGAGGTACAGACTGTGCCAAAGTGGCTACCAAGTGGCCAAAGTGGCTACTGAGGTACCGACTGTGCCAAAGTGGCTACCAAGTGGCTGAAGTAGCTACCAAGGTGCCGAATGTGCCAAAGTGGCTACCAAGTGGCCAAAATGGCTACCAAGTGGCCAAAGTGACTACCAAGGTGCCAAATGTGCCAAAGAGGCTACCAAGTGGCCAAAGTGGCTACTGAGGTGCCGAATGTGCCAAAGTGGCTACCAAGCAGCCAAAGTGGCTACCAAGGTGCTGAATATGCCAAAGTGGCTACCAAGTGGCCAAAGTGGTACCAAGGTGCTGAATGTGCCAAAGTGGCTACCAAGTGGCCAAAGTGGCTACTGAGGTGCCAAATGTGCCAAAGTGGCTACCAAGTGGCCAAAGTGGCTACCGAGTGGCTGTGTGCACCAAAGTGGCTACCAAGGATTCTTGCATGCCAAAATGGCTACCAAGGGGCCAAAGTGGCTAACAAGGGGCCCCGCACATCAAAGTGGCTACCAAGGGGCCATATACAACCCATACCAGGTTGTGCCATCGCTATACACAACATTCATATTCTAACTTTAGTTTCTTACAGTCGACACCTGATACACTGCTGTAAAGCTGGCAGGGCTGTTCAAGCACCATGTATTTCCTTCAGGAAATGCCCATCTAGTTTTAACTTTGATGCCCCCTCAACAATCTTATCAGTACTCCTTTAATTGAAGTATAAACAGGAAACACTTGAGGTGTTGAGATATACCAAGTAGGTGCAAATGAAAGAAAAGGAGTCTCTTTCTTATCCTACATAAGACATGTAGATCAGACAAAGTGAGAAAACACTCACCAGGCAATAAGTGATTACTAATTGTTCAATGCATAAAGATAAGTGTAAAATGTAAAGAACAGAAAAAACCCACACTACCTTATATTTTCCTGTGAGAATTGTATTTTCGATGGCTGTTGCTGTTTCTTTTACAAATGCTGTAACCCTGTATTGAGTAATGATGCCATTTGGTTGCTGTGGTCTTCTCCAGCTCACTGTTATAAAGTTGGCTTCCACTTCTTTTGCAGTTAAATCAGATACAGCACTGGGTACTTGAAATATATATAGAAAAGAAAGTGATACAAAAGATACAGTAATTAGCCAATGTATACGTCATTTCCATAAAGCTTCTTCCAACCTGCACATGCAGAATGCTTCTATTACTAGTAACTGTCTAGTTAGGCCGGGTTCAGACAGCCATATTGGAAATCGGGCCATTCGTGGCTGCAAATTACGGATGTAACTAGCTCCACGTTCAGCTCTGTGTGCCTGTCCACATTGCAGATGGGTGTAGGAGCTGTCTTTACATTGCATGCATCATTCTGGTACATTTTCCATCATTTGGTACACTGGCTTGTGCCCTCTTCGTATAGTCTGTGGATTATCCGGACAGAACACGACCAAAATGAGTCCTTATGGGATTGTTGAGCTGTTGCATCACCGATTTAAACTGTCACCTGGGAAAGTGCTACTTACCTGCAAATATAGGGTTAATCTGCAGGTAAATAGCGTTATGACGCTGCGTGGCCGCCTCATTATACTGTGAGCAACGACTGTAAGCATGCCCCTCAGGCTTTGCAAAACAAGCTGCCAATCAAACTGGCGAGGCTTACAGCCACCGCTCACATTGCAGAGCATATGTGCAGAGCAAGCTGTTAATCATATTGCCGAGGCATGCTTACAGCACAAGCACGTACAATATGTACTGCGCACTGAGCGGCGACTGAAGTCCTGCCGGCACATCTATATGACTGAAAGCCCAGAGCTTCCGGGAGGAAATACATGAATTTTCTCCTGGTAGCCAAGCTTTCAGTTTGGCAGTTGGGTAGCATTCTAATACCATAAACCTGCAGCTTAACCCCATATCTGCAAGTAAATACTGTTTTCCAAGGTGACAGGCGCCCATTTTTATATAGTTACAGCAAAAAGTGTAGTCTACTACTCTACACTTTTCTATTCTATTGGGAGTGTGGGATCCTAATGATTTATAGTAATAGCCCAAATGTATACCAAAAGGACAATCTGTTTACATATGTTTTACCATTAAAATCTCTAGGGACATTCTCACAAACAAGATATTCTGGGCATATACTGTATGCCAGTTGTGCACCGCTGATATGGTGTGAATTTAGCCTCATAGCTACAAAACCAAAATCTTCCACGTGCCTACGAAACTGAACTTAGATCACCATTGAATCCTATGTTGATCTACATTTGCCTCATGGCCCACCCTATCTGAGATATAATGGCCCAAATTTGTATCTCTAATTGTTTCAAGCAAATAAATTAATATTGAGGCAACATCAAATTAATGCAAAGTAATCATTTAGGGAACCTGCCAGGTCTAATAACGCTAATAACCTGCAGATATAGGGTTAGTCTGCATGCTAATTGCATTTTGATAGTGTCTAGCCGCAGTACTGAAAGCATGTCAATCGAAAGAAAATGAACTTTATTTCGCTCAGGGGCCCCAGGCTTTCAGTCATGCAGGTGTTCCCAGAGCAATTACTGTCACTGCTCACAACACTGAGAGCAACAGCTGTTAGCATGCCCTGACACTGACTGACAGCAGGTTCTGCAGTGCATCAGTAGAGTTATTGGACATGACATGTTCGTTTTAACCCCTTAACGTCCAATGACAGACAATTATGAAATTTTCAAAATTTTTGCCAAATTTACATTATTTTTAGAAATAAACACAAGTTATATTGAATAAATTTTACCACTATCATAAAGTACAATATGTCACGAAAAAAACATTCTGAGAATCAGCAGGATCCGTTGAAGCGTTGCAGAGTTATAATCATATAAAGTGACTGTGGTCAGATTTCAAAATTAAGGCCTGGTCATTAACCTACAAAGTGGTTCGGTCCTTAAGGGGTTAAGCCTGTCAGCTAGTAGTTACATTATCATTATATTTATAGATCACAGATTACATCCTTATTATTTATTACATTATCATATTTGTTACCCTCTCAAGAACTGACTAGTTTTCATTTTTGCATTTTTCCTTTCACTTTTAGTTTTTCCTTTCTGTTCTTTCAAATGTCATAACTTTTTTAATATTTTCGTCAACGTAGGGTGTGTTTTTTTGTGGGATAAGTTGCAGTTTGCAGTGCTGGGGTCCTGGGTTCAAATCCCACCAAGAACAACATCTGTAAGGAGTTCGTATGTTCTCCCTGTGTTTGCATGGATTTCATCCCACATAATGATAGAGAATTTAGATTGTGAGCCCCAATGGGGACAGTGATGATAATGTATGTAAAGCGCTGTGGAATTAATGGCGCTATATAAATGAGTAAAATAAATAAATAGTTTTTATTGACAGCACTCATTTTACCATAAAATGTTTTAAAAATGTGAAAAAAAATTAAAATGTTATGAAATTGTAAAAAAATTTAAAATTCAACTGTTGTTTCGTGAGTTTTATTCTCCCAACTTTCTGTGTGTGGTAGTAATGACTTGACAGTTTATTCTTCAGGTCAGCACAATTATGTAGATATCACACTTATGAAATGTTTCATATATTTTTGTATTTAAAAAAAATCTCAATTTTGTGGGCTTGTCCACCGAACTAGGTAGATTATATTCACAATATTTTCAGGTATATACAATGTTTTGATTGATTTTTATTGCATACGTTGGAGGAAGTGTGATGTTTTTATTTTTTATTTTTCATTCTGTGTTTAAATAATTTTATATTTTGAAAGTTTGAACTTTTATGGATGCAAGGGTACCAAATATGTTTATTTTTTTAATATATGTATTTATTTTTGAACTTCAAAAGGAGCATGATTTGAACTGCTGGGGTGTTTTTCATTTTTTCTTTACATTTTCAAAACTTTTTTTTTCATTTTTGACTTTATTATTTAGCTGCCTTAAGGAAATTAAACCTGCGATCCTCTTTGATTATTTATACCATATACTACTTTATTACAGTGCTGCAATATAGTGTAAGGAGAAGAACAGGAGCAGTGTTGCAGGTTCGAGAAACACTCTGGGGCCGGAACTATCGGCGCCGTCATCACTGTTGCAGGGGGATGACTTGTCTGGGTGGGGGAAGCTTGAGCACCTGACCACAGGGGGCGTGGGCGACATAAAGGGAGCTGAGCGCGGGAAAGGTGGACACTTGGCGGGAAGGCGACTACAGAGCGGGAAGAAGTTTGACTCCCTTTCCTTAACTACCGCCACTGACTCCAGCCCTTTGCAGACTTCTCGACTCCCAATTCCTCCACTTAGTGTTCCATCAAGTACCAGACCCATAACGTGCAGTGCAGCAGATGTAACTTCTTTTCCTGAACTTTGTGATTCTGTGCAAGGCCTTGTTCCCCCTGCGGCCTGTACCGTGTTGTGCTCCCGGTGTACCGTGCCCTCCTTAAGGAATCAGGAGAAGGAACTGTGTCAACGCCCTAACGGACCCAAGATCAACGGATTCAAAACCCACGGACTCTGATACTTCGGCACGGTCAGTAGACAGTGCATTTTGTTCCTACACAGCAGAGCCAGAGACTTTGTTCACGGATTGTGACGCCATCAGGAGCTGTTCCAACCACCTCCCAACCAGAACTTCAATCGATAAGTCATTACTTTTATTTTTCCCTTCTTGTCACGTTATTGCGTAGTTCACTATTTTGCAAAATCACCTCCCTGCGTGGAGGTTTCCTTGAAATCTTATTCCTAAGTAAATCTCTGTTAACTAGTGTTGAGCGATACGATAATGCAAATATCGGCTATCGGACCGATATTAGCTCTATCGGCCTTTCGATAATTCGTTTCGATATTTTCGTCTTATCGAATACCGGAATCGGATTTGTCACTGTCACTGTGAGTGTCCGTCGGTCGGGTATGTCAGGAGTCAGCGGCACTTACCTGGCAGAAGATCTCCGGCGGTCACGTCCTGGACTGCTTGATGGCCGCCATTATCTTCTCCCTGGCGGTCACATGCAGTTTTTCGCGATAACTGCAGTGACTGCAGGGTAATCCCGGCCGTAAAGCAGTCAGTCCGATGACGTCACCGCCGGGGAAGCAGGTAATCAGCTGTGCTGCGCCGGGATGACAGGCTCTGCCTGTCATTCTGATGTAGCAGAGCTGGATCGTCGTGGGACACTCGTTACTATGGACTGCGTCGGTCAGGTGGTATACTTTTTTTTTTTTTTCATTTTTTTACAGGAGATCGATGGCGTCGCAGGATGAGACAGTAATAAAAGAAATGAAAACTGTGTTTTTTTTTTTTTTTATTAAATTAAAAAAATTTTTTGGAACATTCACCAGTCCGGGTACATAAACAATTTAACTATTTATTTACATACAGGGACCCTGTCCGGGTTATTTAGACTTCTTTGGCAGGGGTGTTCCAGGTACTACCTGGTACTCTTCTGGTGCTTGCCAAACATCCGAGACACCAAGGACCACCAGGACCTGATGACGTCGTGTGGCCTGTACAGTCAAGTCGTGACCCGCTATCTGGGTCTGTGTGGCCACCTCTTTCATCTCTCTCCGGGTCTGGAGCCCTATGTCACGGACTGTACGAACCCCAGGGGGCCTAACAGGCGCCGGGTATGGGCCAGCTATACTTATCATGTCCATAGCTGGGACTGCTGAGGAGACCACTGAGGGAGGCTGGGGAGATTTACGGCGTGGGGTGGGCACTTTTGCAGAGGCCTGGATGTGGGAGGCTGAAGGCTTCGAGGGTCTCACAGGTTCCTGACACACTGGGGAGTAGGGGTCGCACCTGGTAACATTTAGGGCGTACCACCCATTGTAACCCCAGTGTCGGGTGTAAGTCATCAAGTCTCCTGGCAACAGGTCCCTCCCCGGGTGTCCTTCTGGGAGGTGAGCCTCCACGTCCCGCTGGGTCACAAAGACTTCTAAATAAAGTCCAGGCTCCTTGATGAAGCCCCACCCACCTTTCAATTTAAAGCTCCGTACTGCACCCTTACGCCGCGGCTCACTCAGGGTTCCGTTATCCTTTCTCATCCGGTCCTTATCTGCCCGGTCCTTCTCCAGGTGACGTTGGCGAAGTTTTAGGGTTTCTCGCTGCTCCCTTTGTCGCTCTGCTTCCCGCTCCAAACGTCTCCACTCTTCCTCCTTACGCCGGTTGTAATTCTCCTCCACCAGTTGCTCCATGTCTCCACCACTCCACTGCAGCTTACAGTGTCCGGTTTGCGGCAGCTCTCCTGTCGCCCCCCAGTCCTGGCGGCGCTCCCCTGCGGAGGAAGCAGACGGCTCTAAATCAGATGACAGTCGGGGCTCCGGTACAGGCAGGTAGTGCTCTGGTGCCTGCGCGGCCTCCTCCATGAGGACGGGTGTCGCTTCTTCTGTCTCAGCGACGGGGGCAGACAGCGGTTCTGGGGTGCTGACGGTGCTGCGGTTTTTGCAGGAACGGGTGCCTCCACTGCGACAACGTCAACCGGATCACATTGCAAGGGCTCCTCTACTATAACGGGTGCCTCACCTTCCGGTACAGACACTTCAGGTAAGAGGGATTGGCGCCGCTCCAAGTTTAGTTTTAGGACACGCCAGCTGGCTTCCATCCTGGCGACCTCCTCCCGGTGCCGGGCCAGGCCTCTCAGGGTATCCTCCGCTTCTTGCAGCGTAGGAGGGTTTACAGGCCGGGTGCCCAACGGTGATTCCGTGGCGATCGGGTCGCTTCCGTGGGGGGAGAGCTCTGACTGCTCCATCCCTTCCCACTTCTGCTCGTCGTGTCCATTAGCCATCTCTGCCAAGTCACATGTGTCATTAGCATCTGGAGAGGGCCCCTCTTTTGTAGGGAGGCGGGACCTTCGTGTTAGTTTCCGCACACTGAGGAGGATGAGGAGGCGGAACTGAAGAGCTGTGGGGCACGATGTTACATTGCAGTACCATTTACAGTGGGCGGCCATCGTTTTCACGCCACTGAGTGAGTGACACCCACGAAGAGCACGCCCTTCTTCTTCACCAGTGCCTCGTCGTGACGCAGATATGGCGGAAAAATGGCAAATACATTCTCTGATGATTTTAGCAATTCTCAAGCACAAAACCAGTGCAATTCAGGCACACAGGACTCGCTTATAGCGAGCTACAGAATCCTGTTCGTGACGCCCAAGTTGAGTCGCACAGAGCCAGAGGTTTTCGGGGTACTCGGCACCGAGCCCGTCGACTTCTATGGGGTATGTCACGTCTTTACCCGGCAATTGAATTAGAGTCGATTTTACTATGTAGAAGTGTATAAACTATAAATATATGTATATATATATGTCACAATGACATGTATATATATATATATGTATTCTATGTGTGTATATTTTGTGTTTACAACGAAAGAAAGGGTTTTTTTTGTTGCGATATTTTGTTCCCATAGACTTACATGGGACTTCCGGTATCGAAATCGGATATCGACGATATTTAGTGCTATCGGCGATACAATTTCGATACAATATTTTTAGATATCGAGCAATATCGCTCAACACTACTGTTAACCCCTTATGTGTCTCCTGCTGTTTACTGAATCCGAAGAACCTTTACATATAGCGTAATTTATTTCTTTCTAAGAAGCTCATTTAGCTAACAAGCATATTAATGTGGGAATCATCAGATATCAAATGTCCAATCTAATGGTGTCAAATACTGTTCAAAATAAGGTACAATTATGATGGAATGCAACTCTACAACTTTTACACTTCTAATTTTGTCTCTGTGAGATCTCAGCAGGGAGGAAAAATTTGGGTAACAAGTGTCTAACTCCTTACACATCTCCGTATGTTCTGTTCAGGAAGTGTTCTCCTATGCCCTCCTAGGTTCACAGCCCACACGGGAGAATGGATGTACTCTCAGTATCTACATAAAGCAATCATACTTGATTTGAGTGTATGGGCACTATTATTACTGTAAAGTTCAGGACTCATGTCATTAAAAGATCTTTCAGATGCCAAGTGTGAATGAGCTGCATTTTTATCTTTTTGCACATTTTTTCATAGTAAAAAGTACTGCATGTAACCATGATTTCCCAGAGCAATTAATGTAGATGTAGTGCTGCAAAAGGAGGATATCACTTCACAGGTCCTAATCAGAACCATTAGAAGGTCTTTTGTTTGCATACAGGCTATTGACACTTAATTAAGAGATCACAAGTACAGTAGGCCTAAACTGGTCCTCCATACAAGCTGCCAAGTCCCTACTACAGTGCTACTGCTATCCACTGAGATGCCTTGCACCAAAAACACTTAATGATGTGTTAAGTTCCATTCTGCACCTTGCCAGGGGAAACAAAGGTGTCAATGCTAATCACCACAGTAGTGTAGAAAGGTCAAAATCACACCATTATGTCACCAGACAAACAATTGAAAACCTAGTGTAAAGGGCACATCCAAAGCTGGTTACCAATATTAGACTCATATATCCATGTTTATGTCTGGAATAATGACCTCCTAGTCTAAATTATGAGTTTATGAGAAGTCACTAGGGAGGTCAAGGGTCATAATAAAACATAAGGCTACTAGTCAAGTTCATTTATACAGGTGAAAGAACTATGAGTATGTTATTAATGTTTGTCTGAGGAATCTGACATCCCAGCTACAGCACAGTCCACATGAAAATCCTGGGACTAGGACCAGTGACTCATTCCCTTGTAAAGGACTATTCATAGTATTGCCCATGTGGTCTCCAGACCAATCACCAGCCATCACTGCAAGACAAAAGTGGGACTCATTGCTGAAGACAACAGACCTTCATTTCAGCCTCTATTGCACCATTCCATCCTTCAGTCTCCATCTGAAGACCACATAGGAAGCACCCTCAGGTCTTCATAAGCAAATGTCATGTGGGTCCTATTTCCAAGATTATGGTGTCTAGTCTGAATTCCAGGTACATTAACAGCTTGGTATTATATTGATTTGGTATTGAAACTAGGGCCACAGCCATTTCTCCAAAGTGTCCCAGAAGCTGTTTTTCAACAAAATAATGCCAGACCATGTCCGGCTGATGCTACTGTGAGAAATCTACATGGCTAACATGTGGTACAATGGCCTGAAGCATCTCCAGACATTTTTCCCATTTAGCCCATCTGGGTTATCATTGCTTGGCAATAACTTAATAGCATGCCAAAGCATGTAAGTACATATATTTCCTATCTATGGCACTCATGGTGAATTCTGAATAAGTAAAATTTTGTTTACATTTTTCATCATATGCATAACACTAACATGTCTATAGATTCCTGTGATTTCCAAAATTCCACGACTTTTCCTTCTTGGTGTTGCAATTTCAATGTTGAGCAGTATAGTAGGAATTATGGACACATCAGAAGTTATTATTACCTGGCTATTTCGTTGGTGCCCTACTTCCAATTAGCGCCAGTTGCTCAAGTGGTGTACACTTTCTCTGTATTCTGTTTTCCTGTATTTGACATTTGTTGCCTGACCTTGGACTTTGCCTTTGACCATCTGTTTGCCTTGCCCTTTTGTCTTGATCTGCTACCTTCCCATAATTCTGACTTCGAACTGTGGCCTGACTACACCTTTCTTTGCCTTACCCCTTTGTTTATGATGAGATATCTTGATATCTGACCCGGACCGCCTGACTTCCCAGTCTCATGGCTTGTCTGTGAGTAGTGACTAGCATCACACTCACGTTGGTGTGCATTAGAATGAAACACAAGTTAACTAGAGATGAGCGAATTTGATCAGATCAGGGCTTATTTGGCAAACTATAGTGCTTACCGAATAAGCTGCAGGGGGAAACTGGCTTTCTGGATCGCTCCAGCTGATTAGCTGTTCGGCTTCGCAGCTGCATGTGTCGCGGCTGTGTGACAGTCACGACACATGCATGGAGAGCCTGTTTATTGGGCTCTCCATGCATGTGTTGTGACTGTCACTCAGCCGCAACACATGCAGCTGCGAAGCCGAACAGCTTATCCGCCGGAGCGATCCAGAAAGCCAGTTTCCCTCTGCAGCTTATTCGGTAAGCACTATAGCTTGCTGAATAAGCCCTGACCCGATCAAATTTGCTCATCTCTAGAAGTAACTCATGTTTAAACACGTTATGTCTTTGATGTTGTATAGACACTGTAGTCCACAAACAAGACCTATTGCTTTTAGCAGACAATTCCCATATAATAATATTTGTCAAATAAGGTGTATGTGTCATGTGTGCATTGCCACGAAGATCGTCGCGGTTGCACATTTTGACTTCTCACAGCTGATCTGCTGTTTCTTTGTGTTTGGCAGCTAGGGAGTTAATTCTGTCTGTGCTCGGTGCTGGGACTGGGTGCAGTTTCTCCCGGCTGCAATTGATTATTTGTTGATTGGTTTCCTTTAAATTCCTGGTTGTCTGCTTGGGGAGTTGCCAGTGAAACCTTCATGCAGACCACAGATAGGAATGAATCTGTATAGACTTTAGTTGTGAGCTCCTTAGTTGTTCTAAGCTCAACTTGGTTAGAATTTATTTCCCAGACCATTTATGTTCCTTTGGTGTTTGAGTGTGTATGCAAGCGAGTGTTATCCTGTCTGTCTTATATGTCTAATCTGTGTATTTAGCTGAGATCAGCCCATATCCCTTTGGTGGTAGTCAGGATCCTTCTTAGGACTGATTACAGGGTTCAGGGTCTGATAGGAGACAGGGTTAGGTTGGAGACTTGGACCTCTGAACCATTATCAGTACCTCCAAGGTGAGGGATTAGTTAGGACCCCAGTTTAGGGTCAGGTTAGATCCCGGTCCACCTCTTTCCTGTTTCAGCTCATCAAGTCCTCAAGATTAACCCTGAGTTCAGCAGAGATCGTGTCAGGTAAATCTATTCTATACTTACATGCTTATGTTGCTATACTAGTTGTTGTATAGAGTGTTGTTCCTGTATTAATAGTTTACTGACATTGTATACATATCATTAGACAGCGTGACATTTTCACTGGCCATAAAAATTATCCCCAGTTACCATGGATCCAGTAGCCCAGCTGGCTCTGCAGTTGCAGGGATTATCCATGGAGCTGACGGACATTAAGTCCAAAGTTTTGTCTCCCCTGGAGCAAACCAGAGTTGAACCTAAAGTAGCTCTCCCGGACAGGTTCACTGGTGGGCGAGACAAATTTTTCACCTTCCGGGAGGCATGTAAATTGTATTTTCGGCTTCGGCCTCGATCATCAGGGAGTGATGAGCAGAGAGTGGGAATTGTTATCTCACTTCTGCAAGGGGACCCTCAATCCTGGGCATTTTCCCTTCCTCCGGGATCCCCGGCTCTACTGTCTGTAGATCAATTTTTACTGCCCTGGGATTGGTATATGATGACCCAGATCGGATCTCTCTTGCTGAGACAAAATTACGTAAGATACAGCAGGGAGATCGTCCTGCAGAGGAATTTGCTTCTGAGTTTCGTAGATGGGCCACAGATACTCAGTGGAATGACCCAGCTCTTAGGAGCCAGTTTTGTCATGGGCTTTCTGATAAATTAAAAGACGTTTTGGCTCAGTATGAGTCTCCTCATTCACTGGAGGCTGCTATGGCCTTAGCTATCCGTACTGATAGACGGCTTCGGGAGAGGGGTGAGGTAACCCCACTCCCTGTTGTTTCTCCACCTACCACTAAAGTCCCTTATGTTGAGGTTCCCCTTGTCTGTTCGGATGAGCCTATGCAGTTGGGAGGGACATCATTTCGTAGGAGGGGATTGGCGGTACGCCGCAGGACTAGAAGATGTTTTTTCTGCGGGAAAGAGGACATTTTGTTGGAGAATGTCCATCCTGTGCCTTGTTGAGCCAAAAGTCGCCGGAAAACTGTTAATCCCAGGTTGTGTGGTGGACGACAACCTGGGAGTATGTATTTCATCCGCCAGTTCTTCTCAGTTCCTTGTACCAGTGGAGGTGGTAGTTGGTACGAGAGTGGAGAGATTGTCTGTTCTTCTTGATAGTGGTTCCGGGGCTAATCTGGTTGACGCTCAGTTTGCTCAGGCTCAAGGTATGCATCTGAGTGTATTGGTCAAACCGATTCCTATATTCTCCATTGACGCCAGGCCTCTCGGCCAAGGTAGCTTTGTTCATGAGGTTCATAACATTGACCTTCGGGTAGGGGCAATACATAGGGAACAATTATCTTGTTATGTGTTGGAGGGTCTACCTACTCCCATTGTGTTGGGACTTCCTTGGTTGGTTAAACATAACCCTGTGATTAATTGGCAGTCCAGAGAAATAAGCCAATGGGTGAGTTTTGCAAAAGCAACTGCATGAACACAGTCATCAGTGCGGTCGTGCCTAGTACATTGCCTCCTTTTTTGGAGGATTTTGGGATGTTTTCTCTGAGGAGGGGTGTCAGGAGTTGCCTCCTCATCGCGTGTATGACTGCTCTATTAATCTCCTTCCTGATGCTAAGTTGCCTAAAGCTAGGTTGTATAATCTTCTGGTCCTGAGAGGCAGGCTATGAAAGATTATATTCTGAAAGTCTGGCCAAAGGGCATATTAGACCTTCATCTTCCCCAGTAGCCGCGGGGTTCTTCTTGTGAAGAAGAAAGATGGAGGCCTACGCCCTTGCTTGGATTTCCGCGAACTTAATCGGATTACTGTTCGAGATCCGTATCCACTCCCTCTTATTCCTGATCTCTTCAATCAAATTGTTGGCGCCAAATGGTTCTCTAAATTGGATCTCAGGGGGCGTATAATCTGATTAGGATAAAAGAGGGGGATGAGTGGAAAACGGCGTTTAACACGCCGGAGGGACATTATGAGAACCTTGTCATGCCTTTTGGTCTGACTACTGCACCAGCAGTATTCCAACATTTTGTTAATGACATTTTCGTCACCTTGTGGGGCTGTTTGTGGTTGTATATTTGGACGACATTTTAATTTACTCGCCAGATCTTGTGTCTCATCAGCAGCATGTGAGACAGGTGTTGCAGATCTTGCGAGACAATAAACTATACGCCAAACTGGAGAAGTGTGTATTTGCCGTACAGGAACTTCAGTTTTGGGGTTTTTGGTGTCAGCCTCCGGTTTCCGTATGGACCCTGAAAAGTGAGAGCAGTGCTTGAATGGGATCAGCCAGGGGATCTTAAAGGCTCTGCAGCGTTTTTTGGGGTTTGCTAACTACTACCGGAAATTTATTTGTAATTTCTCATCTGTCGTCAAACCTCTCACTGACATGACAAGAAAAGGGACGGATTTTTCTAAATGGTCGGACAAAGCTTGCCAAGCCTTTTCCTCTTTGAAGAAATGTTTTGCTTCGGCACCCGTTCTCATCCAACCAGATGCATCTCAGCCGTTCATTGTGGAGGTGGATGCGTCTGACGTAGGGGTGGGTGCTATATTGTCCCAGGGTCCGTCCCCTGGTAAATGGCATCCGTGCGCTTTCTTTTCTAAGAAATTGTCGTCCGCCGAAAGGAATTATGATATCGGCAATAGGGAACTTTTGGCCATTAAGTTAGCTTTTGAAGAATGGCGTCACTTTTTTGGAGGGGGCAGTCCACCCGGTTACCGTTATTACTGATCACAAGAACCTGTTGTATTTGGAATCCGCTAAGCGTCTGAATTCCAGACAAGCTCGATGGTCGTTGTTTTTTACCAGGTTTAATTTTGTCGTCACTTATCGCCCGGGGTCTAAGAATGTAAAGGCTGATGCCTTGTCTCGCAGTTTCCCAGGGGCCGGGAAAACGGATGACCCGAGTCCTATCCTTCAGGAGGGGGTGGTAGTGTCGGCTGTATTTTCTGAGCTTGAGGAGGAGGTGTTAGAGGCTCAGAGGGACGCCCCTGCAGGACCTCCAGGGAGACTGTTTGTCCCAAATCTGTTGAGACAAAAGGTTATTGAGGCACATCATAATTCTGCTCTAGCAGGACATCCAGGGAGTAAGGCTACTTTAGATCTCCTTTCTCGCCGGTTTTGGTGGCCTAATGCTAATAAAGATGTTATAACTTTTGTCGCGTCATGTGGGGTGTGTGCTCGCTCTAAAACCCCTCATACCCGTCCGTCTGGGACCCTTTTACCCTTGAAACTTCCGGAGCGTCCATGGACTCATTTATCTATGGACTTCATTACGGACCTTCCTCCGTCATCAGGGAATACTGTCATACTGGTGGTTGTTGACAGGTTCAGTAAGATGGCACATTTCGTTGCTCTTCCTGCACTCCCTAATGCTAAAACTCTGGCGCAGGTGTTCATTAGGGAGATCGTTAGACTTCATGGGTTGCCTTCTGATGTGGTGTCAGATAGGGGGTCTCAGTTTGTGTCCAAATTTTGGAGGGCATTTTGTTTACGTCGGGGGATGCAATTGTCATTTTCCTCGGCTTTTCATCCGCAGACCAATGGTCAGACAGAGCGTCTGAATCAGAGCTTAGAGACATATCTCCGGTGTTTTGTTTCAGAGAACCAAGAGGACTGGTCTTCTTTCTTGCCTCTGGCAGAGTTCGCTCTTAACAACAGGCGGAGCGAGTCCACTGGTAAGTCCCCGTTTTTTGGGGCATATGGTTTCCATCCCCAGTTTTGTACTTTCAATGGGGGGGGCCCTTCTGGGGTTCCTGAGGAGGAGCGTTTCTCGTCGTCACTTGCTTCTGTGTGGAGAGGTGTATTGAATAATCTGAGTGCGATGGGGAACCGTTACAAACGTATGGCTGATAGGAGGAGAGTTTCTGGTCCAGATCTGAATGTGAACGATCTGGTATGGTTGTCTACCAGGAATATAAAACTTAAGGTGCCCTCCTGGAAACTGGGTCCCAGATTCATCGGGCCGTACAGGATCAGTTCCATAATTAATCCTGTGGCATTTCGTCTGGACCTCCCTCCTACGTTTAAAATTCATAATGTGTTCCACAAGTCATTACTTAAAAGGTATGTGGCACCAGTCATACCGTCACCTCTACCTCCTCCTCCAGTGTTGGTCAATGGTAACTTGGAATTTCAAGTATCAAAGATCATTGACTCACGTCTGAATCGCCGGTCCCTTCAGTACTTGGTGCATTGGAAGGGGTATGGTCCAGAGGAGAGGACGTGGGTCCCTGCGTCTGATGTTAACGCAGATCGTTTGGTTCGGACCTTCCACAGAACTCACCCGGGCAGGCCTGGCCCTGAGGGTCCGGAGGCCCCTCGTAGAAGGGGGGGTACTGTCATGTGTGCATTACCACGAAGATCGTCGCGGTTGCACATTTTGACTTCTCACAGCTGATCTGCTGTTTCTTTGTGTTTGGCAGCTAGGGAGTTAATTCTGTCTGTGCTCGGTGCTGGGACTGGGTGCAGTTTCTCCCGGCTGCAATTGATTATTTGTTGATTGGTTTCCTTTAAATTCCTGGTTGTCTGCTTGGGGAGTTGCCAGTGAAACCTTCATGCAGACCACAGATAGGAATGAATCTGTATAGACTTTAGTTGTGAGCTCCTTAGTTGTTCTAAGCTCAACTTGGTTAGAGTTTATTTCCCAGACCATTTATGTTCCTTTGGTGTTTGAGTGTGTATGCAAGCGAGTGTTATCCTGTCTGTCTTATATGTCTAATCTGTGTATTTAGCTGAGATCAGCCCATATCCCTTTGGTGGTAGTCAGGATCCTTCTTAGGACTGATTACAGGGTTCAGGGTCTGATAGGAGACAGGGTTAGGTTGGAGACTTGGACCTCTGAACCATTATCAGTACCTCCAAGGTGAGGGATTAGTTAGGACCCCAGTTTAGGGTCAGGTTAGATCCCGGTCCACCTCTTTCCTGTTTCAGCTCATCAAGTCCTCAAGATTAACCCTGAGTTCAGCAGAGATCGTGTCAGGTAAATCTATTCTATACTTACATGCTTATGTTGCTATACTAGTTGTTGTATAGAGTGTTGTTCCTGTATTAATAGTTTACTGACATTGTATACATATCATTAGACAGCGTGACAGTATGGCTATTATTTTTGGAGGGTGCTTATTAAGTCCTCTAATGAGCCCAGAATAATGTGAAAAAACTAGGTTAGAATTCATAATGCCCTGTTTTAGGTCAATTCTCTCTTTATCTGAGAAATATTACAGTACTATAGTTATTACATATTCATGTACAGTATCTTCATACTAAAATAAGCATGTTGTTGTACAAAGTTTACTATTATGCAGAGGTAGTTTTAATTTGTTTTCATTAAAAATTCATTAAAAAGTAAAGTTTTATTCAGAATTTTTTCATCTTTAATTAATGGTTATTGTCTATAGTGCAATGATAACTTGGATTACATAATGAAGACTACATTATTCTTGAAACTGCAATCCAGCTACTGCAGAACTTCTTATTACCTAAGAGAGAGAGTCCGGCCCATTAATGTTTGATTTATGTTCTACGGCAACAGGTCAACTGTGGCTGGAAATAAAGAATTGTTGGCTGTATCTCTTTAGCATGTATTGTACAGGATAGTCTAAATCACAAGTTAATTATCAAAGCTAAAAGTAGCCTAGTGAAACTGTAATGAACAGAAAATGAACCTGTTCTCAATATTTTAGGTTGGAGTTCTAGAGTTGCAGTCGCTACAAGGGAGGCATTGTTTTTTCACATGCACAACCTGCAGGATACATTAGTCAGTCTGCATAGATAGGACACCTGGAATATACCCAGAGACTGACATGTGCATATCTCATCTATACAAAAAGGACACCTATAAACCATGTCTCACTACACCAGGGCCACCAATTTATCAGTTAGCAGTTAAATCTTCCCAAAATAAATGAGTTATTATTATTAATTATTATAATTTATTTATATAGCGCCATTAATTCCATGGTGCTGTACATGAGAAGGGGTTACATACAAAGTTATAGATATCGTTTACAGTAAACAAATTTACAATGACAGACTGGTACAGAGGGGAGAGGACCCTGTCCTTGCGGACTTACATTCTACGGGATAATGGTGAAGAAACAGAAGGATCGGGGGTGCGGCAGCTCTTGTGGTGATGGCGGCGAGGCAGCAGCTCGGGTGATGGCGGCGAGGTGGCAGCTAGGGTGGTGGCGGCGAGGCGGCAGCTATGGTGGTGGCGGCGAGGCGGCAGCTAGGGTGATGGCGGTGAGGCGGCAGCTATGGTGGTGGCGGCGAGACGGCAGCTCGGGGTGGTGGCGGGGTTAGCGGCAGCTAGGGTGTGGCGGCGAGGCGGCAGCTATGGTGGTGGCGGCGAGCGGCAGCTAGGGTGTGGCGGCGAGGCGGCAGCTATGGTGGTGGCGGCGAGGCGGCAGCTATCGGGGGGTGGTGGCGGCGAGACGGCAGCTCGGGTGGTGGCGGCGAGGCGGCAGCTAGGGTGGTGGCGGCGAGGCGGCAGCTATGGTGGTGGCGGCGGTGAGGCGGCAGCTAGGGTGATGGGAGTGAGCGGCAGCTCGGGTGGTGGCGCGAGGCGGAATGGTTATTGCAGGCTGTAGGCTTTCCTGAAGAGATGGGTTTTCAGGTTCCGTCTGAAGGATCCAAGGGTGGTGGATAATTGTACATGTTGAGGCGTGGAGTTAAGCTAGTGATCATTATAATTATTATAATTAACTATCCAAACATGTTACAATTGTTAATGATAGAATATTTACTGATCATGCTTTTCATTTTTTTGTATTGTCAGACACTGTCAGTGGGTGGGGAGAAGCCCAAAATGTCGGAAGCATGTATCAGCTGACAGTTTTTTTAAAGGGGTATTCCCATTTCCAAGATCCTATCCTAATATGTACTAGTTGTAATAATATTAATATTAGAAAATATCTCCAATCAGAAATGTAGTATAGTTCTTCTGATTCACTATGTCACCTGCCCCATGTGCAGGGCATTGCAAAACTTTAGGTATCCATGGTTACAACCACTAACAACTAACTGAAACTATTTGAGTAGTCATAACCATGGATACCTAAGCTACTGCAATGCCTGTATATGGGGTAAGTGACATATCAAATCAGAAAAACTATACTACATTTCTAATTGGAGGTATTTGGTAATATTATTATTATCACACCTACTATAAATTGGCATTCCCATTTAAGTGTTAGGAGCATCCTGTGGTTATGATAGCTAGCCTGTAGAATTGCTATTTGCCATTACCTACATCTATTGTAGCTGTAAAAAAGAGGGCTTGGCTCAAGTTTTTTTTTATTAATGGGTGCCTTTCTGGGGTCTTTATTTGTTTTGAGAGTATAAAGGCCTACATTTCTGTAGGTAAACTGGCTGATTGTGGTTATTTAGGTATTCTAGAGTATGTATTTATTGAGGGGTTATGGTGTGTGTGGTAGTTAGATTTACTGGGGAGTGTGATGAAGGGGTCAAGAACGATTTGTGATTCAAATTTTGCTGAGGGTGTCCAATATAAATGAGAGGCGCATAAGGCCAAAATAGTGCAAGTATAATTTTTCAGTAGAAAATGTGAAGAATCAACGTTACGACATTGCTATATACATAGTGCAATGATCAATAAGTGCCATACAGTATGTACAATTAACTAAGTGGCAGAGCCATCTACTGTATTAGAAAAACAGTCATTTCTACATCATCCTCCAGTTATGGTATATTCTCTAATCTAGCATTTATTTCAAATGACTAAATCATGTATTGGCAAATGCCTAAATTTTTGAAGTGGTTGGTTTATTTCATTTTTCAGTTGCTCTTTTTCATTTTTTATACCAATTATATATAGAATGATTGTGATTTTTTCCTTTTCCAGGAAACATGAAAATCACAAGTTTCTAAAAACTATATGTAGAAGCAGAACCTCGCTGTGACTGTTACACATTTGCATATACTGCCATCATGTGGATACAATATCAATCTGCAGTTGCTGGCTCTTACTAAATTCCCTGTCCTATATCTTTTGACCATTGTAAAACAAAACTATACAGTTTAATCTGTGATTAGGACATAAGTGGAGATATGTCCTAGTCACAGATTAAACTCAAGAGTAGGGATGGGCGAACCCAAACGGTAAAGTTTGGGTTTTGTTCCAAACACTTAGTGCCCGTGAACAGACCCAGAACACGACTTTACATGCGCTGGTAAGCAAAAATATAGGGTTCCCCACGCCATTTATTTCTTTTATTTATTGCACAGGTGACGGACGGTCAATACTCTGCTATCAGCGAGACCTGGCATATGATGATGAGTGCAGTACCCTTATCAGCCGATGCCTGTGACGTAGGGTAATCTTTTTATTGCTAGTCACAGCTGCTGGCTCACACACTGTCATCTGTGTGACAGCGTGCAGACCACAGTGCTATTACCGGCATTGTTTAATTTACCGCCGATCAGAGCCGGTGTTTCTCGTGCTGTCACACTTATGACAGCGTGAGAAACACAAGATTTTTGGGCCTTGAATGAGGTCCAGGTTGGAGTTTGGGTAGCATTCTGGTACCCAATCCAAACTTTTTATAAATGTCTGTTCGAACCCGATGGACTTTGCACAAGGAAAGACTAAAAGCAATGGGACGAAACTGAATGGGAGGAGACACAGATTAGATATTAGAAAAAACTTTTTGACAGTTATGGTGATCAGTGAGTGGAACAGGCTGCCACGAGAGGTGGTGAGTTCTCCTTCAATGGAAGTCTTCAAACAGAGGCTGGACAGACATCTGTCTGGGATGATTTAGTGACTCCTGCTTTGAGCAGGGGGTTGGACCAGATGACCCAGGAGGTCCCTTCCAACTCTACCATTCTATTGTTCTATGATTCTATGACTTGAACATCCAGGGGTCTGCCCATCACTACTTCATTACTCAAGAGTATGGGTCAGTCAAAACCTCAGACAGCACACTGATGGTATCTTCAGGCCTCAGTTATACGTCTGTGTTCCACATACGCGCTGCATCCAATTTTCACAAATCAAACATGTACCCATTATAACCTATGGTGCTATTCACATATCCATGTTTTTAGGGACCATGTGTCCATGAAAAATTCATGGAGATGTGTCCATTTTTCCCAGTACCATGGATGAAAAGGAACAATTAAATTATATGGGTCAGTGAAAAGCACATGAAGTACAAGGATGGCAGCAGTGTACACAAAATAGCCAAATTTGGCTGACAGCATGACAGTCTATGGGTGCACATTCTAGTCCTCCGGACCCAGGGGGACAACAACATATCAAATAATAAAAGAAGAACAGCATACCAATCCGGGTGAAGATCAGGTCATATCTTTATTTTGCCAAGTGCGACGTTTCGACCTCCATAGGTCTTTTTCAAGGCAGCAGTGTACAGTCTGTGTGCCATCAGTTTGCTGTCAGTATTTAACATTGCAAAGTACAGAAGAAGCTTGAAAATGTATTTATTTATCCATCTTTGAAAAACACTGATGACACATGGTAAGAATGGACAAACGACCATACACTGATGACACACTGATGTTAAACAAAGACACACAGGAAAATGGTCAGTTTTTCACATAAACAAAATAAAATAGAAAATAAACACCTGAATGAGGTCCTAGACCCCTTCACACGCCCGTGTTTCCGGTATGTGTGGCATCCGTTTTCACACTTACAGGAGACACGTACACACGCACACCCATTATGATCTATTGGGCTGCGCACATATTTGGGTTTTCACACAGACTGTGTGACCCACAAGTAGACATGTCCATTTTTTTCCAGTAGCACGGATGACAATATGTACCACACATGGATGACATAAGTGTGACATCCGTGTACTCCATCCGTGTGACACAAAATATAATGCAGAATAAAAATGCAAGATTTTTATCTATTAAAGATGTACAAAGATAGCAATAGAACGATAAATGAGGTAAAGATGATAGATAGAATAGATAGATAGATAGATAATAGATAGATACTTAGACAGAATAGATATATATAGATAGATAGATGGATAGACAGACAGACAGACAGACAGACAGACAGACAGACAGACAGACAGACAGACAGACAGACAGACAATAGATAGATAGATAGATAGATAGATAGATAGATATAGATAATAGATATCCGTGAGATATATAATTAGTGCCTTAAATGTGCAGCTTACTGTATGTGTATTAACATAATAAATACATGAATAAAAAATTATGTGGGGTTCCCCTTATTTTTGGTAACTAGCAAAGGTAAAGCAGAGCTGTGAGCTGATATTCTCCACCTGGAAAGGTCTCTGGTTATTGGGCTCTTCCCAGACTAACAATACCAGACTGCAGACACCCCGTCGCTGTTCCCGATTGCTCTTGTGTATTGGCAGTCGGGGTAATGGGGCCTGGGGTTGATATCAGCTGTGACTTGTCCAAAAACATAGCTGACATCAAGCCCTGATGTTAATAATCATACACCTCCATTACTAACCCACTGCTAAAAAGAAAAAAAACACATACAAAAATAATTTATTTAAAAAACACTCACCAACTTTTTCCCTGGTTCATGGAAAGCGGCAACTCTGATGAGCGGTGATGTCAGTAATGTTACTACTCTTTACAGTCTCCGGGTCTCGTGGAGTGCAACGTCAACCGTAGTGGCTGCTGCTACAGCCTATTGTGCTGCCTCAGAATGAGGCTCCAAAGCTTTTGAACGGCAGAGTCTGGGAATGTCATGGGAAGTGCTGGACTACGTTGGACCTGCATGGAAACTTTGCTTTCTAATAAAATGGTGAACGAGGGACAATGTCTTGTTTTTATTTCTCTCATTTTATGTTTTTCAGGTTTCCATTTGTGGACTATGTCGGATTCCCTGGACTACGTCAGACCTGCGTGGGATTTTTTTTAATAAAGTGGTCGGGGGTGGGAGAGTCGGGGAGTGTTTTTTAATATAAAGTACTTTTGAGTGTTTTTTTCCTTTTTCGTAATAAGTTGGTAATGTGGGTGTCTGATAGACACCTCTGCATTACTAACACCAGGGCTTAATGTCAGCTGTGTTTTTGGACAATTCACAGATGACAACAACACCAAGCCCCATTACCCCAATTGCCAATGCACCAGGGCAATCAGAAGAGCAAAGGTGAAGCACCAGAATTGGAGCATCTGATGTGATGCCCCACTTCGAGGTGACTATGGGCTGATGTTTTAGGCTGGGAAGGGCCCAATAACCTAACGTGTTTGTGAGTCGTCCGCCAGGGCCGTGGGGTACTCGGCACCGAGCCCGTTGATTTCTAAAGGGAATGTCACGGGTAGCACAGCTCGGTCCGTTGCCCTGGGCACTCACTGAAAATGGGGGATATTTACAGGTGAATTGTACATTGATATGGGGATTCGTGACGCCACTTGTGGTATCTGGTCAGGATGACCAGTGCTGCTATGCAGATCCACTGAAGGGTTAATATTGTGCAGCTAGATGTTAGCTTTCCACAAGTAAGGCTGATTCCTCCAGGGCAGATAGATGTATAGGAATGCAGGGCAGACGGGGACCCGGCAGTCAGGGGCAATAAGGGAGACACACACATAAGTCACTTTGGTACCTTTACTGAAGATGTTGCAGGCACTTCCCGGAGCACTGTAGGGTGAAGGGTGCACATTCAGATTCCTCCACTGAGTAGGTGTGTGGCCTCCTGTTCTCTGCCTTTTTGTAATGAAGTCTTGGCCTGCGTGTAGCTGGGCCTAACTTAGTCTCCGTCTTGTACCTGGCTGACCTTGTGGTTGGACCTCTTTTTGAAGTACACAGTCTCTATTTGCCGTGCACGGCTAGACTCCATCCTCCTGATCCTGCTACGTATCAGCTCTGTGGTACTCCTGGGACTTGTAGTCCTCCAGGAACTCCGGTGTTCTCCTAATGGGTCGTGGAGATCCCTATAGGCTCGGACCCCGGTGTCCGGTGAATACTTGCTGAGGTAAGCTATAAAGGCTTTTCTACCTCATTAGCTTTCCACTCGCCTTCGGCCTACCCGGATCCTCACACGATCACACACTGGCAGTTGGTGGTTTGCCTCTTCACCGCTCTTTAAGCGTCGGCACGCTTCTCATTGAGCTGCACTCCTAGATTCAGCTCTGACTAGGCTGAAGTGATTGCTGTTTCACTCTTTACTAGACTCCACTTACTTGTGAACTGAATAGCTCTGCAGCCTCTCAATCTCAGCTCTGCACTTCACCTTCCTGCAGACTGACTGACTGAGCCCTCTAAGATGGCTGCACTGAACCAACTAGATGTTTCCTGTGTAACTGTCTTTTATATCTCTAAAACAGCTCCCTCTGGTGGTCTTTGGGATAAGTGAACATGTGTGCATGTGTATAATGACCTGTAGTGGGATATTCTTTCAGTGCACCCTTCTGGGAGATATGGATTCAGTCGCAGCTGGGCTCCACATTCCCCCCTAGTAGAACTCAGCACTCCGGGGCTGAAATACAAAACAAAGAACAATAAACATTGTATAAATAACTCTTCCTTTACAGGAGGTAAGGCACTCTTGAACTGTTGCATAACGGTAAATGAAAAACTATATACATTAGTACAATGAGGAATTGAGGAATTGAGCAACCATAAAAGTCTCAGTCTCTTTTGGAAAAGGATGGTCAAAAAGGGTAGAGAAAACAAGTAAAAATAATGTCTATTCCACTTGTTTCAATTTTAAAAGGAAAACAGATTAATAAATAACGGTATAATAAAGCATATTATAAGCAAAAATATATACATTTATGTACAGTGGTTCTAGATAATTATTTACATTTGTTAGGTCCTACTCTCTGTACCTAACAGGTAATTGCCCCCTTGTTATGCGTACTGACCTACGTGGTGTAGTGGTAGGTGAGGTGTCAGATACCCTGGTATTCCTGCGTGCAGGTAGGTTGTAGTACTGCCTTAGCCTCTCTAGGGATCTGGCAAGCATACTGTGAGCTGGGTGAACTGGCTCGACTTCTGCAGGGGATCCTTCTTCCTGAGATTCAACTTCTTGGGATTCCGCTTCTTGGGGTGCTGCTTCTTGGGGTTCTGCTGGGGCAGGTTCTTCTGGAACTGACTCTACTGCAACAACCGGTGCAACTGAATGTAGAGGTTCTCCTTGTGGTTGATAGAATTGAAGCACAGGAATGATTACAGTTTCTCCAATTCTGGGCCAATCCGCGGGGAAATCTCCTAAGTCTGTATGTATGACTGCTTCATCACGCTCTTCCTGATTGACAACAGGTTCTTCCTCTTGAAGCTTTAACGGATCCGGACACAACTTTAGGTGATCTCTGGATACAGTTGCAGTCGTTCTTCCTCCATCCTTGCTAATTATGCATGTTTTCTTGTTGTCAAACCTTGAATTCTGTACGATGTAGGGCTCTCTTTCCATTGATCGTCAAGTTTGTGTATCCTCCTCTTTCTTTTCAGTATGATTTCACCAGGTGCGAAAGGTTCAGCTGGCGCACTTTTGTTGTAGCGATCTTCTTGTTTATCCCTGGCTTGATTGAGACTATCTTCAACACAGGCCTGTACTTTTCTGTACTGTTCCTGTCTGTTTGTGTCCCAGTCTTCAGTAGTCACATCTGCTTCTGGTTCTACGACACCAAGCTCCAGATCCATGGGCAGCTTTCCTGGTCTTGCCCGCATGAGATAAGCTGGGGTGCAATTGGTGGAACTCACAGGTATGTGATTGTACAGATCTACCAGGTCAGGTAGTAAGTCTGGCCACCGATTTCTCTCCTCGAGTGGTACAGTCTTCAGCAGGTCAATGACGATGTGATTCATCTTCTCACAGAGACCATTGGTTTGGGGGTGGTACGGTGTGGTTCTTATCTTCTTACACCCGTACAAGTGACAGAACTCTTTGAACAATTCGGCCTCGAAGGCTGGACCTTGGTCAGTTAACACCTGCTCAGGATATCCGTGTGGTCTGCAGAAATATGCCTGGAACGTCTTTGCTGCTGTCTCTGCCGTCAGATCCTTGACAGGGCGACCACCAGGAACCTGGAATAGTGATCCACCATAGTCAGGGCATAGGAGTATCCTGACCGGCTGGGTGACAACTTGACATGGTCCAGGGCCACGATCTCCAAGGGACGAGTCGTCTTGATGGGTTGCAGGGGTGCCTTCTGACTGCTGTAGTCCTTTCTTCTGAGGCCACAGGGTCCACAATTCTGGCACCACCTCTCGATGGAGCTACGCATTCCCACCCAATAGAAACGACACTTCAACAGGGTCTCCAGCTTCTTCCAGCCAAAGTGTCCCGCTTGATCGTGGTAGGCTTCTAACACCATCTGGATATCTGCTCTGGGGACTACAATCTGCCATACCATCTCATGGGTCCTTGGGTTGACGTACCTCCGGCACAGCTTCTCACGGTAGATAAACAACCGGCTTCTCTCATTCCACAGCTGCTTTGCTTGTAGAGGCGCATCCTTCTCCAAGGAGGAACCTTCTTGAGTTATCAGCTCCTTGATTCAGCTGACAACTGGATCGCTGTCCTGAGTTTCCTTCCAGCTGTGGTGAGGTAAAGGATTTACCGTCTTACCACGCGGCCTCCTGCAGGCTTGTTGCTCGTGGATCATCCCATTCCTGTGAAAGGCAGGTAGTTCAATCTCTTCCAGATCATCCACTTCTTCTTCTGTGTCCGATTCATGAGGCATCCTGGATAGGGCATCAGCGTTGGCATTCTTGCGGCCCGCTCGGTACTTGATTGTGAATTGGTAGTTGGACAGCCGAGCCATCCATCGTTGTTCCATGGCTCCCAGCTTAGCTGTTTCAAGATGCGTCAAGGGGTTGTTATCAGTGTAGGCAGTGAACTTGCTGGAGGCTAGATAGTGCTTAAACCTCTCCGTGATGGCCCAGACCAGTGCCAGGAACTCCAACTTGAAGCTGCTATAGTTCCCTGGGTTCCTCTCGGTCGGGCGGAGCTTCCTGCTTGCATAGGCGATGACTTTCTCCAGGCCATTTTGCTTCTGACTGAGGACAGCTCCCAATCCTTCGTTGCTGGCATCAGTATACAGCAGGAACGGCTGGCTGTAGTCAGGGTAAGCTAGGATCTCATCACCTGTCATGATCTCCTTCATTTCCTTGAATGCTTCTGCCTGTTCTTTACCCCAATGGAATGGAGAATTTCTGCTCTTGAGGGACTGTCCCACCAGGAGGTCTTGCAGAGGCGCTGCTTTCTTGGTGTAATCCTTCACAAACCTCCGGTAGTATCCTGTCAGTCCCAGGAACTGTCGCACCTCTTTGAGATTTTTCGGCTCCGGCCATTTCTGGATGGCGGTGATCTTTTCGGGGTCTGGCGCTACTCCTTCTGAGCTGACAATATGTCCCAGATACTGTACCTTTTGTTTGAGCAGATGGCACTTTGAAGGCTTCAGTTTCATCCCATACTAGGACAGTGACTCGAATACCTCCGCCAGGTGCTTTAGGTGGTCTTCATCCGTCTTGGAGTACACAATTACGTCGTCCAGGTACAGCAACACAGTTTCAAAGTTGAGATGTCCCAGGCAGCTCTCCATCACTCTCTGGAACGTTCCAGGGGCACTGCTGAGTCCAAACGGCATTCTGTCAAACTCACAGAGTCCCATCGGGGTGGTGAAAGCCGTCTTCTCCCGATCCTCCTCAGCCACAGCTACTTGCCAGTACCCACTAGTGAGGTCAAGGGTGGAAAAGTAATTAACAGTCTTTAGTGCAGCTAAGGATTCCTCAATGCGTGGTAAAGGGTATGCATCTTTATGTGTAATGCGATTTACTTGTCTGTAATCTACACACATTCTCATGCTTCCATCCTTTTTCCTGACTAAGACTAGAGGTGCTGCCCAGGGACTGCAACTATCCCTTATCACCCCTGCTTCCTTCATGTCACGCAACATCTCCTTGGCTTTCAGGTAGTGTGCTGGTGGTATAGGCCTGTACCGTTCTTTAATGGGAGGATAATTGCCTGTGGGGATGCGATGTTGAACCCCTTTAATTTTCCCAAAGTCAAGTGGGTGTTTGCTGAATACCTGTGCATACTCCTGAACTACTCGGTATACTCCTTGTTTCTGGTGGGCTGGAGTCGTGTATGTCCCGACATGGAGCTGCTGACACCAATCCTCCACCTGGGTGGTCGGACCGTTATCCTCCACTGGTTGTGGGGAGGTTAAGGGCTCCGTCGTGTGAATGGAGTTATTATCCACAGCATGTAACTTAGCAACAGTGGCATAACGTGGTAATTTGACTTCATCCTCTCCCCAGTTGAGAAGATACACTGGCACCCTCCCATTATGTACCTCCACCACCCCTCTGGCAGTCAAGAGTGTAGGTCTGTGTTCTGAACAATGGGGCTCTACTACTGCTTGGTAGTTCTGTCCTCTCAGACCTATTGCTGCTCTACACCAAATAAGCATTTCACTCATTGGGGGTATCACAACGGGGTTCAGGTCTGTTACCCGTACATTACCAATCTCACCACCGGTCAGTTTCACTTGCTGCTGGCACATCAGGGCCCGGATCTCCTTCTGGATCGCTCCCTTGTGCTTTGGTCTGGCAATATCGGCGAGCTGTCGGAGTAAAAACACAACCTCCTCCAAACAGTTACTAATAATGTTAGTGCCCAAAACCACATTCAACCCATTTTCCTCATTAACAGTCTTCACTACAAGAAGTCCCTGATCTTTTAGCTCCACTCTCCCCACTTTTACGTCTACGTTTTTAGCCCCCAGTAAGTCAAGAGGGAGGCCATTAGAGGCGTATACGGCAAAGTCAGGGTTTGGGGGTTGGAAACCGTCACTGGACCAGTATCTATTGTAAAGAGCATAAGGTATGACGGTTACCTGAGATCCAGTGTCCAGCAGGGCAGGGATTGCGATCCCATCCAGTATGATGGACAGGTATGGTCTTCCTCCCACAAACCTGCGGTTCCAGTCTGAGGGGCCTGAGGAGTCTATTCCTGGGTGTTGGCCCTCGGACCCAGGATTTGCTCGTTTAAAGGACATCGACGTGCTGGGTGACCTTCTCTGTGGCAGCGGTAGCAGATGATCTCTCGGCGAGGATGATGCTGGTCGCGGGTCCTTCCTGGGGGTGGCGTTGTCCTCCTCCGGTGGGGCGACGTACTCCTTCTCCTCCGGTTCATCCAAGGGGCATCCTCTGGGCAGTCAGCTATCAGGATCTTTCCTTCTTCCTCCGTCGGCAGTTGCAGGGCACTCATTACAGTGGCCAGGTTTTTGGTCAGCTGGCGCACTTCTGAGCGCAGACAGTCCAGCTCAGTAGGGGGCGCCACTTGCGTTTTGGCTTCCGCAACCAGCGGGGAAAAGGTGGATGCTGCTGGCTTTAGGGTGGCTTCACTCGGGTGACACAGGGTTGCCATCTCGGGTGTTTCCAGGGGTCGCAGTCCTTTTATAGCCATATCCTTAAGAGCATCAAAGGTAGCATCAGGATGATCCAAGGACCACCAGTGCACAGTCCTGCTTTCAGCTTGGGACCTCAGTCCCCGTACAAATTGTTCCTTTAACATTTTATTTTCATTGATAACACTTATGGGGTTAACCTGTTTGAGAGCTCGCAGGGCCCCCTATAGTCGGCAGGCGTAGTCCCTAATGCTGTCATCTGGTTTCTGGGAGCATTGGTAAAACCTCATTCGGAGATCTGTTTCAGTGCGGTCCTCAAAGATAGTCTGTAGCTTTAAGAAAATTGCAAGCACTGACTCCTGGTCTGCAGCTGTCCAAGTCTCTACTTCCCTTTCTGCAGCACCAGTCAATTGTCCCACTACCACCGCAGCTCTCTGCTTTTCTGTCATAGGGTACATGTCCATTATGCTGCATATTTTTTGCTTGAACCCTGACAGGGTGTCTGGCTTGCCGCTGTACTGAGGGAGCCACTTCGCTCCAGGCATGTATGGCAGCGTTAGCGGTACTATCGGGGCCATAGGACCAGGTGAGGGGCCAGTGTTTCCAGCCTGCGCGGCAGCGCCGGTTGGTAAGTCATTAGGGCGGTCGCCCTCGGCCGCGCTGTCAGCTTGCGGCTGCGACATGTCTGCGCCCCCCTAGTTAAGCATGGCCTACCTTCTCTGAAGGCTGCAGCTCTGCAGGGCACAGCGATGTATAAGGACCGTGTTATGTTACGGTAGCTGAGGAGTGCAGGTAAAAAAGGAAATACACCAGAGCAGTTGGAATCTATGAGATTGCAGTACCCTGACTAACCACCGCAACTAGAGGCAGCCGTGGAGCGTTCCTACGTTGGTCCTAGACGCCTCGTCACAGCCTGAGAAACTAACTACACCTAAAGATAGAAATAGGAAAGCTATCTGCCCCGGAGCAGAACCCCAAAGATAATAGAAAGCCCCCAAACATGTAATGGCGGTTAGACAAGAGGAAATACTGACACAGAAAGAAAATAGTATGAGCAAACGCTGGGGCCCAAACTATCTAAATAGAAAAGGATAGGAAGGGTACTTACTGCAATCTCAGAAAACCCTGAAAAAACACCAACTCTACTAATTTCAAAATCACCTGAGATCACACGACCTCTACCACCTAAATTAGTTCTCTGGTGTAACAAAAACAAAACAGCAGCCACTGAAAAAACTGGAAAAGCAAAAGTACAAAACACAGTGGCTGGACTAAACTGAGAGGGCAGAAGCCCCCGGAGGGGACCCTGAAGGCCCCCACAGAAGTGCAGGACAAAATGCAAAAATATAGCAAAAACACAAAATAAGAAATTGTCTTATCTGATAGCAGGAGATGCAGACACGACACAGCAGGCTACAAGGGAAACTGGAAAGAAGGATTCAGACCAGAACAATTGATCACCGGCAACCCTGATGGGAAAATGACTCCCTTATAAAAGACCAATCAGTAACACCTGATTCCCAGTCCTCACAATCCTCACTAGTACCGCTTGTAACCACCAGAGGGAGCCTCTGCTCAGAACTCATCTCAAACCCATTCACAACAGTACCCCCCCCTTGAGGAGGGGTCACCGAACCCTCATTTGAGCAACCAGGTCGGTCAGGATGAGTTCTATGATACGCACGGATAAGTCTCCTAGCATGGATGTCCGAAGCAAACACCCAAGAATTGTCTTCCTGACCATAACCTCTCCATTTAACCAAATACTGGAGTCTTCGTCTAGAAAAACGAGAATCCAATATTTTCTCAACCACATACTCCAGATTGCCCTCAACCAAAACAGGGTCAGGAGGCACAGCAGCAGGAACCACTGGCTCAACAAACCTCTTCAACAAGGACTTGTGGAACACGTTATGGATCTTAAATGTCCCTGGAAGAAGCAAACGAAAAGAAACAGGATTAATAATCTCCATGATCTTATAAGGTCCAATGAACCTAGGTTTAAATTTAGGAGATGCTACTCTCATAGGAATATTCTTTGAGGACAACCAGACCAAGTCCCCCACTTTAAACCGAGGACCATCAGTCCTATGCCGGTTAGCAAACCGCTGGGCCTTCTCCTGAGAGAGGGACAACCTCTCCACTACCTGGTCCCAAATCTGCTGCATACGCTCAACAACAGAGTCAACACCTGGACAGACAGAAGCCTCCGTCTGTCCTGAAGAAAATCGAGGGTGAAACCCAGAATTACAGAAAAACGGAGACATCAAAGTGGCAGAGCTAGCCCTATTATTAAGAGCAAACTCAGCCAAAGGCAAAAAAGAGACCCAGTCATCCTGATCAGCAGACACAAAGCATCTTAGATAAGTCTCCAATGTCTGATTTGTTCTCTCAGTTTGACCATTGGTCTGAGGATGAAATGCCGAGGAGAAAGACAATTGAACACCCAGTTTAGAACAAAAAGTCCTCCAAAATCTGGAAACAAACTGGACTCCTCTGTCAGACACAATGTTCTCAGGAATGCCGTGTAAACGAACCACGTGCTGAAGGAACAATGGCACCAATTCAGAGGAGGAAGGCAACTTAGGTAATGGCACAAGATGTATCATTTTGGAAAACCTATCACAAATTACCCAGATGGTGGTCATTCTCTGAGAAACAGGAAGATCGGAAATGAAATCCATAGAGATATGGGTCCATGGTCTCTTGGGCACAGGCAATGGCATCAACAAACCACTAGAGCGAGAGCAAGGCTTGGAGCGAGAGCAAGTCCCGCAGGACTGCACAAATTCCCTGACATCGCGAGACAAGGTAGGCCACCAAAAGGACCGACTAACCAAGTCTCTGGTACCAAAAATTCCGGGATGCCCAGCCAATGCGGAACAATGAATCTCAGACATCACACTCTTTTTCCATTGGTCCGGGACAAACAATTTTCCAACAGGGCAGCGCTCGGGCCTATCCTCCTGACACCCCTCCAGAGCAAGTCTCAAATTGGGCGAGATGGCGGAAAGAACTACACCCTCCTTCAAAATAACAGAGGGATCAGATAGCTCAGGAGAGTCCGCAAGGAAACTCCTCGAGAGGGCATCCGCCTTAACATTCTTAGTGCCAGGAAGAAAGGAAACCACAAAATTAAAACGTGTGAAAAACAAGGCCCACCTGGCCTGTCTAGGATTGAGTCGCTTGGCAGATTCCAGATAGACCAGATTCTTATGGTCCGTAAGGACCACCACCTGATGTTTGGCTCCCTCCAGCCAATGTCTCCACTCTTCAAAAGCCCACTTCATGGCCAATAACTCCCGATTACCCACGTCATAATTACGTTCAGTAGGAGAAAATTTTCGAGAGAAAAAGGCACAAGGGTTACTTTTAGAGGTCTCTGGATCTTTTTGGGACAAAACGGCACCTGCCCCAATTTCAGAGGCATCAACCTCCACCTGAAATGGCAGAGAAACATCAGGCTGCCGTAGAACAGGAGCAGAAGTGAATCTCTGCTTAAGTTCCTGAAACGCAGAGACTGCCTCAGGAGGCCAATTCACCACATCAGAACCCTTTCTGGTCAAATCAGTTAATGGTTTAACAATAACCGAGAAATTACCAATAAATTTACGATAAAAATTGGCAAAACCCAAAAATCTCTGAAGAGCCTTTAATGAAGTAGGTTGGACCCAATCACAGATGGCCTGAACCTTGACCGGGTCCATTTCAATAACAGATGGGGACAAAATGAATCCCAGAAATGAGATCTTCTGTACGCCAAAAAGACACTTTGATCCCTTCACATACAAAGCATTCTCTCTCAAAATCTGGAATACAGTTCGAACATGTTTCACATGAGAGTCCCAGTCATTAGAAAAAATCAAGATATCATCCAAATAAACAATCAGAAACTTGTCCACAAAATCCCTGAAAATGTCATTCATGAAGGACTGGAAGACGGAAGGAGCATTAGTGAGCCCAAAGGGCATCACAAGGTACTCAAAATGCCCTTCAGGGGTGTTAAATGCCGTCTTCCATTCATCCCCGTGCTTAATGCGAATAAGGTTATACGCCCCCCTGAGGTCAAGCTTGGTAAACCAAGTAGCGTTTTTCACCCTGGAAAACAGGTCAGAAATCAAGGGTAACGGGTATTGATATTTCACAGTAATATTGTTCAAGAGACGATAATCAATACACGGCCTTAATGAACCATCTTTTTTGGCCACAAAGAAAAAACCGGCACCTAAGGGTGAAGAGGATGGTCTGATATGACCCTTCTCCAATGATTCCTTGATATAAGACCGCATAGCGTCATGTTCAGGTACAGACAAGTTAAAAAGGCGACCTTTAGGGAATTTACTACCTGGCACTAATTCAATAGCGCAGTCATAGCTCCTATGGGGAGGCAAGGATGCAGATTTACTTTCGCTAAACACATCAGAAAAATCAAACAAAAAGTCAGGAACATCCTCAGCCTGGGGGGAGGCAGAAAAAACAGGAGTGTTGGTATTAACACATTGACAGCCCCAACTGGTTACAGACACAGATTTCCAATCCAAAACAGGATTATGAGACTGTAACCAAGGGAAACCCAGCACTATAATGTCATGCAGATTATATAGAACCAAAAATTTGCAGCACTCCTGGTGATCAGGTTCAACCCTCATTATCACCTGAGTAGAAAACTGGGGTTTATTCTCAGCCAAAGGGGTAGAATCGATCCCCAGTAAAGGAATAGACTTCTGTAGGGGTATCAAGGGAAACCCACAACGTTTAGCAAAATCATAATCCATCAGGTTAATAGCTGCTCCAGAATCAACGAAAGCCTGAGCAGAAAATGAGGACAGAGAGCATATCAGAGTGACAGTTAATAAAAACTTAGTCTGAACACTACCCAAGACAACTGAGCGTGCAAAACGTCTTCCCCGCTTAGGGCAGACTGAAATAGCATGAGAGGCATCACCACAGTAGAAACATAACCCATTGCGCTTTCGAAACTCATGACGCTGTGCCCCAGACACCACTCTATCACACTGCATGGGCTCAGCAGCTGGCTCACAAGACAACACCACTCCACGCATACTTCTCCGCTCACGCAAACGTCTGTCAATTTGAATCGCTAATGACATAGAATTATTGAGACCAGAGGGGACAGGGAATCCCACCATAACATCCTTTACATTATCCGACAGACCCTTCCGGAAAAGGGCCGCCAAAGCGTCGTCATTCCATTGGGTCAGGACTGCCCACCTACGGAATCTCTGACAGTATAACTCAGCGTCATCAAGCCCCTGATTTAATGCCAACAAGGCTTTTTCAGCTTGATCAGTGACATTAGGCTCATCGTACAATAACCCCAAAGCCTGAAAAAATGCATCAACATCACTCAAAACAGGATCCCCAGGTATCAGGGAAAAAGCCCAATCCTGAGGATCGCCGCGCAGGAGAGAGATGATAATTTGAACCTGCTGCGCTGCGTTTCCTGAGGACTTAGATTTTAAGGCAAGAAACAATTTACAATTATTTTTGAAATTCTGAAACTTAGCTCGATCCCCTAAAAACAAATCTGGCATGGGAATCCTAGGTTCCACAACAGGCAACCTAGCAAGATAGATAGCAATACTCCGAACCTCAGTGGCAAGCTGATCCACACGGCCAGACAACTGTGCAAACTCCATTGAGAGAAAAGATCCTCCCCAGCACCCAGAGATACAGAGGGAAAAAAAAAAAAAAAAAAATTGCAACAAACAGAAAAATATCTCTGACAACTTTTCTTCCTTCAAAATATTTTTTCCCTTCTGTGAGTACAATACAATTTTTGTGGCCGGTGATACTGTTACGTTACGGTAGCTGAGGAGTGCAGGTAAAAAAGGAAATACACCAGAGCAGTTGGAATCTATGAGATTGCAGTACCCTGACTAACCACCGCAACTAGAGGCAGCCGTGGAGCGTTCCTACGTTGGTCCTAGACGCCTCGTCACAGCCTGAGAAACTAACTACACCTAAAGATAGAAATAGGAAAGCTATCTGCCCCGGAGCAGAACCCCAAAGATAATAGAAAGCCCCCAAACATGTAATGGCGGTTAGACAAGAGGAAATACTGACACAGAAAGAAAATAGTATGAGCAAACGCTGGGGCCCAAACTATCTAAATAGAAAAGGATAGGAAGGGTACTTACTGCAATCTCAGAAAACCCTGAAAAAACACCAACTCTACTAATTTCAAAATCACCTGAGATCACACGACCTCTACCACCTAAATTAGTTCTCTGGTGTAACAAAAACAAAACAGCAGCCACTGAAAAAACTGGAAAAAGCAAAAGTACAAAACACAGTGGCTGGACTAAACTGAGAGGGCAGAAGCCCCCGGAGGGGACCCTGAAGGCCCCCACAGAAGTGCAGGACAAAATGCAAAAATATAGCAAAAACACAAAATAAGAAATTGTCTTATCTGATAGCAGGAGATGCAGACACGACACAGCAGGCTACAAGGGAAACTGGAAAGAAGGATTCAGACCAGAACAATTGATCACCGGCAACCCTGATGGGAAAATGACTCCCTTATAAAAGACCAATCAGTAACACCTGATTCCCAGTCCTCACAATCCTCACTAGTACCGCTTGTAACCACCAGAGGGAGCCTCTGCTCAGAACTCATCTAAAACGCATTCACAACAGGACCGGCGTCGCTGGCGCTCTGACGTCAGAGCGTTCACTGAAGTTCTCCACAGGACTTGCCGCCGCGTCAGCGTTGGGGGCGTGTCCAGGACTCAGCGCGCTTTTGCAGGTACGCCCACTAGTTTTTCGCGCCGTGGCGCTGTAAATGGCGGGCAATGGCGGGCAAATGGCGGGAAACCTTCACCACTATATACAACAGTCTTTTAGTGAGGCACACAGTACCCGGTGGCAACGGGCACAAATTACTCCGTTGCTGCAGGGCACGCAATCCTGTTCGTGACGCCAGAGAATGAGTCGTCCGCCAGGGCCGTGGGGTACTCGGCACCGAGCCCGTTGATTTCTATAGGGAATGTCACGGGTAGCACAGCTCGGTCCGTTGCCCTGGGCGCTCACTGAAAATGGGGGATATTTACAGGTGAATTGTACATTGATATGGGGATTCGTGACGCCACTTGTGGTATCTGGTCAGGATGACCAGCGCTGCTATGCAGATCCACTGAAGGGTTAATATTGTGCAGCTAGATGTTAAGCCTTCCACAAGTAAGGCTGATTCCTCCAGGGCAGATAGATGTATAGGAATGCAGGGCAGACGGGGACCCGGCAGTCAGGGGCAATAAGGGAGACACACACATAAGTCACTTTGGTACCTTTACTGAAGATGTTGCAGGCGCTTCCCGGAGCACTGTAGGGTGAAGGGTGCACATCCAGATTCCTCCACTGAGTAGGTGTGTGGCCTCCTGTTCTCTGCCTTTTTGTAATGAAGTCTTGGCCTGCGTGTAGCTGGGCCTAACTTAGTCTCCGTCTTGTACCTGGCTGACCTTGTGGTTGGACCTCTTCTTGAAGTACACAGTCTCTATTTGCCGTGCACGGCTAGACTCCGTCCTCCTGATCCTGCTACGTATCAGCTCTGTGGTACTCCTGGGACTTGTAGTCCTCCAGGAACTCCGGTGTTCTCCTAATGGGTCGTGGAGATCCCTATAGGCTCGGACCGGTGAATACTTGCTGAGGTAAGCTATAAAGGCTTTTCTACCTCATTAGCTTTCCACTCGCCTTCGGCCTACCCGGATCCTCACACGATCACACACTGGCAGTTGGTGGTTTGCCTCTTCACCGCTCTTTAAGCGTCGGCACGCTTCTCATTGAGCTGCACTCCTATATTCAGCTCTGACTTGGCCTGGAGTGATTGCTGTTTCACTCTTTACTAGACTCCACTTACTTGTGAACTGAATAGCTCTGCAGCCTCTCAATCTCAGCTCTGCACTTCACCTTCCTGCAGACTGACTGACTGAGCCCTCTAAGATGGCTGCACTGAACCAACTAGATGTTTCCTGTGTAACTGTCTTTTATATGTCTAAAACAGCTCCCTCTGGTGGTCTTTGGGATAAGTGAACGTGTGTGCATGTGTATAATGACCTCTAGTGGGATATTCTTTCAGTGCACCCTTCTGGGAGATATGGATTCAGCCGCAGCTGGGCTCCACATTTGGAGAGCCTCTGATGTGCGTAAACAGTGAAAATCCCCACACAAGTGACACCATTTTCAAAACTAGACCCCTCAGGGAACTAATCTAGATGTGTGGTGAGCACATTGAACACTCAGGTGCTTCACAGAAGTTTATAACGTTGAGCCATGAAAATACAAAAAATAACATTTTCCCAACAAATATATTTTTACCACAAAATATTGCATTTTCATAAAGGTAACAGGACAAATTGCACCATACAATTTGTTGTGTAATTTCTCGAAAGTACTACAGTTTGGGCGCATGGCAGGGCTCAGAAGAGAAGGAGCACCATTTGACTTTTTGAATTTAAAATTTCCTGGAATCATTAGCGGATATCATGTCCCATTTGCATGCCCCTGATGTGCCTTAACAGTGGAAACCCCCCACAAGTGACCCCATTTTGGAAGCTAGACTCCACAATTAATGTATTTAGCTGTGTGGTGAGCACCTTGAACCCCCAGGTGCTTCACAGAAATTTATAACGTTGAGCCGTGAAAATAAAAAAAAAAATCACATTTTAGTCACAAAAATGTTATTTTAGCCCCAAATTTTGCATGTTCATAAGGGTAACAGGAGAAATTGCACCATACAATTTGAAATGCAATTTCAACTGAGTACACTAATATCCTACATGCAGAGGAATACTACTTTTGAGGCACAGTCAAAAAAGGTTATAACCAGAAATAAAATATATAGGGGGGGAAAGTATTAATAAAAAAACCTTTCTTTATAATTGATGGTTTGCATAACACAGTACATAAAAAACACCAAAATGTACATAAATTATCAATATTCGTACATAACCCGTAATTTACATATAAAATTCATAACATGTATATTTCCAACTCAAAGATTAAAAGGATTTTTTCTGTACAACATAGATTCAGCAAGGAGCAAAAGAATAAAAGTTGGTGAGTAAAATTAATCATAAAAATATAAAAAATAAGAAAAAATAAATAAAGAAAAAATGACAAAAACGTGAATGTGTCACATAACTTGCACAATAAATAATCTGTTCAATACATCCATTAATAAATAGTATAAAGCACAATATGTAAAAGTGCAAAAATGTGCAAAATATGCAATATAAGCAAAATTGTGCAAAAGTGTGCAAAAAATGTACAAAAATTGCAAAATAGCTCCAAGCAAAAGAAAAAGTCTCTTAATCCATGCGAAGTATGCAATATTAGCAGAATTGTGCAAAAATGTGCAAAAAGTGCAAAAATTGCAAAGTGGCTCCAAGCAAAGGAAAAAATCTCTTAATCCACAATATATATATGCATTAGTAGTGGAGAGTATACCATATGCAAGGAATATCACTCCAGTATATTACAATTATAATGTCGGCCAAAAGAAGGTAGTATAGTGTTGTTTTTTTTCCTCCTCTGTTGGCCTTACTAATTTTTAAATATCTTTGGCGCAATATGATCAGTTCTTTTGGCCGACATTATAATTGTAATATACTGGGGTGATATTCCTTGCATATGGTATACATGGGGAAATATACATGTTATGATGAATTTTATATGTAAATTACGGGTTATGTACGAATATTGATCATTTATGTAAATTTTGGTGTTTTTTATGTACTGTGTTATGCAAACCATCAATTATAAATAAAGGTTTTTTATTAATACTTTGTCCCCTGTCCCCCTATATATTTTATTTCTGGTTATAACCTTTTTTGATACTTACCGAATGGTCTGCCATTCAAAAAATTCATGCAGTCAAATAGGTTTATGATGAAGTTTTAATTAATTTTCATCTAATTTTATTTTTATTATTTATATATATATATATTTTATATATATATATTTTTTTTTTTTTTTTTTTGCTGTGTTCTACTTTTGAGGCACAGTGCAAAGCTGAAAAGGGAAGAACTGCCATATTGGAGTTCAGATTTTTCTGGAATGGTTTCAGGGTGGCATGTCACATTGGCTGAGCCCCTGAGTTGCCAGAACAACAAAAACCCCTAATATTTGAACTCATTTTGCAAACTACAAAAAATGACCCACGGAGAGAGCACATGAGGTGCCAGGACAGCAGAACCTCCCCATAAGTGACCCCATTTTACAAACTAAACCTCTCAATGAATTCATGTATGGGTGCAGTGATCATATTGACAACACGGGTGTGTCACAGAATTTTATACCATTGGGCAGTGAAGAAAAAATACATTTTTACAACCAAAATTTAGGTTTAGCCCCAGATTTTACATTTTCACACAAGAAAAGGGCAAAAATGGCACCAGAATTCGTTCCACAATTTCTACTGACCGTGGCAATACCCCATATGTGGCTGTACAGTATTGTTTAGCGATAAGTAGAGACTTGGGAGGAACAGAGCGCTGTTTGCCTCCTGGAGAGCAGATTTTCCTAGAACAGTTTGCGAACTCAATATACAGAGCCCCTAATTGCTAAAAGAGCAGAATCTCCCCTCAAGTGACACCATTTTAGAAACTATACGCTTGGGGAATTTACCTACAGGTCTAGTGACATTTTTGACTCCATGGGTATTTTCCAGAAGCAAGTAGCAATGAATGTTGCAGAGTGAAAATTACAAACTGCCGTTGTAGTGACCAGTACGCTGTAGTGACCAATATGTTGCAGTCACCAATACACTGCAGTCACCAGTACGTTATGCACAGCAAGCTCTCATCACTGTAGAAATGCCAAACGTGGATGCTATATGTGGTTTACACTGAGGGGCCCAGAAGGGAGGGGATATTTGGATTTGGGAGCGGAGAATTTGCTGAATTTCTTTTGGCGGGTGAGAAGCCATTTTGCTTTTCCAGAGCGTTTGTGCTATCAGTAATGTGGTAGCACCCTATATTTCCGTTAACAGATGACAGACCTGAGTGAAGGCTTTCTATTTTTGTGAATTGAGTTGAAGCTTTTATTGGGAACATTTGGGATCACATTTATCCGGCGTTCTACACTGACCACTTACTTTGGGGTTTCCATCTAAATTTCTGAGTGACATGATTCAACTGAAACCCCCAATGAATCCATTCATTATAATGAGGCAGCAGAGTTGCTCAGGACTCTATCTGGCCTCCGTTCAGCGGTGCCCTTCTTTTCAGAAGAGCACAAAACTGTGGCCAATGGCACTTTTATACAATCCTAAAAAGACAGACACCGAGACACGCATCTTCTCCACTTGTCCATGTATACAGATCACTGGTAATATTCTCTGTGTATAATAGCTGACCACAGCTGCAATTCTACCCACCTGTCTTTGTGGATGGGAGTACTGCAGTCAGGGGCGCCGCTATAATGAGGCGACTTGAGCCTCTGTCTCAGGCGGCGGCAGCTAGGGGGCGGCAAAGCAGGAGCGCACACCGTGCCTGATCCGGCCCGTCGGCCCCGCCGACACTGAATTGACAGTTCAGTGCCGGCGGGCCCTTTAATCGCGGGCGGAATGAGTGAGGAAGGCCTTGCGGCCTTCCATATGCAGCACAGGCAACGTGATCGTCATCACGCCGCCTGCGCGCCGTGAAGACGTCACGCCGCCTGTGCCAGGAGAAGATGGAGTCGAGTGCGCTTCTTCAGAGCTGCGGGGGAGATAGGTGAGTACTGGCTTTTATTTTTTTAACGCCAGGCCCGGCCTATGGGGGATTCTGCTGCTTATGGGGGACTATGCTGGCTATGGGGGATTCTGCTGCTTATGGGGGATTATTCTGGCTACTAGGGAATTATGCTGGCTATGGGGGATTATGCTGGCTATGGGGGGATTATGCTGCCTATTGGGGGATTATGCGGGCTATTGAGGGATTATGCTGGCTATGGGGGATTATGCTGGCTATTGGGGGATTATGCTGGCTTTTGGGGGACTTTGCTGGCTATGGGGGATTATGCTGGCTATGGGGGACTATGCTGGCTATGGGGTATTATGCTGGCTATGGGGTATTATGCTGACTATGGGGTATTATGCTGGCTATGGGTGATTATGCTGCCTATTGGGGGATTATGCTGCCTATTGGGGGATTATGCTGTGTATTGGGGACCTATGCTGCGTATTGGGGACCTATGCTGCCTATTGAGGACCTATGCTGCCTATTGGGGACCTATGCTGCATATTGGGGACCTATGCTGCCTATTGGGGACCTATGCTGCCTATTGGGGACCTATGCTGCGTATTGGGGACCTATGCTGCCTATTGGGGACCTATGCTGCCTATTGGGGACCTATGCTGCCTATTGAGGACCTATGCTGCCTATTGAGGACCTATGCTGCGTATTGGGGACCTATGCTGCCTATTGGGGACCTATGTTGCCTATTGAGGACCTATGCTGCCTATTGGGGACCTATGCTGCATATTGGGGACCTATGCTGCCTATTGGGGACCTATGCTGCATATTGGGGACCTATGCTGCATATTGGGGACCTATGCTGCCTATTGAGGACCTATGCTGCGTATTGGGGACCTATGCTGCATATTGGGGACCTATGCTGCCTATTGAGGACCTATGCTGCGTATTGGGGACCTATGCTGCCTATTGGGGACCTATGCTGCCTATTGGGGACCTATGCTGCCTATTGAGGACCTATGCTGCCTATTGGGGACCTATGCTGCCTATTGAGGACCTATGCTGCCTATTGGGGACCTATGCTGCATATTGGGGACCTATGCTGCCTATTGGGGACCTATGCTGCCTATTGGGGACCTATGCTGCGTATTGGGGACCTATGCTGCATATTGGGGACATATGCTGCCTATTGAGGACCTATGCTGCGTATTGGGGACCTATGCTGCGTATTGGGGACCTATGCTGCCTATTGAGGACCTATGCTGCGTATTGGGGACCTATGCTGCCTATTGGGGACCTATGCTGCCTATTGAGGACCTATGCTGCGTATTGGGGACCTATGCTGCCTATTGGGGACCTATGCTGCCTATTGGGGACCTATGCTGCGTATTGGGGACCTATGCTGCGTATTGGGGACCTATGCTGCCTATTGAGGACCTATGCTGCGTATTGGGGACCTATGCTGCCTATTGGGGACCTATGCTGCCTATTGGGGACCTATGCTGCCTATTGGGGACCTATGCTGCGTATTGGGGACCTATGCTGCATATTGGGGACCTATGCTGCCTATTGAGGACCTATGCTGCGTATTGGGGACCTATGCTGCGTATTGGGGACCTATGCTGCCTATTGAGGACCTATGCTGCGTATTGGGGCCTATGCTGCATATTGGGGACCTATGCTGCCTATTGAGGACCTATGCTGCGTATTGGGACCTATGCTGCGTATTGGGGACCTATGCTGCCTATTGGGGACCTATGCTGCCTATTGGGGACCTATGCTGCCTATTGGGGACCTATGCTGCCTATTGAGGTCCTATGCTGCCTATTGGGGACCTATGCTGCCTATTGGGGACCTATGCTGCCTATTGGGGACCTATGCTGTCTATTGAGGACATATGCTGTCTATTGAGGACATATGCTGTCTATTGAGGACATATGCTGCCTATTGGGGACTATGCTGCCTATTGGGAACATATGCTGCCTATGGAGGACATTTACCTGCCTATTGGGGACCAATGCTGCCTATTGGGGACATTTACCTGCCTATTAGGGACTCTCGCACCACACCAGTCTGAGCCTGAGCTAAAAGTGGAGTTGCGCCAATATGTGCACTGATGAGGATGAAATTATATGGATTGGCAAGGCTGCAGTGATGAGCAGTGCAGGCTGTATGACTCTGTGTGGGCAGTTTTATTGCTGGTATATTGTTTTTGTAGCGCTGTATATATATTGGTATTTTACTAATAGCAATTTGGAATCCCTAGGAAATAGTGATATCAAGAAAGAGAAAAATTGCTTCACTTGTGACAAATATGGAACCGAGCATGACCATCTCATTAACCAAAAGCAGGCCCATAGTTCCCATTGAAATACCAGTAAGTTTGTTGATTTTTAACTTTACTTGTTCTTTATTTTAAGTATTGTATTTGTTCCTGTTTCTTTTTTTACTTCAAAATAAGAGTGTAGTATATAGTGTATACAGGGTCATACACATTGTGTGCGGTATATAGAGTGTATATACACTGCTGTATTATACTTTTCATATACAGGCTATAATGCCTCTTATTCTTTGTATAGAGGTTAGTGTGCCATGTATAATATATGGTATATACAGAGTAGTGTCGCATACACTGCTGTATTATACAATATACAGCAGTTCTCATGCTCCATACCTAATATGCAGGATAATGTACAGTGTATATGATGTAACCTGTATAAGATGTGACATTGGCTCGCCCCCCCTAGTTTTGATCCTGGGTACGCCCATGCTCCTGCTGCTGGCTGCTGTGCACGGTGCTGCTTCCTTGATATCCTTGTGACTCCCTCCCCTCGTGTCCAGAGTTAGGAGAAGTCAGGTCGGTGACTAGTTATTAATGCAACTACTTAAGTTACTATATGGGACTTGAAAACATGATCTCCTGACAAGGGAAATACACAGGCCTGTGTAGCGCTGCGGTGATTCCGGATGTGTTCAATGAGCACATCCGGATTCACCGCGTGTTCAGAAGGGGGCGGAGCTTTGTACTGATTTTACAATGGGGGAGGCGCCGTTTTGCAGTTCACCTCAGGCAGCAGAGAGGCTAGGTTCACCCCTGAATACAGTAGATCAGATTGAATATGTAAAGCATCGGTACCCACACAGTCCTATAAAGAACACTCTCCATGGAAGTGATGCTAAACTCAGGTCAAGTATTCTGGTTCGAAGTCTCCCCTTCTGTTACCTCCACATGCCATAAAAGGGGCTATGACAAAACTCAATAACTCAACAGTCTTATATTATAATGCCCAATCACAGTAATCTGTACCATTCTTTCTTGCTTTCATTTCCTTAATTTGTAGACTTTCTACATACTGTAGAAGTAATGTTTGCCATATAAAATACAATTCACTGAGTGGAAAAATGGAAAGCTCATCTACTTCTACGTTTTTTTATTGCACGATCCTATTATATGCTTCTGAATCCCAGACTTTAGCAATTCAGGTTTTCTTAGCCCAATATATTTTTACCTAATTCCTTGGTTCACTGTGCTGCTTGTGGCAGCAATAATTATTACAGCGTATTGTACATGTTCCACATTTAGACAGTATGGTATATTTAGGTCAAGAGAAAATGCAGTTACCTTCTGCTGGAGTGAAAACAGATATGTTGGATCGGGGCCCAACACCTGCACTTGTTTCTCCACTGATGTATGCTCATAGGTTGTGAAAGGAGTAAGGTTAGTAAAAGTAAACTTGAGATCTTTTGTACTGTTATCCAGAATACGACCTGATGAGAAAAAAATTCAGTGTGTAAGGAAAAGAATGCTTCTTGTCTTAACTATATAAGCATTGAACTGAATTATTTAAATAAACTGCTCAGTCACGATTAAAAAATATTACGAAAATAAGTACCTACAAATGATGATTACTTGCTATTTACTCTCCCTGAGCTTGTTGATTGGCTGCTTTTTGGCTCATTGCCATTAGAGCAGAACTGTGAATTGTAAGTACATCTTAGCTACAGTGTCTACAGTGAGTCTGTGGTAATCTGAGACACACCTACTGTCTCATCATTGGTTAAGGCAGCTGATTTCTACCTCCCTGTACAGCTCTGCCTCCTCTGATAGGCTGCTGTGTATAAACACAAGTTTATCACATGCTCAATATAAACTCAGTAAAATGAAAACAGCCACACACTCAGGAGATTGCAAATAGCGATACATTTATTTAGTTTCTTATATTCACTACACTGTTGGATAATACACACGTGGTCAAAATTGTTGGTACCCCTCGTTTAATGACAGAAAAACCCACAATGGTCACAAAAATAGCCTGAATCTGACAAAAGTAATAATAACTAAAAATTCTATGATAATGAACAAATGAAAGTCAGACATTGCTTTTCAACTATGGTTCCAAAGAATTAAAAAAAAAATAAAACTCATGAAATAGGCCTGGACAGAAATGATGGTACCCCTGAAAATAATGTGACAATAGGGACATGTTAAATCGCGGTGTGTCCACTAATTAGCATCACAGGTGTCTACAATCTTGGAATCAGTGAGTGGGCCTGTAGAGAGGGCTACAGATACTCACTGTGCTGTTTGGTGGCATGGTGTGTATCACACTCAACATGGACCAGAGGAAGTGAAGGAAAAAGTTGTCTCAGGAGATTAGAAAGAAAATTATAGACAAACGTGTTAAATGTAAAAGTTATGAGACCATATCTAAGCAGCTTGATGTTCCTGTGACTAAAGTTGCACATATTATTCAGAAATTTAAGCTCCATGGGACTGTAGCCAACCTCCCTGGACGTGGCCGCAGGAGGAAAATTTATGACAAATCAGAGAGACAGATAATACGAATGGTAGCAAAAGAGCACATAAAAACTTCAAAACAGATTAAAGGTGAACTTCAAGCTCAAGGAACATCAGTGTCAGATCGCACCATCCATCGTTGTATCAGCCAAAGTGGACTTCATGGGAGACGACCAAAGAGGACACCATTGTTGAAAAAAAATCATAAAAAAGCCAGACTGGAATTTGCTAAACTACATGTTGACAAGCCACAAAGCTTCTGGGAGAATGTCCTATGGACAGATGAGACAAAAATGGAACTTTTTGGCAAGGCATATCAGCTCTATGTTCACAGATGGAAAAATGAAGCATATCAAGAAAAGAACACTGTCCCTACTATGAAACATGGAGGAAGCTCTGTTATGTTCTGGGGCTGCTTTGCTGTATCTGTGTAGCCCAGTTGCGCTTGGTGCCACATGTTACCCTGGAGGATGCATGAAAGGTAATTCACAATCACCCGATATTCATTCACACTTCACATTTCCCTGGTACCACCAGAGGGAGCCCTTTAGAATACGTAGGTATATAAGGGTGTGGAGAGATAGAGCAGAGAGATGAAGGCAGTCTAGCTGAACGTTAGCTAGTCGTTGGTGGTACCTCAGAGAGACGAGCCGAGAGGAAAGTTACCTCAGAACGTGCGAACTGATAGTTCCCTAGGGAAGTGGAGAGTGACTCTCAAAGTGAGCATAGATCAGTCTGACGGAAGGTCCTGATAGCTACTTCGGACAGAGCCTAAGAAGGAAGTGAAGGAAAGGGAACTGCAGTATTTGTAAGACCGAGTCATTAGTCAGTATTGTTAGAGAGCGAGCGTGCCGACGCTTAGAGAGAGGTGAAGAGAAGGAAGCTGACATCTACTGCTGCTTGTGCTTATGTTAAAGGTGTGAGTAGTACGACAGGCAAGTGGAAAAAGGGAAAGAGAGAGTGACTGAGGAGAAATAGCAACGATAGCTTACTTCCACTCTGCACTACCGGACACCGGGTCCGAGCTTGCTAGAACCTTCACGGCTAGTGGGAAAAACCGGAGACCCTGCTGGACTTCAGGTCACAGAGGGGCCCAACAGTGCTGATACGTAACCGGGGTCAGGAAGAACAGGAGTCTGGTCAGCGCAACCATTGGAGACTTAGTTCTGTCCAAAAGAAGGCTCCACCACAAGATCAGCCGGGCGTAGCAAAGAGAACGGAGTTAAACTTTGTTTCATGCAAGTTAGAAACTCACACACATATAGACGTAAGGAGGCCCTACACCTACTCAGTGATTACTGGACGTGCATCCTCCACCCTGACGGCCTCCCGGGACGTGCCTGCAACTTCATCATCAAATAAAGGTACAGAAAGAGACTGTCTTGTGTGTGTCTGCATTATTGCTCCTGCACCCTTACACCGCCATATACTCCGAGGGATCAGTCTCGCCTGTGGGAGACTTAAGACCTTGCTGCCCCAAACCCTCAGAGGATCTACACTGCAGCGCTGGTCATCCTGACCAGAAACCACAGGTGGCGTCACAAACAATTTCTACAATCCCCTGTAAATATCCCCCATTTAGTGAGCGCCCAGGGCAACGGACCGAGCTGCGCTACCCGTGACATCCCCCAGTAAAGTGAACGAGCTCGGTGCCGAGTACCCCACAAGCCCTGGTACGTGCGACTCATATCTGGCACAGGGTGTCTAGAATCTGTGTAGGGTACAATGAAATCTCAAGTCTATTAAGGGATTCAAGAGAGAAATGTGCTGCCCAGTGTCAGAAAGCTTGGTCTCAGTCACAGGTCATGGGTCTTGCAACAGGATTATGACCAAAAACACACAGCTAAAAACACCCAAGAATGGCTAAGAGGAAAGCATTGGACTATTATAAAGTGGCCTTTTATGAGCCCTAACCTAAATCCTATTGAACATCTTTGGAAAGAGCTGAAACATGCTGTCTGGAAAAGGTAACCTTCAAACACGAGACAACTGGAGCAGTTTGCTCTTGAGGATGGGCTAAAATACCTGTTGAGCGGTGCAGAAGTCTCATTGACAGTTACAGGAATCATTTGATTGCAGTGATTGCCTCAAAAGATTGTGCAACAAAATATCAAGTTATCATTTCTGTCCAGGCCTATTTCATGAGTTTTATTTTTTTTTTAATTCTGTGGAAGCATCGTTGAAAAGCAATGTCTGACTCTCATTTGTTCATTTTCATAGATTTTTGATTTATTATTACATTTGTCAGATTCTAGTTTTTCTGTCATTAAACGAGTGGTACCAACAATTTTGACCACATGTGTACATTAAACGATAGTACAAAAAGCGGTATGCCGTAATGTGCCGGTGTGGATCGGCACTAATGCAGCTGCACAGCTAGCGCTCATCTACACCAGAATCCCTCGGCAACAAGCCCCGGTTTGACATTACCAAAGAGACCTTTTTCCTTACACTTAACTCCATTGTGAATCCCGGTGTTTGATAAAGACCCAGGATTGGGTCGAAATGTTACGGCATTCCGCTTTTAGTACCATCGTTTAATGTATTATCCAATGATGTGGTGAATATAAAAAATTAAATAAATATATCACTATTTGAAATCACCTGAGAGTGCGGCTGTTTTCCTTTTATTGAAGTCTTGGATTTATCCAGTCCAGCCGGCACCCCACACCTTATTGAGTGTTTTGATATTCAATATATACTCAGTGCATGGAGAGCTGATTTCATTTACAGCAAAGTCTGAATGCTAATAAAGTCCAGACTATTAAAAAAACACACTGCAAAATAACAAAAGATGGGTGTCACACATATAATGAGGCAAATGAACCTTAGAATGATGGAGCATGAAAGGACACTTTAAAGTGACTGTCCCTTCAGGACAACACCTTACTTTATGACTTATTAGGGCAAATGAATTTTATAAGAGGAAGAGTAATATTCTCTGTCCCCCTGTCAGGAATAAAAAATTGCTACTCCTGGTCTTTTGACAAACACAAATAAAGCCATGTTCCGTGAGTAAATCCTGCTTAACTTTCAAGAAGTAATCCCATCTATATACAGTGTATACAGCGGATGAAATAAGTATTGATCAAGTCACCATTTTCTAAATAAATATATTTCTAAAGGTGCCATTGACATGAAATTCTCACCAATCCACAATCCTCACAAGAGAGGAAATCAAACCATAGATGTCCATAAATTATATATTATAATAATAAGAAGAAATTATATAGGAAAAAAGTATTGCACACGATTACTGAAAAGTAATTAATACTTTGTACAAAAGCCTTCGTTGGTGATGACAGCTTCAAGACGCCTCCTGTATGGAGAAACTGGTTGCATGGGTGGCTGGCAGTGTTGGGACTGGCACTGATATTTGGATATCAGCGGAGCTTTCTTTAATTTAGGTATATTAATAAGTTGCATCTTTTTGCATTTTACGATCATTAAGGTAACATATGTTCAAGTTGTACGTACCTGGAAATGCTCACCCTACAATCCATGTAATGAGTGACAACAGACAGAGTGTATGGAAGGCAACAGCCTCAAGTGTAATTTACTGTTTGTCTAAGAACTTACCAGTTGGACCATACAATTCAACTCGGTAACTAAACTTTCCAGTCACAATAGTTGGAGCATCCCAAGTTACAGAGAAGGATCTTGCTGTGATGTTGCCCTTGACAACATTCTGAGGAGGGTCTTCAGGAACTGAAACAATGAATAAGTATTTATTAATATATATTATATTAAAATATTGTGAGGCTAACCTGCCATCATATGCTGTAGTGGACCCTCACTTTAAGGTGGCTGCACCCATTCATCTAAAGTTAATGAAAACAGACAATTCCATATTAAACGGTCCTTTGTTTTGACAATGACAGACCATTAACTGAAAAGAAGTCAAGAGAGTTTAAAATTTTCATCAAATAATAGCAATAGATTAAAAACGCAAGAACAATTTTTCTGAAAGAAGATGATCAGACTGTTCCCAGGTCATTCAAGAAAGTCATTCTTACTTCAACCTTTAATGGCCAATAAAGACTAAAGACTGTGTCCATTCATCAGATGATCGTTTGTGGTACCAGTATTAACCTATTTTTATCTTAACTATCTACTCAAATTACCAAAAGTGTCAACTTTTCTGAGCCAATGTCAAGTAAAACCACATTCAACTGAAATTGCTCATGTCAATGCCTATATGAGATAAGCATGCACCTTTCCTGTGAATCAGCGCAGCTTAGTGAGGACTAGTGGCGCCACCTAGTGGGTGTTGGATTACTTATGTTATGAGCTTTTGCTTCTTAGCTGCACAGTCACACTTTATTTAGTACAGTGGTACTTTCTGTGAATCACACAAGAGTTATCTAAACTCAGGCACCAGCAGCTAAATACAGAAATGGACAAAACAATGATAAAATTATTCTGGATGGCTCTGTCACTACTTCAGAACTAAAAAATAGGTATTTTCAACTGGCTTAAGTATAAATTTACTTAATTAAAAATAAAAATGCTTTCCAATTTTTACATTGTTAAATATCTGTGTAGTAGAGTAACTGTGTTATCAACAAAACCATGAAGCTATTATATTCGGTTGCACGGCATTGACGTAACATAGCTATTCTGCAAAATCAATTGGTTAAATGGAACCAGTCAGCAACTTTTACCCAAACACCATCCTACCTAAAACCATTGATATAATATTAAAAGATTAGCTAGTCCATCCCTTTATGACCTCAGTGTTGTTCTGGCAGCCAGAAATCACTTTTTAAAGTTCTGTCTGGATGTGCATTGTCATGTGATAATGCACTTAAAGCTTCTCAGTTTCTGCTGTATACCCCAACTAAAACCTACTGATGCACTGGCATATACAGTCATGGCCAAAAGTTTTGAGAATGACACAAATATTATATTTTCACATGATCTGCTGCCCTCTGGTTTTTATGTGTGTTTGACAGATGTTTTTATCACAGACAGAAATATAATCATTGCAAACATATGAGTAACAAAAGCTTATATTGACAGTTAGAATGAGTTAATGCAGCAATTCAATATTTGCAGTGTTGACCCTTCTTCTTCAGGACCTCTGCAATTCTCCCTGGCATGCTTTCAATCAACTTCTGGACCAAATCCTGACTGATAGCAGTCCATTCTTGCACAATCAATGCTTTCATTTTGTCAGAATTTTTAGGTTTTTGTTTGTCCACCCGTCTCTTGATGATTGACCACAAGTTCTCAATGGGATTAAGATTTGGGGAGTTTCCAGGCCATGGACCCAAAATCTCTATGTTTTGTTCCCTGAGCCATTTAGTTACCACCTTTGCTTTATAGCAAGGTGCTTAATCATGCTGGAAAAGGCATTGTTGATCGCCAAACTGCTCTTGGAGGGTTGGGAGAAGTTGCTCTTGGAGGACATTCTGGTACCATTCTTTATTCATGGCTGTGTTTTTAGGCAAGACTGTGAGAGAGCCGATTCCCTTGGCTGAGCAGCAACCCCACACATGAATGGTTTCAGGATGCTTAACAGTTGGCATGAGACAAGACTGGTGGTAGCGCTCACCTTGTCTTCTCCGAATGAGGCGTTTTCCTGATGTCCCAAACAATCGAAAAGGGGATTCATCAGAGAAAATAACTTTACCCCAGTCCTCAGCAGTCCACTGCCTGTACCTTTTGCAGAATATCAGTCTGTCCATGATGTTTTTTCTGGAGAGAAGGGGCTTCTTTGCTGCTCTCCTTGAGACCAGGCCTTGCTCCAAGAGTCTCCGCCTCACAGTGCGTGCAGATGCACTCAGACCTGCCTGCTGCCATTCCTGAGCAAGCTCTGCACTGCTGGTAGCCCGATCCCGCAGCTGAAACACTTTTAAGAGACGGTCCTGGCGCTTGCTGGTCTTTCTTGGGCGCCCTGAAGCCTTTTTGGCAACAATGGAACCTCTCTCCTTGAAGTTCTTGATGATGCGATAGATTGTTGACTGAGGTGCAATCTTTCTAGCTGCGATACTCTTCCCTGTTAGGCCATTTTTGTGCATTGCAATGATGACTGCACGTGTTTCTTTAGAGATAACCATGGTTAACAGAAGAGAAACAATGATGCCAAGCACCAGCCTCCTTTTAAAGTGTCCAGTGGTGTCATTCTTACTTAATCATGACAGATTGATCTCCAGCCATGTCCTCATCAACACCCACACCTGTGTTAATGGAGCAATCACTGAAAAGAGGTTAGCTGGGCCTTTTAAGGCAGGGCTGCAATGATGTTGAAATGTGTTTTGGGGATAAAGTTCATTTTCTAGCCAAATATTGACTTTGCAAGTAATTGCTGTTAAGCTGATCACTCTTTATAACATTCTGGAGTATATGCAAATTGCCATTAGAAAAAGTGAAGCAGTAGACTTTGTAAAAATTAATATTTGTGTCATTCTCAAAACTTTTGGCCATGACTGTACTGTAAGTTGTTATGCATGCAATGTGTAGGCGCATGTTCACACAGATGAAACCTAAGATAAAAACAAAATGTAAAAAAAAAAAAAACCCTGCAGTAGTGTTGAGCGATACTGCTCGATATCTAAAAATATCGTATCGAAATGGTATCGCCGATATCACTAAATATCGTCGATATCCGATTCTGATACCGGAAGTCCCATGTAAGTCTATGGAAACAAAATATCGCAACAAAAAAAACCCTTTCTTTCGTTGTAAACACAAAATATACACACATAGAATACATATATATATATATATACATGTCACTGTGACATATATATATACATATATTTATAGTTTATACACTTCTACATAGTAAAATAGACTCTGATTCAATTGCCGGGTAAAGCCGTGACATACCCCATAGAAGTCGACGGGCTCGGTGCCGAGTACCCCCAAAACCTCTGGCTCTGTGCGACTCAACTTGGGCGTCACGAACAGGATTCTGTAGCTTGCTATAAGCGAGTCCTGTGTGCCTGAATTGAACTGGTTTTGTGCTTGAGAATTGCTAAAATCATCAGAGAATGTATTTGCCATTTTTCAGCCATATCTGCGTCACGACGAGGCACTGGTGAAGAAGAAGGGCGTGCTCTTCGTGGGTGTACACTCACTCAGTGGTGCGAAAACGATGGCCGACCACTGTAAATGGTACTGCAATGTAAGATCGTGCCCCACAGCTCTTCAGTTCCGCCTCCTCATCCTCCTCAGTGTGCGGAAACTAACACGAAGGTCCCGCCTCCCTACAAAAGAGGGGCCCTCTCCAGATGCTAATGACACATGTGACTTGGCAGAGATGGCTAATGGACACGACGAGCAGAAGTGGGAAGGGATGGAGCAGTCAGAGCTCTCCCCCCACGGAAGCGACCCGATCGCCACGGAACCACCGTTGGGCACCCGGCCTGGAAACCCTCCTACGCTGCAAGAAGCGGAGGATACCCTAAGAGGCCTGGCCCGGCACCGGGAGGAGGTCGCCAGGATGGAAGCCAGCTGGCGTGCCCTAAAACTAAACTTGGAGCGGCGCCAATCCCTCTTACCTGAAGTGTCTGTACCGGAAGGTGAGGCACCCGTTCTAGTAGAGGAGTCCGTGCGGGCATCCCAGCCCTTGCAATGTGATCCGGTTGACGTTGTCGCAGTGGAGGCACCCGTTCCTGCAAAAAACTCTGCACCGGCAGCACCCCAGATCCCGCTGTCTGCCCCCGTCGCTGAGACAGAAGAAGCGACACCCGTCCTCATGGAGGAGGCCGCGCAGGCACCAGAGCACTAGCTGCCTGTACCGGAGCCCCGACTGTCATCTGTTCCAGAGCCGGCTGCTTCCTCTGCAGGTGAGCGCCGCCAGGACTGGGGGACGCCAGGAGAGATGCCGCAAACCGGACACTGTAAGCTGCAGTTTGATGGTGGAGATATGGAGCTGCTGGTGGAGGAGAATTTCAACCGGCGTCAGGAGGAAGAGTGGAGACGTTGGGAGCGGGAAGCAGAGCGACAAAGGGAGCAGCGAGAAACCCAAAAGCTTCGCCAACGTCAGCTGGAGAAGGACCGGGCAGATAAGGACCGGATGAGAAAGGATAAAGGAACCCTGTGGGAGCTGCGGCGTAAGGGTGCAGTACGGAGCTTTAAATTGAAAGGTGGTTGGGGCTTCATCCAGGAGCCTGGACTTTATTTAGAAGTTTTTGTGAACCGGCGGGACGTGGAGGCTCACCTCCCAGAAGGACACCCGGGGAGGGACCTGTTGCCAGGAGACTTGGTGACTTACACCCGACACTGGGGTTACAATGGATGGTACGCCCTAAATGTTACCAGGTGCGACCCCTACTCCCCAGAGTGTCAGGAACCTGTGAGACCCTCGGAGCCTTCAGCCTCCAACATCCAGGCCTCTGCAAAGGTGCCCACCCCACGCCGTAAATCTCCCCAGCCTCCCTCAGTGGTCTCCTCAGCAGCCCCAGCTATGGACATGATAAGTATAGCTGGCCCGTACCCGGCGCCTGTTAGGCCCCCTGGGGTTCGTTCAGTCCGGGACATAGGGTTCCAGACCCGGAGGGAGATGAAAGAGGTGGCCACACAGACCCAGATAGCGGGTCACGACTTGACTGTACAGGCCACACGACGTCATCAGGTCCTGGTGGTCCTTGGTGTCTCGGATGTTTGGCAAGCATCAGAAGAGTACCAGGTGGTACCTGGAACACCCCTGCCAAAGAAGTCTAAATAACCCGGACAGGGTCCCTGTATGTAAATAGTTAAATTGTTGATGTACCCGGACGGGTGAATGTTCATAAAAAAGTTTTTTAATTTAATAAAAAAAAAAAAACACAGTTTTCATTACTTTTATTACAGTCTCATCCTGCGACGCCATCGATCTCCTGTAAAAAAATGAAAAAAAAAAAAAGTATACCACCTGACCGACGCAGTCCATAGTAACGAGTGTCCCACGACGATCCAGCTCTGCTACATCAGAATGACAGGCAGAGCCTGTCATCCCGGCGCAGCACAGCTGATTACCTGCTTCCCCGGCGGTGACGTCATCGGACTGGTTTACGGCCGGGATTACCCTGCAGTCACTGCAGGTATCGCGAAAAACTGCATGTGACCGCCAGGGAGAAGATAATGGCGGCCATCAAGCAGTCCAGGACGTGACCGCCGGAGATCTTCTGCCAGGTAAGTGCCGCTGACTCCTGACAGACCCGACCGACGGACACTCACAGTGACAGTGACAAATCCGATTCCGGTATTCGATATGACGAAAATATCGGTATTCGGAATCGAAAGCCCGATACAGCTAATATCGGCCGATACCCGATATTTGCAGTATCGTATCGCTCAACACTACCCTGCAGTAAATAAATAAACAGCAATAGTGCATAAAAATAACATCGGGTACTTAGTTAACATTATTTTAATCAAAAAAACATAAAAGACATCCCACCACATCAAGGTGACCCTATTTAGGACAGTGCTAAGTATTAAAACCTTACTATATGTCAAATGACATAAATGTGAAAAATGGCTGGCAAGGACTGAGGCTCCCACACCCAGCTATGGGGAGTAATATAAGCGTAATGCCCAGTTCAAAGAAAAGGGAGACCACAGCCTTGTGTGCACTGAGTGCAAAAATATAGAGCAAAAAATCTACAGGGATGAACAGGAATATAAGTTGGTATGCATGCAACATCTAAACACATGTTCACACTGGCCATTAAACAGACAAAACCTAAGATGAAAGCAAAGTGAGCAAATAGCCTGCAGTAAATAAATAGCAATAGTGCATGAAAACAACATAGGGTAATTAGTAAACAATATTTTAATTGAAAAAAGTAAAAGCCATCCCACAATGTTAAGGAGACCCTATTTGTGATGATCCTAACATGCAGTATTAAAACCTTATCATATGTCAAATGACAAAAATGTGAATAATGGCCAAGCAGGACAGAGGCCCCAACTAATAGACACCCAGCCATGGGGAGCTGGGCATCAAGTTTATTTTAGATTTTGCATATGCCAACTAGCAGCACCCTCTCCTGGTTGATTGACAGTTGACAGGTCGTTTGCCCTATTACACCAACCACTGACCTGTCAAATAGCCTGGGGAAGATGCTACTACGTAGAAAATACAGCAGAGACTGAGAAGCTGTAAGTGCATCATCATGCCAAAATGCACCTCCAGACTGAACTTCAAAGCGTGATTTCTTTCTGCACAATGTCAGGATTCTCTGATGCCAGTGCTGGGAGTGGCAGGCACGTAACTACAAGTATACAATTTGCATAAATGAGGTCACGTGCCAACTAATTGGGCGCAACCTTGCTAATGCAAGTGTATTAAGTGAGGCTAGATAAGTCTAGATAGAATGTGGCGGAGGTATGCAAATCAAATATTTGCAGTAACATGGCTGCTCGTTCCCGGTGCAGGCACCAGCGAATCCTCACAGTGCACAGTGCTTGTACCCTAAGGCTGGACAATCCTTTTAAGACCATGAGCCAAAAGTTTAAGTAAGCCAAGCTCATATAATACTGTGTTGCTGTATCTAAGCATATCCAGTGTGATTATGGAATGTATGCTCTTGGTATATCTAAGGCCATGCAGTTTGGTGCAGTTATAGTCTATGTAAGCTGAGCATGTATAAAACTGACACTGTATCTAAGAATATTATGTGTGTTCATACACTGTATTCAAGGCCACCCTGTGTTGTGCAGTAATGCTACATGTAGACCTAGCATACTGTATATTGTATTGCAATTAGCCTTTTTACAGAGGAAGAGGACTTGAACTCTAGCGCCAATTTTTGGATGTAGCAATCCTAAAAATCAATATTGATCCTTTAATGAGCCTTTCCACCAGACCTAAGATAAGCAAAACCAAAAGTTCATTTGCAGACACATGTTTCAGGATGTTTATTCCTCCTCATTGCAAAGCAGGATATTTGAGTAGGCTAGGTGAGAGGCCTCTGATAAGCCTAAGGGGTTTGTTTCTGATTGTGAAGAGTGCCAAGCCGATGTAAGGTAACTTATATGCCATGTAACGTTCCTCTGGGAATTTCAATTTCACTAATGCCACTAACCGTCCACCTTTGAGGGGAACAGTAATGTTGGTGTTACCCCCACACATTTATAACTAAGTGCCCACCAATGCAGCAGCAAGGCACTGGGCCCAGCTACCACCAGCGACAAATAGTATCTGAACCATGCCCGAGGTACTTGTTACTGCATACTGAACTTTATATAAAACCAAAATCAAAGTCGAAGTTAGTTCACTGCTACAAGAAATCTTCCAAATAAAGTACAGTGATATTTAGGGATTATATAACTTTTATCAGAACAGGAAGAAATATACCATCTGGAGTGCATTTTGTCATTGAACTTTGGCATGCCTGCATTTTTCAACCAAACTGAATATTGATAATATATATATATATATATATATATACAGTATATGTATATATATATATTGTTGGCAGTGGATTATTCAGGATACTCTCAGGATTTAATTTTCACCTAACTTGAACAAGTAACCACTTGTCGATTTCCGATTACTTGAATCTCCAGCCCAATCTGCATCCACATTACCTCTGAGAGTGAGATCTCCTGATGCAGATATCTTAAGATTTAGCCTTTACGTTTCTTTAAGATATTGAAGAATTCTCTTAATTGCATTCCAGTCTCTTTGGCGTGGCTTACTTAAACGTTGGTAGAGAATTTCGACTGTGGCTGTGATATCCGTACGAGTTGTGGTTGCTATCTACAGAAGTGCCCCCACTGCTTGTCTGTAACTCTCATTGCTGGGTAGCAGATCTTCTTCTCCTTCCAACTTTAAGTAGGACGGGTCCATTGGTGTTGACGCACCTTTGGCTTCTGACATTCCAAACCGGTTTAGTATTGCAGAAATTTTAGAACTTTGATGGAAAAGAAAACTCCCATCTTCCTCTCTCTGGATTTGGATTCCCAAATAATATGTCACATTTCCAAGGTCCTTAGTCTCAAAGTGCTGGTTGAGAATTTCACCTAGCTTTGCAATTTTTTTTTCATCTTGATGAGACATGATTACATCATCTACATATAGAACATACATCCACTCCTTTGGTACATTTTTCATATACAAACATGGATCAGCTTGAGATCTTTTAAATCTTTCATCCATCAAAACTTTGTTCATTTTCAAGTTCGGAGCTCTTGCCGACTGCTCAAGTCCATAGAGAGATTTTTGCATTTTTCAAACAAGGTGCTCTTCGCCCTTTTTAATATATCCCTCGGGTTGGCTCATGTACAACTCTTCTTCAATGTCACCATGTAGGAAGGCTGTTTTGATGTCAAAATGTCTCACTGTCATCTGTCTAACTGCAGTTACGGACATTAAAGTTTTGAATGTGGTTTGCTTTGCAACTGGAGAAAATGTAGCATCATAATCTTCACCATACTTTTGCGAGTACCCTTTTACGACCAATCTTGCCTTAAACCGGTGAACTTTACCTTCTGAGTCATATTTGTTTTTGAAGACCCACTTACATCGGATAGCTCTTCTTCCTTGTGGTAATTCAGTAAGCTCCCTTGTCTGGAGTTGGTGAAGGGACTCCATCTCTTCATTAGCAAAATTTATCCACTTCTGCTTCTCGTGGACAGGTAGTTTTTGCATCTTTTGCCATGAATGTAGCTCTGGTTCAAGAAGTGTACTTACCATATAAAAAAGGCATCTAGCTGGGATACCTTTGTTTGGTCTTTCTTATCTCCTGACTGGAGGTTGACTTGGTTTCTTCTGTGTCTTCCTTGGTGGCTTCAGAGCTTATCCACACTTCAGTGTTTTCCTTTTCAGTGTCTGGGCTTGGTGATTGAGATTCTTGTTCTTGCTTCTTAGGTTGAATAACTGGTGTAACTTCATAGAATTTGAGCGATACAGAGTTTTCATCAATCACCACATCTCTGCTGACTGTTACTGTGTTGGTCTCTGGGTGCAGGATTCTGTATCCCTTTTGAGTTTCCCTATAGCCCACCAGGACTCCTTGCTTTGCGTTTGATTCCCACTTGGAACGTTTTTCTTTTTTGAACATACACAAATGTTTTGCTTCCAAATATCCAGAGGTGCTTCAGGTTAGGCTTATTGCAGTTCCATAGCTAATATGGAGTTTTATTTGTGGCTTTATCTGGCACTCTGTTTTGAAGATAGCAAGCTGTCATGATGGCTTCTCCCCAATTAGTTGTAGGTAGATTTGCATCAAACAACATCTTCCACTTTCACAGAAAGTACGGTTCTTTCTCTCTGCAATGCCATTTTGTGCTGGGTTTATTGAAATGGTAGTTTGGAACACAATTTCATTCTTTTTCAAAATAGTTTGCACCTTGCCACTTGTATATTTGGTTCCATTATCTGCACGTAGGGCTTTTGGCATTCATCAAAAATTTTTAAACACTACAGCAAGATATTCTTAAATTTTTTGTGGAGCTTCATCGTTACTGTGAAGCAGGTAGGCGACTGTATATCTGGAGTAGTCATCAATAAATGTGAGAAAATATCTCTTCTTGCTAGGAGTTTGAACACTCATTGGACCACATACATCTGTATGTATCAGATCCAGAGGCTGTGCAGATCTAGTGGTGCTTATTTTAGGAAAGGATTTTCTGGACATTTTCCCTTTAAGACAGGTAGTGCACTTCATCATTTGACTACACTGGTTGATTTCAATACCATTTGCAAGTTGAGCTAGCTTCCTTACAACTTCTGGGTCTCTGTGCCCAAGACGTCTGTTCCATACATGGATACAGTTGTTATGCAGATCTTGTCTAGCACTCAGTAGCGTAGCTACTTGAGGGGGCAGAGAGGCGGGCGCCCCAGGCCCCACGTTTTGTGGGGGCCCACCCGGAGCTATGCTATTGTAAATGTATCGGCGTGCACAGCGCTCCCATACAGTTTTATGTCCTGAGAAGGCAGTGGGCCCCCCGTCATCGCAAGTGATGAGAACAGGAGCGTTACGCTCCTTCTCTCATCATCCCCCTGTCAGCGTCTGACTCAGACACTGACAGCGGGCGTGATGACGTCATTGCCCGGCGCCCATTGTCAGGAGATGAGCTGGAGCTCAGAGCAGCGCAGAAGACAGGAGGAAGAGAGGTTAGTATTGGATTTTTTTTTATGGAGGTGCATCATACTATAGAGGTCTGAGGAGGGTATTAGCATCTGCCTATGGGGGACTGCATTATATTACAATCTGCCTGGGGGGCTGCATAATATTAGAGTATGCCTATGGGGGGCTGCATTATGTTAGAGTCTGCCTGGGGGAGCTGCATTATATTAGAGTCTGTCTGGGGGCCTGCATTATATTAGAGTTTTTTTACTGTGCTTTTCTATGTTTCAGTCTTTCGGTGGTGTGAACACTGTCCCTACAGGCTTGTTGACTGTGTGCATGGCTCATGTGTTTGTATTTAACTGGTTTCTTGTTTTTGCAAGATTAGGGAGGTTTTCCACCCCTCCTTTGTGAGCCATGCATATAAAGGCCGTTCTCTGCAAAGTGTCCACATTGGACCTTACTTTTCTGAATCCTGCTCATATAGGTACTATACACATAACCAGGTTTTTAAATACATCAGTTAGGGATTAAATACATCAGTTAGGGACTGCTCTGATACGGGTATACCATGACATTTGGTAGAGCGGCTTAGTATACATTTTTTACAAAAAACGTATCAACCAAATACCATGTGTTTTATCATCTTTTTACTAACACTTGCTGTTTACTGTTACTTTTTTTTTACAACAAAGTATTTTTATACGTTTGTTTTACTGTGCTTTTTTATGTTTCAGTCTTTTGATGGTGTGAACACTGTCCCTACAGGCTTGTTCACTGTGTGCATGGCTCATGTGTTTGTATGATATTAGAGTCTGCCTGGGGGGCTGCATTATATTAGAGTCTGCTTATGGGGGGCTGCATTATATTAGTGTCTGTCTATGGGGGGGCTGCATTATATTAGAGTCTGCCTGGGGGGCTGCATTATATTAGAGTCTGCATGTGGTGCTGCATATACAATATAGAGTCTGCCTATAGGGAGTGCATTATACTATATGAAGGCTATCAAGGGGGACATCATACAGTGTGGGTATTATAGTGACGGGGCCATCATACAGTGTTGGAGCCATCAAACAGTTTGGGGGATACTAAAGGGTCAGTATGTATACAGTGAGGGGGCATTATACTGTGTATAAGAGAGCATCATAATGTGTATAGGGGAGCTGTACATGGGGAGAAACGGGACATTATTAAATGTAAAGTGGGCACTTATAGGGGAACTCGAGTTACTGTGACTGTCAAAGGGGCACACAGAGCACCATTACATTCTAGGGGACAAAATGTGGGCACTATTTTCTAGGGCACTTGCACCCGGCATTACTATATTCTACAGGTGCTTTAAAATTTAAAGGGCACACAAAACCACACAGCAGGTGCAGTAATAGGGACACATATGGCAGCAGCGGCTCAGTATTGGGGTATCAGCTGGATGAGGAGTTTGTGCAGGTTTGGGAAAAATGGTGGCAGTGCTAAAAATATGAGACGTGAAATGTGTCTTTCTTGTAATCTCTGCAGCCGAATCCTGGATAGAGAAGTTGTCATGTCGGTCTGGGCCAGATGGAAAAGACGGGAAAAGTGACCGATTCCATCAGAAAGAAAGTGAGCGGTTATTATAACTGTGCAGTAATAACTTATATATTTTATAGGACTGGTATTTACCCCTGACCATATGGCGGTAATATCCATGTTGGTCTTTGTATAGAGATTATTTTTAGTAACAGTGCAGTCATCTCCTACATCCTCTATTAGGGTGTGTCACTGAGTTGTAATCAATGTTACCTGGTTAGGGGTCCACTGAGAAGTTTCGCCCCCCCCAGAACCAAAACCCTAGCTATGCCTCTGCTAGCACTGTATACTCTTTCTTTGCATTTTAGCTGATAAAGTTCATCTTGGATTTTTCCTTCTGCAAGAGTGTGACCCTTCTTTGAGATGATGCAGCTGTTATCTCTAAAAGTAACTACATTCCCCTTTTGCGTGAGCTTCTTTACTGACAGAAGATTGCTTTCAAGGCTGGGAACATAGAGAACATCCTTTATTGGGATATTTCTGCTTTGTGCTGAGGAAACTGGACAGTGGAGGTAGCTGTCTTCTACTCCTTCTGAAGTCATATAGTGACTAGTGTTGAGCGATACGATACTGCAAATATCGGGTATCGGCCGATATTAGCTCTATCGGCCTTTCGATAATTCGTTTCGATATTTTCGTTTTATCGAATACCGGAATCGGATTTGTCACTGTCACTGTGAGTGTCCGTCGGTCGGGTCTGTCAGGAGTCAGCGGCAATTACCTGGCAGAAGATCTCCGGCGGTCACGTCCTGGACTGCTTGATGGCCGCCATTATCTTCTCCCTGGCGGTCACATGCAGTTTTTCGCGATACCTGCAGTGACTGCAGGGTAATCCCGGCCGTAAACCAGTCCGATGACGTCACCGCCGGGGAAGCAGGTAATCAGCTGTGCTGCGCCGGGATGACAGGCTCTGCCTGTCATTCTGATGTAGCAGAGCTGGATCGTCGTGGGACACTCGTTACTATGGACTGCGTCGGTCAGGTGGTATACTTTTTTTTTTTTTTTTCATTTTTTTACAGGAGATCGATGGCGTCGCAGGATGAGACTGTAATAAAAGTAATGAAAACTGTTTTTTTTTTTTTTTATTAAATTAAAAAACTTTTTTATGAACATTCACCCGTCCGGGTACATCAACAATTTAACTATTTACATACAGGGACCCTGTCCGGGTTATTTATAATTCTTTGGCAGGGGTGTTCCAGGTACCACCTGGTACTCTTCTGATGCTTGCCAAACATTTGAGGCACCAAGGACCACCAGGACCTGATGACGTCGTGTGGCCTGTACAGTCAAGTCGTGACCCGCTATCTGGGTCTGTGTGGCCACCTCTTTCATCTCCCTCCGGGTCTGGAACCCTATGTCCCTGACTGAACGAACCCCAGGGGGCCTAACAGGCGCCGGGTACGGGCCAGCTATACTTATCATGTCCATAGCTGGGGCTGCTGAGGAGACCACTGAGGGAGGCTGGGGAGATTTACGGCATGGGGTGGCACTTTTGCAGAGGCCTGGATGTGGGAGGCTGAAGGCTCCGAGGGTCTCACAGGTTCCTGACACTCTGGGGAGTAGGGGTCGCACCTGGTAACATTTAGGGCGTACCATCCATTGTAACCCCAGTGTCGGGTGTAAGTCACCAAGTCTCCTGGCAACAGGTCCCTCCCCGGGTGTCCTTCTGGGAGGTGAGCCTCCACGTCCCGCCGGTTCACAAAAACTTCTAAATAAAGTCCAGGCTCCTGGATGAAGCCCCAACCACCTTTCAATTTAAAGCTCCGTACTGCACCCTTACGCCGCAGCTCCCACAGGGTTCCTTTATCCTTTCTCATCCGGTCCTTATCTGCCCGGTCCTTCTCCAGCTGACGTTGGCGAAGCTTTTGGGTTTCTCGCTGCTCCCTTTGTCGCTCTGCTTCCCGCTCCCAACGTCTCCACTCTTCCTCCTGACGCCGGTTGAAATTCTCCTCCACCAGCAGCTCCATGTCTCCACCATCAAACTGCAGCTTACAGTGTCCGGTTTGCGGCAGCTCTCCTGGCGCCCCCCAGTCCTGGAGGCGCTCACCTGCGGAGGAAGCAGCCGGCTCTGGAACAGTCGGGGCTCCGGTACAGGCAGGTAGACCTCTGGTGCCTGCGCGGCCTCCTCCATGAGGACGGGTGTCGCTTCTTCTGTCTCAGCGACGGGGGCAGACAGCGGGATCTGGGTGCTGCCGGTGCATAGTTTTTTGCAGGAACGGGTGCCTCCACTGCGACAACGTCAACCGGATCACATTGCAAGGGCTGGGATGCCCGCACGGACTCCTCTACTAGAACGGGTGCCTCACCTTCCGGTACAGACACTTCAGGTAAGAGGGATTGGCGCCGCTCCAAGTTTAGTTTTAGGGCACGCCAGCTGGCTTCCATCCTGGCGACCTCCTCCCGGTGCCGGGCCAGGCCTCTTAGGGTATCCTCCGCTTCTTGCAGCGTAGGAGGGTTTCCAGGCCGGGTGCCCAACGGTGGTTCCGTGGCGATCGGGTCGCTTCCGTGGGGGGAGAGCTCTGACTGCTCCATCCCTTCACACTTCTGCTCGTGTCCATTAGCCATCTCTGCCAAGTCACATGTGTCATTAGCATCTGGAGAGGGCCCCTCTTTTGTAGGGAGGCGGGACCTTCGTGTTAGTTTCCGCACACTGAGGAGGATGAGGAGGCGGAACTGAAGAGCTGTGGGGCACGATCTTACATTGCAGTACCATTTACAGTGGTCGGTAGTGTTGAGCATTCCGATACTGCAAATATCGGGTATCGGCCGATATTAGCTGTATCGGAATTCCGATTCCGAGTTCCGATATTTTCGTCTTATCGGATACCGGAATCGGGATTGTCACTGTCACTGTCAGTGTCCGTCGGTCGGGTCTGTCAGGAGTCAGCGGCACTTACCCGGCAGAAGATCTCCGGCGGTCACGTCCTGCACTGCTTCATGGCCGCCATCTTCTTTCCCCGGCGGTCACATGCAGTTTCTCGCGATAACTGCAGTGACTGCTGGGTAATCGCGGCCGTAAAGCAGTCAGTCCGATGACGTCACCGCCGGGGAAGCAGGTAATCAGCTGTGCTGCGTTGCAATGACAGGCTCTGCCTGTCATTGCGATGTAGCAGAGCTGGATCGTCGTGGGACTATCGTTATGGACTGCGTCGGACAGGTGGTATACTGTTGGTTTGTTTTTTTTCTTTTTTTACAGGAGATCGATGGCGTCGCAGGAATGAGAGAGTAATAAAAGAAATGAAAACTGTGTTGTCTCTTTTATTTCATTAAAAGACTTTTTTCTTGCTGTGTCTTTTTTTTATACATTTAATAACTTTGGGATTAATAATGGATCGGTGTCTTATTGACGCCTATCCATTATTAACCGGGCTTATTGTCACCGTGCAATCAACGGTGACAATAACCCCTTATTACCCCGCTTGCCACCGCTACAGGGCAAGTGGGAAGAGCCGGGTAAAGTGCCACAATTGGCACATCTTTTGATGCGCCAAATGTGGGGCTGCTGTAGCCTGGTATTATCAGGCTGTTGAGGGCCAAAATCCATGGGCCTTGACAGTCTTTTAATACCAGGCCGCAGCAGTCTGCATTTTACTTGGCTGGTTAACAAAAATAGGGGGAATCCCCACGCCGTTTTTTTTTCGAGGGGATCCCCTATTTTTGTTAACCAGCCAAGCTAAGCAGACTGCTGTGGCCTGGTATTATCAGGCTTGCAAGGTCCATGGATATTGGATCCTTACCAGCCTGAAAAACCAGGCCTCAGCGGTCTGCTTCATCTGGCTGGTTAACAAAAATAGGGGGGACCCCACGCCAATTTTTTTCGAGGGGATCCCCTATTTTTGTTAATCAGCCAAGATATGCAGACTGCTGTGGCCTGGTATTATCAGGCTGGCAAGGTCCATGGATCTTGGCTCCTTAACAGCCTGAAAATCCAGGCCTCAGCGGTCTGCTTCATCTGGCTGGTTAACAAAAATAGGGGGGACCCCACGCCAATTTTTTTCGAGGGGATCCCCTATTTTTGTTAATCAGCCAAGATATGCAGACTGCTGTGGCCTGGTATTATCAGGCTGGCAAGGTCCATGGATCTTGACTCCTTAACAGCCTGAAAATCCAGGCCTCAGCGGTTTTCTTCATCTGGCTGGTTAACAAAAATAGGGGGGACCCCACGCCAATTTTTTTCGAGGGGATCCCCTATTTTTGTTAATCAGCCAAGATATACAGACTGCTGTGGCCTGGTATTATCAGGCTGGCAAGGTCCATGGATCTTGGCTCCTTAACAGCCTGAAAATCCAGGCCTCAGCGGTTTTCTTCATCTGGCTGGTTAACAAAAATAGGGGGAACCCACGCCAATTTTTTTCGAGGGGATCCCCTATTTTTGTTAATCAGCCAAGATATACAGACTGCTGTGGCCTGGTATTATCAGGCTGGCAAGGTCCATGAATCTTGGCTCCTTAACAGCCTGAAAATCCAGGCCTCAGCGGTCTGCTTCATCTGGCTGGTTAACAAAAATAGGGGGGACCCCACGCCATTTTTTTTTCGAAGGGAACCCCTATTTTTGTTAATCAGTTCCCTCTGACGTCACTGATTGTGTCCCTGGCTGACCTGAAGTGAAAGTGGAAAGCAATCAATTAAGCTTTCCACTTAAGGGCCCGTCTCACATAGCGATATCGCTACCGAGATCGCTGCTGAGTCACTAGTTTTGTGACGCAGCAGCGAGCTCACCAGCGATATCGCTGTGTGTGACATTCAGCGACGATCAGCCCCCCTGCCGGGTATCGCTGATCGTCGCTGAAATGTCAGGACCTTTGATCGCTGGTTTCCCGCTGACAGGCACACATCGCTGCGTGTGACAGGCGGGAGACCAGCGATCCGCTGGTAACCAAGGTACACAGCGGGTTTCCAGGCGCGGGGCTGTGCCTAAAACCCGCTGTGTACCTTGGATACCAGCGCCCTGATGCAGGGAGCTGGTATCCAAGGTACACAGCGGGTTTCCAAGCGCTGCGCGGTGCCTGGAAACCCGCTGTGTACCTTGGTTACCAGCGGATCGCTGGTCTCCCGCCTGTCACACGCAGCGATGCGTGCCTGTCAGAGGGAAACCAGCGATCAAAAAAAGGTCCTGACATTTCTGCGACGATCAGCGATACCCGGCAGGGGGCTGATCGTCGCTGAATGTCACACACAGCGATATCGCTGGTGAGCTCGCTGCTGCGTCACAAAACTAGTGACTCAGCAGCGATCTCGGTAGCGATATCGCTATGTGAGACGGGCCCTTAAGCGATGTTACCCGCAGTGTCGCTGTCCCAGATCGCTGCCTGAGCTGCCTGTTTGGCAGCTCAGCAGCGATCATGTAGCGATACACCAGCGATCCTGACAAGTGCATATCGTTGTCGGGATCGCTGGTGTATCGTTATGTGACACCCAGCCTTTACTCTCCTGTCAGGCAGGAGAGGAACTCATTCATTTGGGGTTTACTGTGAGGCTGCAGCATTAGCTGCGGTCCCTGCAGTAAACATTAACCCTTTCTGAAGGATTACACCGTGGGACCTGACTGTGCATGGATAGGTAAGAATAATTTTGCTTTTTTATTTTATTTTTATTACAGGAAATGGTTTTTGCAGTAAAATAAAAGATGGTCAAAAACATGTGTCTTTATTTCATTAAAATGATTTTTAATTAAAGTGTGTGTGTTTTATTTTTATTTCATGCAATAGGATTAATAATTGATAGTTGTCTAATTGACAGCTCTCAATTATTAACCTGGCTTAAGGTCACCTTTCAATAGCAAGGTGGCTTTAACCCCATATTAACCCATTCGCCACCGCTACAGGGCAATGGGAATAGACGGGCAAAGTGCCAGAAAGGGCGAATCTAATTATAGATTTGTCTTTCCTGGGGTGTCTGGGGGCAGATGTTAGTAGCCGGGGGGGGCAAAAATAATGGTCCCTCTCTGGGCTATTATTATCTGCCCCCACTCACTGGCTTTGTCTGTCTGGTTGCGAAAATAGGGCGGGAGCCCACGCATTTTTTTTCAGCAATTTTACACCTCATATATATATATACATGTCATTGAATTTGTGACACATATATATATATATTTATATTTGTAGTTCATACACTTCTACATAGTATAATAGCCGCTAATTCAATTGCCGGCTTTTGTGAAAATGCAGAACCCGACATGAAATGACACTTGGTGTACATAGGGTTAACCATGTCTTTTCATGTCCTTTGCTATCTAATTTGCACAAACAATTAAATCAGACTATGTGTGCAAAATTTCACACCTGTAGGGGTTAATTAAAGGTGTAAATTCGTAGCAAAAAAGTCCTTTTTTTTTACAACGAATTTACACCTTTAATTAACCCCTACAGGTGTGAAATTTTGCACACATAGTCTGATTTAATTGTTTGTGCAAATTAGATAGCAAAGGACATGAAAAGACATGGTTAACCCTATGTACACCAAGTGTCATTTCATGTCGGGTGACATGAAATGACACTTGGTGTACATAGGGTTAACCATGTCTTTTCATGTCCTTTGCTATCTAAGGCCGGAGTCACACTGGCGACAAAATCGGACGACTGCAATGCGATGAAATATCGCATTGCAGTCGGACCTATGTTAATCTATGGAGCAGCTCCCAGTATCAGATTTTTGTGGTCCGTTTTAAACGTCCGTGTACAATCGCAGCATGCTGCGATTGTCACCGATTGTCGGTCGACAATCGCCAATGCAAGTCTATGGAGCGATGAAAAATCTGATTACAAACGGACCACACTGTGTGACTTGCGATGAAATCGCATCGGTGTCCTTTAGAAAAGCCGGCAATTCATCCCCGCCTATACTGTAAAATCACACTGACAGCTTTAATAAAGACTAGAAAGAATAGATATATACACATAGAACACATACATATATATATACATGTCATTGTGACATGTATATATACATATATTTATAGTTCCTAGACTTCTACATACTGTAATAGCCGCTAATTCAATTGCCGGGTTTTGTGAAATCACAGAAGCCGACATGAAATGATACATTGTTTCCACACATTTAACCATGTAATTTCATGTATTTTTATATATGTTTGAAACATACAATTACATGAGTGTATTTGTGCAAAATTTCAGACATGTAGGGGTTAATTAAAGGTGTAATTTCGTTGGAAAAAAATGCGTGGGCTCCCGCTGTATTTTCTCCACCAGACAGACAAAGCAAAGCGAGTGGGGGCAGATAATAATAGCCCAGGGAGGGTGCATTTTTTTGTGCCCCCCCTGGCTACTAACATCTGCCCCCAGACACCCCAGAAAGGGCAAATCTATAATTAGATTCGCCCTTTCTGGCACTTTGCCCGTCTATTCCCATTGCCCTGTAGCGGTGGCGAATGGGTTAATCTCACCTTACTGTCACCTTGCAATTGAAAGGTGACCTTAAGGCAGGTTAATGATTGATAGCTGTCAATTAGACAACTATCAATTATTAATCCTATTGAAGTAAATAAAAAAACACACACACTTTAAGAATAAATAATTTTAATGAAATAAAAACACATTTTTTTGACCATATTTTATTTTACACTAAATCCGTGCGAAGCCATTGATCTCCTAAAATAAAGAAAAAGAAATAAAACAACATTATTCTTACCTATTCCGCCGATCTGTCACGTCCCACGCTGTAATCCTTCACAAAGGGTTAACTAGCTTTGAGCCAAGCAGTGCAAGTAATCCTGCATGCCTCAGCTCAAAGCTCATGAATGAATAAGTTCCTCTCCTGGCGACAGGAGAGGATGTGTTTCATGAATGAAGCTTAATTGATTGTGTCCACTTTCCCTTTAGGTCAGGTCACTACAGTTAAATTGGCAAGAAATCAATTAAGCTCCATTCATGAATCTATTCCTCTACTTTCGCTGGGAGAGGAACTTATTCATTCAGGGGAATACAGGTCTGAGACAGCATTATTAGCTCTCTGCGACCTGTAACCTGTTAACCCTTTCTGATGGATTACACCGTGGACCTGACTGTACATCGGATTGGTAAGTATAATTTTGCTTTTTTATTTTATTTTTATTACAGGAAATGGTTTTAGCAGGAAAATAAAATATGGTCAAAAACTGTGTGATTATTTAATTAAACTTATTTTTTATTAAAGTGTGTGTGTTTGATTTTTCTTTCATACAATAGGATTAATAATTGATAGTTGCCTAATTGACAGCTATCAATTATTAACCTGGCTTAAAGTGACCTTTCAATTGCAAGGTCATTTTAACCCCTTATTAACCCATTCGCCACCGCTACAGGGCAATGGGAATAGACGGGCAAAGTGCCAGAAAGGGCGAATCTAATTATAGATTTGCCCTTTCTGGGGTGTCTGGGGGCAGATGTTAGTAGCCAGGGGGGCACAAAAAAAATGTACCCTCCCTAGGCTATTATTATCTGCCCCCACTCGCTTGCTTTGTCTGTCTGGTGGAGAAAATACAGCGGGAGCCCACGCATTTTTTTTAAACGAATTTACACCTTTAATTAACCCCTACATGTCTGAAATTTAGCACACATATACTCATGTAATTGTATGTTTCAAACATATATAAAAATACATGAAATTACATGGTTAAATGTGTGGAAACAATGTATCATTTCATGTCGGCTTCTGTGATTTCACTGAAGCCGGCAATTGAATTAGCGGCTATAACAGTATGTAGAAGTGTAAGAACTATAAATATATGTATATATATATATATGTCACAATGACATATATATATATATATATATATATATATATATATATAATATATATATGTGTATATATCTATTCTTTCTTTTGGCATTTAAATACTATTCTTTTGGATCCATTATATGTCAGTTTTGCAAGCCTGCGAGAAAATCTCGCAAGTCGGATGAAAATCGGATGTTACAAGGTACACACACATGCGATTAAATCGCATCTTTGAAGGAAAATCGGATGCCAGAAGGATGTGTGATGTTTTTATTTTGATCCGATTGTCGACCGTCTAAAACGGACCGATTTTTTGTGGTTGTGTGTGACTCCAGCCTAATTTGCACAAACAATTAAATCAGACTATGTGTGCAAAATTTCACACCTGTAGGGGTTAATTAAAGGTGTAAATTCGTAGCAAAAAAAGTCCGTTTTTTTTACAACGAATTTACACCTTTAATTAACCCCTACAGGTGTGAAATTTTGCACACATAGTCTGATTTAATTGTTTGTGCAAATCAGATAGCAAACGACATGAAAAGACATGGTTAACCCTATGTACACCAAGTGTCATTTCATGTCGGGTGCTTCTGTCTTTTCACTGAAGCCGGCTTTACCCGGCAATTGAATGAGAGGATATTTTACTATGTAGAAGTGTATAAACTATACATATATGTATATATATATATGTCACAATGACATGTATATATATATATATGTATTCTATGTGTGTATATTTAGTGTTTACAAGGAAAGAATGGGTTTTTTTTAGTTGCGATATTTTGTTCCCATAGACTTACATGGGACTTCCGGTATCGGTATCGGGTATCGCCGATATTTTAGTGATATCGGCGATATCATTCCGATTCCGATACTTTAGGATATCGGAAAGTATCGCTCAACTCTAGTGGTCGGCCATCGTTTGCGCGCCACTGAGTGACACCCACGAAGAGCACGCCCTTCTTCTTCACCAGTGCCTCGTCGTGACGCAGATATGGCTGAAAAATGGCAAATACATTCTCTGATGATTTTAGCAATTCTTAAGCACAAAACCAGTTCAATTCAGGCACACAGGACTCGCTTATAGCGAGCTACAGAATCCTGTTCGTGACGCCCAAGTTGAGTAGCACAGAGCCAGAGGTTTTGGGGGTACTCGGCACCGAGCCCGTCGACTTCTATGGGGTATGTCACGGCTTTACCCGGCAATTGAATCAGAGTCTATTTTACTATGTAGAAGTGTATAAACTATAAATATATGTATATATATATATGTCACAATGACATGTATATATATATATATATATTATGTATTCTATGTGTGTATATTTTGTGTTTACAACGAAAGAAAGGGTTTTTTTTTGTTGCGATATTTTGTTCCCATAGACTTACATGGGACTTCCGGTATCAGAATCGGATATCGACGATATTTAGTGATATCGGCGATACCATTTCGATACGATATTTTTAGATATCGAGCAGTATCGCTCAACACTAATATGACCATTAGCTAAGATGACCTTTTCTGACTTACTTTCATGAAGGTCAGTGAAGAAATCCTTGTTATTTGTCATATGGCTGCTGGCACCAGAATCTATACACCATATATGCTTTGCAGATGTTCTTGTACTGGCATTAAAAGCAGCTTCAACACATGCAGAATTGTTGTGAATGGGTTTGAGATGAGTTCTGAGCAGAGGCTCCCTCTGGTGGTTACAAGCGGTACTAGTGAGGATTGTGAGGACTGGGAATCAGGTGTTACTGATTGGTCTTATATAAGGGAGTCATTTTCCCATCAGGGTTGCCGGGATCAATTGTTCTGGTCTGAATCCTTCTTTCCAGTTTCCCTTGTAGCCTGCTGTGTCGTGTCTGCATCTCCTGCTATCAGATAAGACAATTTCTTATTTTGTGTTTTTGCTATATTTTTGCATTTTGTCCTGCACTTCTGTGGGGGCCTTCAGGGTCCCCTCCGGGGGCTTTTGCCCTCTCAGTTTAGTCCAGCCACTGTGTTTTGTACTTTTGCTTTTTCCAGTTTTTTCAGTGGCTGCTGTTTTGTTTTTGTTACACCAGAGAACTAATTTAGGTGGTAGAGGTCGTGTGATCTCAGGTGATTTTGAAATTAGTAGAGTTGGTGTTTTTTCAGGGTTTTCTGAGATTGCAGTAAGTACCCTTCCTATCCTTTTCTATTTAGATAGTTTGGGCCCCAGCGTTTGCTCTTACTATTTTCTTTCTGTGTCAGTATTTCCTCTTGTCTAACCGCCATTACATGTTTGGGGGCTTTCTATTATCTTTGGGGTTCTGCTCTGGGGCAGATAGCTTTCCTATTTCTATCTTTAGGTGTAGTTAGTTTCTCAGGCTGTGACGAGGCGTCTAGGACCAACGTAGGAACGCTCCACGGCTGCCTCTAGTTGCGGTGGTTAGTCAGGGTACTGCAATCTCATAGATTCCAACTGCTCTGGTGTATTTCCTTTTTTACCTGCACTCCTCAGCTACCGTAATATAACACAGAATCTTCCTTTACAGCGGTTTTAACTCTTTGATGACTGTTCTGCTTTTTAAGCTGACTCATTCTTGCTTTCCAAATTCTGCAGTCTGCTTTAAGGTGGCCAGGCTTTTTACATACAAAACCTTCACGGGTTTCTCTTAGAGTGCTCTTATATTTAGGGAAATCCTGTGTCTTTAATGCTGTTTCTGCTCTGGATTCATTACTGCTGCTTAGATGCCTCATTTTTCTCTTCTCTTGAATTCATTCACAAGTTTGCCTTTAACATAGTCTAGTGTCATCTGGCCGTGCATCTAGTGCAGTCACAAGTGTGTCATAACTCTCTGGAAGACCACTTAATAGATGTGCAGCAACATGAAAATCTTTAATTTCTTCTCCAATACAACTGAGACGCTCCACAATCTCTAGGGTGTTCCTTATATAGTCCTGCATATCCTGTCCATCACTTAGCTTAGACTGATACAGCTTTCTCATGAGATAAAGATTATTGTTGAGATTTGATCTTTCATGCACTTTCTGTAACTCATCCCACATCTCTTTTGCAGTTGCACACTTGCATCTACAATGAGGGAGATCGTGCATTGTGCTTTCTGATCCGTCTCTAGCCAATCATCTGGTAATGGATGAGGCATTTGTTCCTGAGTATATTTCCACATACCTTCTCTTATGAGCAGCATCTTCACATTGAATTTCCAGGACTGGTAGTTCTGGTTAGTGAGGATTGGCACTGAAAACTCGACAGGATTGCTGCTAGTGGACATCTTCTCTGTTGGTCTGTGCTGCTTTTGCCTTGGGTTTCTGTTGCTGTGTTACTCTGGAGTTTCGTGTCACTGTGGGCCCATAACCTGTTGGCAGCGGATTATTCAGGATACTCTCCAAGCGTGTGACAACAGAGCTTCTTTGTTCAGGAACAATCAGGAAGAATATGTGATAGATCAGGAATAAATCATTTGTGTATCGCTTTCTGTGCAGCATCTACAGCAGGCTGTTTCTCTCATACAGACACTGGAAAAACAGGAAATACAGTCACATGCTTTTCCTGTGTGAGCCTCCGGGAGTTTTTTTGTTCTAACTTTATGAACAGCATACAAATCTAGCACCTAATCACTCACAGACAGGAATAGAGTTGTTGCACCAAACAGATTCCAACAAAAAAAAAAAACCTCCTTCTCACCCCCACTGTGGGTGGTCTTTGTTGTCCTTTCTCATTCTCGGGTCCTCTGCCAGAGGCCTGGGAGTTTGGGGTTCTGCACAGGATCTTAGCTGTTCCTAGCATTGCGCTTTTATGGACAGAGAGCTCACATGTTGCTCCTGGGATCTGTTGTAGCCATTCTTCCAACTTAGGGGTCACTGCTCCAAGTGCTCTTACCACCACTGGAATCACTGTTGCCTTCACCTTCCACATCTTCTCCAGTTCTCCTTTGAGGCCCTGGTATTTCTCCAGCTTCTCATATTCCTTCTTTCTGATGTTGCTGTCACTTGGCACTGCCACATCTATTATCATTGCTGTCTTCTGATCCTTGTCTACAGTCATGGCCAAAAGTTTTGAGAATGACACAAATATTATATTTTCACATGATCAGCTGCCCTCTGTTTTTATGTGTGTGTTTGACAGATGTTTTGATCACAGACAGAAATATAATAATTGCAAACATATGAGTAACAAAAGCTTATATTGACAGTTAGAATGAGTTAATGCAGCAAGTCAATATTTGCATTGTTGACCCTTCTTCTTCAGGACCTCTGCAATTCTCCCTGGCATGCTCTCAATCAACTTCTGGACCAAATCCTGACTGAACAGTCCATTCTTGCACAATCAATGCTTTCATTTTGTCAGAATTTTTAGGTTTTTGTTTGTCCACCCTCTCTTGATGATTGACCACAAGTTCTCAATGGGATTAAGATCTGGGGAGTTTCCAGGCCATGGACCCAAAATCTCTATGTTTTGTTCCCTGAGCCATTTAGTTATCACCTTTGCTTTATGGCAATGTGCTCCATCATGCTGGAAAAGGCATTGTTGATCGCCAAACTGCTCTTGGAGGGTTGGGAGAAGTTGCTCTTGGAGGACATTCTGGTACCATTGTTTATTCATGGCTGTGTTTTTTTTTTCAAACGTGGAAAAGCCGATTCCTTGACGAGAAGCACCCCAACATGAATGGTTTCAGGATCTTAACTTGGTGAGAAAGACGGTGGTAGCGCTCACCCTTTCTTCTCCAATGAGGCGTTTTCCTATGTCCCCAAACAATCGAAAAGGGGATTTTCAAGAAAATAACTTTTCCCCAGTCCCAGCAGTCCATGCCCTTTCCTTTTGCAGAATATAAGTATGTTCATGTGTTTTTTGGGGGAAAAAGGGGTTCTTTTCTGCCCCCTTTGGGGGGGGGGGGGGGGGGGGGGGGGGGGGGGGGGGGGGGGGGGGGGGGGGGGGGGGGGGGGGGGGGGGGGGGGGGGGGGGGGGGGGGGGGGGGGGGGGGGGGGGGGGGGGGGGGGGGGGGGGGGGGGGGGGGGGGGGGGGGGGGGGGGGGGGGGGGGGGGGGGGGGGGGGGGGGGGGGGGGGGGGGGGGGGGGGGGGGGGGGGGGGGGGGGGGGGGGGGGGGGGGGGGGGGGGGGGGGGGGGGGGGGGGGGGGGGGGGGGGGGGGGGGGGGGGGGGGGGGGGGGGGGGGGGGGGGGGGGGGGGGGGGGGGGGGGGGGGGGGGGGGGGGGGGGGGGGGGGGGGGGGGGGGGGGGGGGGGGGGGGGGGGGGGGGGGGGGGGGGGGGGGGGGGGGGGGGGGGGGGGGGGGGGGGGGGGGGGGGGGGGGGGGGGGGGGGGGGGGGGGGGGGGGGGGGGGGGGGGGGGGGGGGGGGGGGGGGGGGGGGGGGGGGGGGGGGGGGGGGGGGGGGGGGGGGGGGGGGGGGGGGGGGGGGGGGGGGGGGGGGGGGGGGGGGGGGGGGGGGGGGGGGGGGGGGGGGGGGGGGGGGGGGGGGGGGGGGGGGGGGGGGGGGGGGGGGGGGGGGGGGGGGGGGGGGGGGGGGGGGGGGGGGGGGGGGGGGGGGGGGGGGGGGGGGGGGGGGGGGGGGGGGGGGGGGGGGGGGGGGGGGGGGGGGGGGGGGGGGGGGGGGGGGGGGGGGGGGGGGGGGGGGGGGGGGGGGGGGGGGGGGGGGGGGGGGGGGGGGGGGGGGGGGGGGGGGGGGGGGGGGGGGGGGGGGGGGGGGGGGGGGGGGGGGGGGGGGGGGGGGGGGGGGGGGGGGGGGGGGGGGGGGGGGGGGGGGGGGGGGGGGGGGGGGGGGGGGGGGGGGGGGGGGGGGGGGGGGGGGGGGGGGGGGGGGGGGGGGGGGGGGGGGGGGGGGGGGGGGGGGGGGGGGGGGGGGGGGGGGGGGGGGGGGGGGGGGGGGGGGGGGGGGGGGGGGGGGGGGGGGGGGGGGGGGGGGGGGGGGGGGGGGGGGGGGGGGGGGGGGGGGGGGGGGGGGGGGGGGGGGGGGGGGGGGGGGGGGGGGGGGGGGGGGGGGGGGGGGGGGGGGGGGGGGGGGGGGGGGGGGGGGGGGGGGGGGGGGGGGGGGGGGGGGGGGGGGGGGGGGGGGGGGGGGGGGGGGGGGGGGGGGGGGGGGGGGGGGGGGGGGGGGGGGGGGGGGGGGGGGGGGGGGGGGGGGGGGGGGGGGGGGGGGGGGGGGGGGGGGGGGGGGGGGGGGGGGGGGGGGGGGGGGGGGGGGGGGGGGGGGGGGGGGGGGGGGGGGGGGGGGGGGGGGGGGGGGGGGGGGGGGGGGGGGGGGGGGGGGGGGGGGGGGGGGGGGGGGGGGGGGGGGGGGGGGGGGGGGGGGGGGGGGGGGGGGGGGGGGGGGGGGGGGGGGGGGGGGGGGGGGGGGGGGGGGGGGGGGGGGGGGGGGGGGGGGGGGGGGGGGGGGGGGGGGGGGGGGGGGGGGGGGGGGGGGGGGGGGGGGGGGGGGGGGGGGGGGGGGGGGGGGGGGGGGGGGGGGGGGGGGGGGGGGGGGGGGGGGGGGGGGGGGGGGGGGGGGGGGGGGGGGGGGGGGGGGGGGGGGGGGGGGGGGGGGGGGGGGGGGGGGGGGGGGGGGGGGGGGGGGGGGGGGGGGGGGGGGGGGGGGGGGGGGGGGGGGGGGGGGGGGGGGGGGGGGGGGGGGGGGGGGGGGGGGGGGGGGGGGGGGGGGGGGGGGGGGGGGGGGGGGGGGGGGGGGGGGGGGGGGGGGGGGGGGGGGGGGGGGGGGGGGGGGGGGGGGGGGGGGGGGGGGGGAAAAAAAAAAAAAAAAAAAAAAAAAAAAAAAAAAAAAAAAAAAAAAAAAAAAAAAAAAAAAAAAAAAAAAAAAAAAAAAAAAAAAAAAAAAAAAAAAAAAAAAAAAAAAAAAAAAAAAAAAAAAAAAAAAAAAAAAAAAAAAAAAAAAAAAAAAAAAAAAAAAAAAAAAAAAAAAAAAAAAAAAAAAAAAAAAAAAAAAAAAAAAAAAAAAAAAAAAAAAAAAAAAAAAAAAAAAAAAAAAAAAAAAAAAAAAAAAAAAAAAAAAAAAAAAAAAAAAAAAAAAAAAAAAAAAAAAAAAAAAAAAAAAAAAAAAAAAAAAAAAAAAAAAAAAAAAAAAAAAAAAAAAAAAAAAAAAAAAAAAAAAAAAAAAAAAAAAAAAAAAAAAAAAAAAAAAAAAAAAAAAAAAAAAAAAAAAAAAAAAAAAAAAAAAAAAAAAAAAAAAAAAAAAAAAAAAAAAAAAAAAAAAAAAAAAAAAAAAAAAAAAAAAAAAAAAAAAAAAAAAAAAAAAAAAAAAAAAAAAAAAAAAAAAAAAAAAAAAAAAAAAAAAAAAAAAAAAAAAAAAAAAAAAAAAAAAAAAAAAAAAAAAAAAAAAAAAAAAAAAAAAAAAAAAAAAAAAAAAAAAAAAAAAAAAAAAAAAAAAAAAAAAAAAAAAAAAAAAAAAAAAAAAAAAAAAAAAAAAAAAAAAAAAAAAAAAAAAAAAAAAAAAAAAAAAAAAAAAAAAAAAAAAAAAAAAAAAAAAAAAAAAAAAAAAAAAAAAAAAAAAAAAAAAAAAAAAAAAAAAAAAAAAAAAAAAAAAAAAAAAAAAAAAAAAAAAAAAAAAAAAAAAAAAAAAAAAAAAAAAAAAAAAAAAAAAAAAAAAAAAAAAAAAAAAAAAAAAAAAAAAAAAAAAAAAAAAAAAAAAAAAAAAAAAAAAAAAAAAAAAAAAAAAAAAAAAAAAAAAAAAAAAAAAAAAAAAAAAAAAAAAAAAAAAAAAAAAAAAAAAAAAAAAAAAAAAAAAAAAAAAAAAAAAAAAAAAAAAAAAAAAAAAAAAAAAAAAAAAAAAAAAAAAAAAAAAAAAAAAAAAAAAAAAAAAAAAAAAAAAAAAAAAAAAAAAAAAAAAAAAAAAAAAAAAAAAAAAAAAAAAAAAAAAAAAAAAAAAAAAAAAAAAAAAAAAAAAAAAAAAAAAAAAAAAAAAAAAAAAAAAAAAAAAAAAAAAAAAAAAAAAAAAAAAAAAAAAAAAAAAAAAAAAAAAAAAAAAAAAAATGGTTATGGCCCCATAAGATGCCCCATAGAATATGCCCCCCATATGCTGCTCCAAAATGGTTATGGCCCCATAAGATGCCCCATAGAATATGCCCCCATATGCTGCTCCATAAATGTTATGCCCCCATGATTTCCATAGATTATGACCCAATATGCTGCTGCTGCTGCAAATAAATAAAAAAAATGACATACTCGCCTCTCGTCGCTGGGGGCCATGTGCCGGTGTCCTGAGCAGGCGGGGACACCAGCACGCTATGGGTGACAGGTGCCGGTGTCACCGCTGGCTCAGGCCCCCGGCACCTGCGATATTCACCTGTCCCCTTTCCACTGCTGCGCGCCGCTGTGTCTTCCGGGTCGGTCCTCTGGTTGTCAATGTTCAGACCAGGGTGCGGCGCGCACTAACCACGTCATCGCGCCCTCTAACCTGAACGTTACAGCCAGGGGGACGCGAGGACAGAGAGGCGCGCAGCGGTGGAATGGGGACAGGTGAATATAGTATGGCTCCCCCCATCCTCCCCGTCATACTCACCCTCTACTGGCGCGTCTCTGCAGCCCTTGCATCTCCATTGTCACCGGCGCGCAGCTCTTCATTCCTTCAGAGGTCACATGGTACCGCTCATTAAAGTCATGAATATGTGCATATTCATGACTTTAATGAGCGGTACCACATTACCGCTGAAACACAGGCGCCGGAGACTGTGGGAGAAGAGCAAGGGCCGCAGAACCGCGCCAGGAGGGAGTGAGTATATAGGACAGCTGCGCTCCCCCTCCCATGCCGACCCCCTGGTATATGACTCGAGTATAAGCCGAGAGGGGCACTTTCAGCCCTGAAAAATGGGCTGAAAATTTCGGCTTATACTCGAGTATATACGGTATACAAAAATATGAGGAGTGTACTCACTTTTGTGAAATACAGTATATACACACATACATATATATATTATATATATATTTATATATATACACACAGATGCAGCATACATATATATTAAATTGGATACAATTACCAGTTTGTCTGTTTTTTAACAAATAAATCTATATATACAAACAAAATTTTTGTGAGTTTGGAAAGAGAAACAGCGCCATCCAGAGCCATTTCTTTAGGTAGGCTTACAAGGTTAAGCTTACCCGAGAATCACGTCCCCAGCTTTCCAGTCACTCAAATACCACAAAGATGCAATAAAAACTACATCTCACAAGATATAAGGTGACCAGTCACCTATTCTCTATCCTAACATCACACATACTAGACAATAAGCTGAGATGAGGTGCCATTCCGTTTTATTATTTTTTTGGATTTTTATTTAACAATAACTGCTAAAAGGAAATCAAATTGTCCCTCCATCATATTAAGATATTGCTGTGTATTACTATGGATTAAAGCTATATAATGTAGTACACCTCACACACTGCTAAAGTTAATATTGCATCGATGGGCTGCAAAAGAGCATCATTTTCTATTAAAGGAATTGAAGATAATGCAAATTCCCTAATATATTAGCCATGTTTATCCAAATGAGAAATACATGTATAAGGAATTGCTACATAATGTAAGTGAATCTAAATAATGTAATATATGATTTACGGCAGTATATATGGATGTGCTGTTCAATGATGTGCTGTCTACACGGCGTGGTACGAGATTATTAATAATCAAGTAAAATATACAGAAATTAGATACTATGAATCCACTTCAACTACTTCTATAGCAACAGGTAAACTCATGCTATACCCACACTATGCAATTGCACAATACATAGCATATTTTTAGATGAAACAACCATGCCGTGTTTTTTTTTTGTAAAAATAAAGGGATTAAACAGTGAAAGCTGTAAGCCAAATTAAATTGCATTCCTATAACTCATACTACTAAGAAATGAAACTGATAACATTAAAGCTGGCAGAGTAAGAGTAAGTGATGAAATATTTGCTCATGGTAGAATCTCAGACATTTTGAGAAAACAACAGAAGCTCCTTTTCTTCTGGCACCTTCATGTGTTTTGATTTTGAGGGACTTATTCATTTGAAGCCAAAAAAGCTTTCTGCATTGTGGTTTAAGTGCTGCTTTATATCAGACTACAGGTTGGTGGAGAACAGCAGCTACTGTACTGTAGATATTGGGCACGAGGTATAAATCAGTAGCTAACCATACTTAAAGGGAACCTGTCACCAGGTTTGGCCGATACAACTAATGTCCATCGCCTTTCAGCGCTTATCTACTGCATTCTATAATGCTGTATATAAGCCCCCTATCTGACCTAAAAGACAAAAAAAAAGTTTTATTATACTTACCCAGGGGGGCGGTCTGGCGCCTCCCATCTTCTTGCGATGCCGCACTCCTGCTTGCTTCATGGCTCCCTGGCATCACGCACCTACGCAGGCGTACTTCTCTGCTCTGTTCAGGGCAAAGCAAAGTACTGCAGTGTGCAGGCGCCGGGAAAGGTCAGAGAGCCCAGCACCTGCTCAGGAATTTGCTCTGCCCTCAATAGGGCAGATAAGTATGCCTGCACAGGAGCACGATGCAGGGGGAGCCATGAAGCAAGCAGGAGGGTAGCGATCACAAGAAGATGGGTGGCGCCGGACCCGGACCTGCGACACCCATCGGACGGAACCGCCCTCTGGGAGAGTATAATAAAACTTATTTTTCTTATCTTTCAAGTCAGATTGGGGGCTTATCTACAGCATTATAGAAAGCTATAGATAAGCCCTGAAAAGCAGTGGCTGCATCTTATATCGGCCAAACCTGGTGACAGGTTCCCTTTAATCAGACGCTTTAATATGAGCATATAGCACAACATAGAACATGGTAAGATATTTAGTCATTGGAAAAAATGCAAATTAAATTCCTAATGCAAAGTAATGATAACAAATGCTAACTAAATTAGTTAATTAATTACATAAAGTGATATTTAGAGTTGGGTGGATTGAATCATGGCACTCTTGGCCATCGACCAGGTCAGTAGTCTCTGTTATGATTTGGTAGCCGAGGAGGACAGGAGCAAAAAACAGTAAAGGCAGCCAAACACCCAGAGAGGTTGGGAACTAATGGGTTGCAGATCCCTAAGCTAACCGCACAACTAGAAGCAGCCGTGGTACGTACCTACGGAGACCTAGACGCCTCGGCACAGCCAGAGGATTAGCTACACCTGAAGATAAGAAACAGGAAAGCTAACTGCCCCAGAGTAGAGCCCCAAAGGAATAGGTAGCCCCCAAACATATAATGGCGGTTAGACAAGAAGAAACACAAACGCAGGCAGAAAATAGTGAGCAAACGCTGGGGCCAAATACTGCCTAGATAGGACAGGACAGGACAGAATACTATCTGCAACCCAGCAAAACCCTAGAAAATTCCAACACTTCTGATTTCAAAAAATGCTGAGTCCACATGATCTCACCACCGCTAAATCAGATCTCTGGTGTGACAAAGCGGCTAACCCGCAGCCACTCAAATAGCATGGATAGAGCAATAGAACAAATAAACAGTGGCTACTGAAAAACAGAGAGTAGCACAGCCCCAGGAGGGGAACCCGGCTAACTTCCCACAAAAGTGCAGACAAAAAATGGAAATGCCAACACGATAGAAACAAGCAGAAAATATCTTATCTGAAAGTAGCAGACGAAGGCAAGACACCAGCTGACTTCCAAATGAACCAGGAAACAACAATTGATCACCGGCGAGGATCATGGGAAGGCAGCTCACTTATATCAGCCCAGTCAGTCTCTCCTGATTGCCAGTCATCGCTCGCAGGTGATGGACTTCTACTATTCAACACTGGTTCAATACCCTCAGCAATCACCAGAGGAGGGGAGCCCCAACTCAGAAGTCATTTCCAACATGCTCACAACAGTACCCCCCTTGAGGAGGGGTCACTGAACCCTCACCTGCGCCACCAGGCCGATCAGGATGAGCTCAGTGATAGGCACGAAACAGTCTCTCCGCATGAATGTCAGAAGCAAACACCCAAGAATTGTCCTCCTGACCATAACCTTTCCACTTAGCCAAGTACTGGAGTCTCCGTCTAACCAAACGAGAATCCAATATCTTCTCCAATTCATACTCCAGATTGCCCTCAAACCAAAACAGGCTAAGGAGGCGCAGCCATAGGAACCACTAGCTCAACAAACCTTTTCAATAAAGATTTGTGGAAGACGTTATGAATCTTAAACGTCCCAGGAAGAGCGAAACAAAAAGAAACTGGATTCAGTACTTCCAAGATCCTATAAGGTCCAATGATCCTTGGCTTAAACTTTGGAGACGCAACCTTCATAGGGATAATCTTCGAGGACAACCAAACCAAGTCATCCGCATTAAACCGAGGACCATCAGTCCTATGCCGGTTGGCAAACCGCTGGGCCCTCTCCTGAGAGAGACAATTTATCCACTACTTGATCCCAAATCTGCTGCATTCTCTCCACCATAGAGTCAACACCCGGACAGACAGAAGCCTCCACCTGCCCCGAAGAAAACCGAGGATGAAACCGAAATTACAGAAAAAAGGAGACATCAAGGTGGCACAACTTGCCCTTTTATTCAGAGCAAGTTCAGCCAAAGGCAAAAAAGAGACCCAGTCATCCTGATCAGTAGACACAAAACATCTCAAATAAGTCTCCAAGGTCTGGTTTGTTCTCTCCATCTGCCCATTGGTCTGAGGGTGAAACGCAGAGGAGAAAGACAGATGAACTCCCAGTTTAGAGCAAAATGTCCTCCGAAATCTGGAAACAAATTGGACTCCTCTGTCAGACACAATGTTCTCTGGAATGCCGTGCAACAAAACCACCTGCTGAAAAAACAAGGGCACCAACTCGGAAGAGGATGGCAACTTCGGCAGTGGCACAAGATGGATCATCTTGGAAAACCTATCACAGATCACCCAGATAACGGTCATTCTCTGAGAGACAGGGAGGTCAGAAATAAAATCCATAGAGATATGGGTCCATGGCCTCTTGGGCACAGGCAATGGCATTAACAATCCACTAGAGCGAGAGCAGGGTTTGTCCTGAGAACAAGTCCCACAGCACTGCACAAAGTTCCTCACGTCACGAGATAAAGTAGGCCACCAAAAGGACTGACTCACCAAATCTCTAGTACCAAAAATACCAGGATGACCAGCCAACGCAGAGCAATGGACTTCAGACATAACTTTTTCTCTCCATTGGTCTGGGATATACAATTTCTCCGCAGGGCAACGTTCAGGTTTATCCCCCTGAAATTGTTCCAGGGCCAGTCTCAAATCAGGTGAGATAGCGGAAAGAATGACACCCTTCTTCAGAATGGCCGTAGGCTCAGTCACATCAATAGAATCCGCAAGGAAACTCCTAGAGAGGGCATCAGCCTTAACATTCTTAGTACCCGGAAGGAAGGAGACCACAAAGTTAAAACGCGTGAAAAACAAGGCCCACCTGGCCTGTCTGGGATTCAATCGCTTGGCTGATTTGAGATAGATCAAGTTTTTGTGGTCAGTGAGGACCACAACTTGATGTTTGGCTCCCTCCAACCAATGTCTCCACTCTTCGAACACCCACTTCATAGCCAATAATTACTGATTCCCCACATCATAATTATGTTAAGCTGGGGAAAACTTTTGGGAGAAGAAGGCACAAGGGTTAATCTTAGAGGTTACAGGATCCCTTTGGGACAAAACTGCTCCTGCACCAATCTCAGAAGCATCTATCTCCACCTGAAATGGTAGAGAAACATCAGGTTGCCGTAGAACAGGAGCAGAAGTGAATCTCCGCTTGAGCTCCTGAAATGCAGAAAGTGCCTCAGGAGACCAATTCATCACATCAGAACCCTTTTTGGTCAAATCAGTCAGTGGTTTCACAATACCAGAGAAATTACTTATAAATTTACGGTAGAAATTAGCAAAACTCAAAAATCTCTGAAGAGCCTTCAATGAAGTGGGCTGAACCCAATCACAAATGGCCTGAATCTTGACCGAGTCCATTTCAATAGCAGACGGAGATAAAATGAATCCCAAAAACGAAACCTTCTGTATGCCAAAGAGGCATTTCGATCCCTTAACATACAAAGCATTCTCTCTCAAAATCCGGAATACCATCCGAACATGTTCCACATGAGAATCCCAGTCATTGGAAAATATCAAAATATCGTCCAAATAAACGATCAGAAACTTATCCACCAAGTCTCGGAAAATATCGTTCATGAAAGACTGGAAGACGGAAGGGGTATTAGTGAGCCCAAAAGGCATCACTAGGTACTCAAAATGCCCCTCAGGGGTATTAAACGCCGTCTTCCATTCATCTCCGTGCTTGATGCGAATAAGATTATACGCCCCCCTAAAGTCAAGCTTGGTAAACCAACTGGCACCTTTCACTCTGGAAAATAAATCAGAAATCAGGGTTAACGGATACTGATATTTAACAGTGATCTTAATAAGGAGACGATAGTCAATACATGGCCTCAATGAACCATCCTTTTTGGCCACAAAAAAAAGCCGGCACCCAAGGGTGAAGAGGATGGTCTGATATGACCCTTCTCCAAAGATTCTTTGATATAAGATCGCATAGCATCATGCTCGGGTACCGATAAATTGAAGAGCCGACCCTTGGGAAATTTACAACCGGGTACCAACTCAATCGCGCAATCATAACTCCTATGAGGAGGTAAGGACGCAGACTTATTGTCACTAAACACATCAGAAAAATCAACCAAATAGTCAGGGACATCTTGAGACTGGGGAGAGGTAGAAAAAACAGGAGTGTCACTACAAACACATTGACAACCCCAACTGACCACAGACACAGACTTCCAATCCAAAACAGGATTATGAGTCTGTAACCAGGGAAAACCCAGTACAATAATGTCATGTAAATTATGTAACACCAAAAATTTGCAATTCTCTTGGTGGTCCGGGTCAACCCGCATTATCACCTGGGTCGAAAACTTATTACGCTTTCGAAATTCTCGACGCTGAGCCCCAGAAACCACTCCATCACACTGCATGGGCTCAGGGGCTGACTCGCAAGGCATCACCACCTCTCGCATATTTCTATGCTCACGTCTGTCAATTTGAATAGCTAATGACATAGAGTCATTGAGATCAGAGGGAACAGGGAATCCCACCATAACGTCCTTTACAGTCTCTGCCAGACCCTTCTGAAAAAGAGCTGCCAGGGCATTGTCATTCCATTTTGTAAAGATGCCGACTTTCGGAATTTCTGACAATATAGCTCTGCAGCTTCCTGAATCTGATTCAATGCCAACAAGGTTTTCTCAGCTTGATCAGTAACATTAGGTTCATCAAACAACAACCCCAGAGCCTGAAAAAACACATCAACATCAGTCAAAACAGGATCCCCAGGTGTCAGGGAAAAGGCCCAATTCTGAGGGTCGACGTGCAACAGGGAGATGACAATTTGAACCTGCTGTGCCACGTGTTGTGAATACGTTGGAGGCGACTTCGGAGCTGGGGCTCTCTCTGGTGGTTGCTGAGGGTAATGAACCAATTGCGGAATGGCTTTCAGCTGGGTCCGAATGGTCTGATATAAGTGACCTGAACTCCCAGCAGCCTTGCCGGTAATCAATTGTTCTTCAGGTCTTGCTTGGAGCTCAGCTTGCATTCCTGCTTTCATTCAGATAAGTGATTTGCTGTTTTTTTTCCTGTGGTTTGATTTTCCTTGCTGGTTTGCTGCCTTGCAGTAGACTTCAGCCTAGTCCCCTTTTGGGGCCTGGCGCTGCATTTGTGCTCTGTTGTGTTTGCACTTTTGCTCTGTTCCAGTGTCACTTTTTATTTGCTGAATTGCTGTGTGTTACACCAGAGATCTGATTTAGGTGGTAGAGGTCGTGTGATCTCAGGTTTTTTGTTAATCAGAAGTGTTGGTATTTTTGTCAGGGGTTTTTTTGGGTTGCAGTCAGAATTCTTTCCTATACTTTTCTATCTAGACAGTATTGGGCCCCAGCGCTTGCTCATACTATTTTCTGTCTGTGTTCGTATTTTCTTCTTCTCTAACCGCCATTACATGTTTGGGGTCTTCCTATTTCTTTGGGGGTTCTGCTACGGGGCAGTTAGCTTTCATCTTTCTGCCTTTAGGTGTAGCTATCTCTCCGGCTGTGACGAGGCGTCTAGGATCACCGTAGGTACGCTCCACGGCTACTTCTAGTGTTGCGGTTAGTTTAGGGCCCTGCAACCCAATAGTTTCCAGCCTCTCTGGTGTATTGCTACTTTGGCTATTTTTGCTATTTCTCCTCAGTTACCGAAACATAACAGCAGCGTTCCCAGAGGACTTAGGCTTCAGGGCAAAAAACAACTTACAGTTATTTTTAAAATTCAAAAATTTAGACCGATCCCCAAAAAATAAATCCAGAGTAGGTATGTTAGGTTCTACAGCAGACGACTGAGTGAGATAGACAGAGATACTCCGAACTTCAGCAGCAAGATGCTCCACACGATCAAATGCTTGACTTCCATTGCAGAAAAACTCCTCCAACAGCCCCCAGAGATAAAGAGGAAAAAATACACACAAAAAAAAAATGTGACTTTTTCTTTTTTTTTTTAGCTATTTTTTCCTTCTGTTGAGTACCATAGAATTTTCGGTAAGGCCGGTGATTCTGTTATGATTTGGTAGCCGAGGAGGACAGGAGCAAAAAACAGTAAAGGCAGCCAAACACCCAGAGAAGTTGGGAACTAATGGGTTGCAGATCCCTAAGTTAACCGCACAACTAGAGCAGCCGTGGGACATACGGTGACCTAGACATCTCGGCACAGCCAGAGAGATTAGCTACACCTGAAGGTAGAAACAGGAAAGCTAACTGCCCCGGAGTAGAGCCCAAAGGAATAGGTAGCCCCCAAACATATAATGTCGGTTAGACAAGAAGAAACAGAAACGCAGGCAGAAAATAGAGTGAGCACATGCTGGGGCCAAATACTGCCTAGATAGGACAGGACAGAATACTACCTGCAACCCAGCAAAACCCTAGAAATTTCCAACACTTCTGATTTCAAAAAATGCTGAGACCACACGATCTCGCCACCCGCTAAATCAGATCTCTGGTGTGACCAAGCGGCTAACCCGCAGCCACTCAAATAGCAGGGACAGAGCAATGGAACAAATAAACAGTGACTACTGAAAAACAGAGAGTAGCACAGGCCCCAGGAGGGGAACCCGGCTAACCTCCCACAAAAGTGCAGACAAAAAATGGAAATGCAAACACGATAGAAACAAGCAGAAAATATCTTATCTGAAAGTAGAAGACGAAGGCAAGACACCAGCTGACTTCCAAATGAACCAGGAAACAACAATTGATCACCGGCGAGGATCATGTGAAGGCAGCTCACTTAAATCAGCCCAGTCAGTCTCTCTTGATTGCCAGTCATCGCTCGCAGGTGATGGACTTCTACTATTCAACACTGGTTCAATACCCTCAGCAACCTCCAGAGGGAGCCCCAACTCAGAAGTCATTTCCAACATGCTCACAACAAGTCTCTGGCCACTGGACGGGAAGTTCGCAAATCTCTTACCTTACAGGTTTTTGATTACATCATTTGTGCATCACACTGCAATGATGACATGGTGGCAGCCTGGGCTAATCAAAAGTTACAACGGGGATCCTGAATTTGCGAGCCGACAGACTACTAGACTGATAGACTAGAGTCTCTAGAATTGATTTGCCCAATTCTATTGGCTATGCTTCTCTGCTTTCTTACCGGTCTATACATCCTGACCTCAAGCAGTGAACTGTTAAATCATGGGACCGTTGCACCATGTTATTGGCTGCAACTTTCACAGGTCAGAATGTCATCAATGGAAGCCAGGCATGCATTTTCATGGGAGTGTTAAAAAATTGGGAATTCATATTCAGATTTCACTATCAAGCATTTGAATGCAGATGCCCCTGCCCTTGGTCCTTTCTCATCCCTTGTTTGAATTTTATGGAAATTTGACTTTTTCAACTTTATTAACTATATAACTATTTTTACTTTTTATAGAAGTCGGGAACAATCCACAACAGAAATTGAAATTCTGCAAATTTAAAAATCCACACCGGCCAATTTCTATGCAAAAACGTTTTACAACCTCATGATGAAATCTGTTAAAATCTTAAGCACTTTTTTCTAAAGGATTCTTGTCCAGATTTTCCATGTGCAGATAAACAGGAAAGCATTTCCGTATGGAAATACCTTAACACTTTTATGAATTGTTTCCTTGTCATACAACGTATGAGAAAAGGTCATATACCTCGTATAGTTGTGTGAAAAAGAGTTTGCCCCTTGCTGATTTCCTATTCTTTTGCGTGTTTGTCACACTTAAATGTTTCAGATCACCAAACAAATTTGAATATTAGAAAAAGATAACACAAGTAACTACAAAATGCAGTTTTTAGCTGAAAGTCTTTATTATTAAGGGAAAAGATATCCAAACCTACAGAACCCTGTGTGAAAAAGTGATTGCACCCCCCCTTAAAACATAAATTAACTGTGGCTTAACATCTTTGGGAACCGACGTTCAAATTCCCTATCCACACCCAGGCCTGATTACTGTCACACCTGTTCTCAGTCAATAAATCACTTAAATAAGACCTGCTTGACAAAGTGAAGTAGAAAATAATCTTCAAAGGCTAGAAAACCAAGCCGCATTCCAAATAAATTCTGGAACAAATGAGAAACAAATTAATTGTGATATATTAGTCTGGAAAAGGTTCTAAAGCAATTTCTCAAGCTTTGTGACTCCAGCGAACCACAGTAAGAGCCATTATCCACAAATGGCAAAAACATGGAACAGTGGTGAACATTCCCAGGAGTGGCCGACCTACCAAAATTACCCCAAAATCACTGTGAGGACTCATTCAAGAGGTTACAAAAGACCCCACAACAACATCCATAGAACTGCAGGCCTCACTTGCCTTAGTTAAGGTCAGTGTTCATGACTCCACGATAAGAAAGAGACTGGGCAAAAAAGCCCTGCATGGCAGAGTTCCAAGACGAAAACTACTGCTGAGTAATAATAACAAAGGCTTGTCTCAGTTTTGCCAAAAAACTTGATGATCCCCAAGTCTTTTGGGAGAATGCTCTGTGGACTGACCAGACAAATGTTTAACTTTTTGGAAGGTGTATGTCCCATTACATCTGGAGTAGACGTAACACAGCATTTCAGAAAAGGAATATCATATTATCAACAGTAAAATGTGGTGGTAGTGTGATGGTCTGGGGCTGTTTTATGGTTTCAGGACCTGGAATACTTGCTGTGGTTAATGGAACCATGAATTCTGCTGTCCAAAAAATCCTGAAGGAGAATGTAAAGCCATCTGTTAGTGACCTCAAACTGAGTCGCACTTGGGTTATGCAGCAGGACAATGATCCAAAACACACTAGCAAGTCCACCTGTGAATGGCTTAAGAAAAACAAAATTAAGACTTTGGTGTGGACTAGTCAAAGTACTGCCCTTAATCCGATTGAGATGCTGAGTTAAGACCTTAAAAAGGCTGTTCATACTCGAAAATTCTCCAATGTGGCTGAATTACAACAATTCTGCAAAGGTGAGTGGGCCAAAATTCCTCCTGAGCTTTGTAAAAGACTCATTGGCAGTTATTGCAAAAGCTTGATTGCAGTGTTGCTGCTAAGGGTGGCCCAACCAGTTATTAGGTTTAGGAGGCAATCACTTTTTCACACTGGACCCTTGTTGGTTTGGATTTCTTTTTCCCTTAATAATAAAGACCTTGATTTAAAAACTGCATTTTGTGATTATATGTGTTATCTTTGTCTAATATTTAAATTTGTTTGATGATCTGAAAAATTTATGTGTAAAATAATATACAAAAGAATAGAAGGTTCGAACTGAATGTGAATCTAATGATTTAGAGATAGAGATGAACCACAATGGACAATGAGTGGACCTATTAAGCCTGTTAATGCTGCCAGAGAAATTCTTGAACAATCAGTAATATTAAAAATTATACATTTATGCCGCAGTTTAGATCAGAGGTCTCAAACTGCATTCCTCAAGGGCCGCAAACAGGTCATGTTTTCAGGATTTCCTTGTATTGCATGGGTGATAATTTAGTCACCTGCACAGATAATGATTCCAGCACCTAGTGCAATGCTAAGGAAATCTTGAAAACACGCACGGTTTGTGGCCTCGAGGAATGCAGTTTGAGACCCCGGGTTTAGATGATCATGAAAATGAAAATTTTTACTTACCCGACTCTGGGGTTCTTACAATTGTACTGTCAATGTAGCCTGGTTCAATGGTAACAGCTGAAACTTCAAATAAGTACGTCGTATATGATCTAAGTTGTCCTACAATGTATGTAATTGGTTCATTCCAGATGGCATTAAAGGTCCGAGACGTTATGGTCTGCAATGTAAGTGAAGATGTCGTAGTAGACAGCCCACGAGTTGATGAAGGGCTACTTGTGCTCCATAAAAATGATTCACTTTTTTCCTTCAAAGAAAAAAATATAAATATTCATAAATACTTATTCAACATTCATTATAACTGCCCAGTGAAACAAAATGACAATTATTACTCCAGTAATAGTCAGATTTTTCTGCAGTTTTTTTTACAATTTCTTACTGCATGTAAAATATTTCAACCAAGCCTTTAAGAATTATTCCCAAGATAGTAAGTTATGCTCTGCACTCTCCAAAGGATAGGGAATAACTTGCTGATTGCTGGGGATCTGATTGCTGGATAGCCATCTATCCCAAAAATGAGACTCTGTATTTCTGGAGCCGGAATGAAGTAGATTTGTCCTTATCTCCATTCATTGTTTGTGGAACTACCGGACAAGTCAGATTAAAAAGTACGACTCTTTCCAGCAATCTCATAGACAATTAATTGAGTGTATTCCTCCATTCCATTCAGACACTGCAGTACCTGATTCCTTGGATCCAGGGCCTCAGTTTCATGATCGGTGGGTGTCCCAACAGTCTGAACACTCAGCAGTCAGTAAGTTATCACCCTGTCCAAGTTAATATATTGTGAATAATGTTTTACGACTAATTGGCTCACAGAGCATTAGTTAGACTAAAAACAATTGTATAATTTCATCAAGAATAGGACATATATACTGGATATTAGCCTCATGCACTGACAGGAAAAAGAGATCTTGAAAATAGCAGGTAAAGATGGCAGTCAACAGATGCACTTAAAACGTGGCATGGAGTGATAGCCATGGACAAGGTACTCATCTCTTAAGCCCCATCACGCTACATGAAGGTGGAAGTCCTGGCTGGGTGTGTGGACTTGTGCTATGAGGGTGCTACGCCTTTGCAGGCTGCATGTAACTGATGACATTGGTTTGCCAGAAGGTAGACTGCCAGTTAAAAATAATCTTTTTACTCAACAATATCTGGGAAGGGATTATAAACAGGAGGTAGTGGGCACATATCTTGATGAACATTTCTTGCACAATACGGAGCATTTTTCACACACTGATTCCTTTTTCTTTTCTCTCTTGTCCTCTCTTGTCCTCTAGCCTCACCTTTCCTCTTTACTTCATCACAGCCCAGCTCACTGTTAGAGTCCAGTTGTAAGAGTCCTATACTCAACCTTTATTCTGCGTCCTTTTCCCCTTAGGGTATGTGCACATGCTGCGGATTTCGTTGTGGATCCGCAGAATTTTTGGACACGTGGAATTGCACTAAATCTGCAATGTAGTGCACAAGCAATGTTAATCTATAGGAATCCTGAATTGGTGTGCACAATCTATGCAGATTTGCAGCGTTTTATTTTCTGTAGCATGTGAATTCTTTTTGCGGACCTGCAGTGTTTCTGCACCCATTGACTCCCATTGAGTCAGCCAAATCCGCAGCAAAACCGCAGGTGTAAAAACATTTGCAGATTTGCTGCAGATGTGCGTGTGAAAAACACTGCAGAAAGGCAGGAGGAAGAGTGTGTGGGCGGAGACTATGTGTGAGCGGAGAAGATGTGCGTGTCTGTGTGCGGGTGTCTGTGTGTATCTGTGTGTGTGTGTGGGTGTCTGCAGGTGTGTGCACGGCTGTGTGTGTCTGTGTGTGTGAGTGTGTCTGTGTGCGGGTGTCTGTGTGTATCTGTGTGTGTGTGTGGGTGTCTGCAGGTGTGTGCACGGCTGTGTGTGTCTGTGTGTGTGAGTGTGTGTGTGTGCGGGTGTCTATGTGTAGGCAGGAATCGTCCAATGGGACTACTAGTCCCATCCGGCTATGTCTGCTGTCACCTAGAACAGTGACAGCATTAGCCGATGATGGGATAGTAGTCTCATCATCCGGCTACTGTGTTCAATAGTAAAAAAACAAAAAACATTCACATACTCACCAAACAGCTAATCCCCGACGCCCTCAATCGCCTGCAAAAAAAAATAAAATAATGCACCAACACAAATACTCCCTGTTCCGATGTAATCCATTTAATAATGAGGGTCCCACGATGATCTCCTGTGTAGAGCTGTCACATCTGAAGATGTGACCGCTGTACTGGCCTTACGGTGACACACTCTTAGTCTTATATATTCTGTCCTGTTTAAGTCTGTTACCTCTTGGAGTTGTAAACTCTGGACTATCCTCCAAGGTGTCTCCTCCTAGTGTCCGAAAGATAATGCTGCTCTCTCGGTCACCTCTCTTCTCTCCGCTAGGATCTTGTTATCTTCTGTTTCTGCTTCCTCTCTCATTAAGGACACCCACATCATGCGGCGCTGCTCACATTAGACCTTAGGTCTTTCTCTATGTACACTGGGCATTTCTAAAGTTCTAACAATAACTGTCTTTTGTTCCTTCAGCTTACCACCTCCAACTCTGGGCTAGTCCCAAACATTAACTCTTGTTTTGCCTACTGTCAGGCAGCATATAACATTAATCATTGCTTTTGGTATACATTATATTACCACATGTCAAACAATTTACCAGCTGGTGCAGTAAATTCTAAGAAAACCAGCAGACTCGGCATTCATAATCTGCATATTTTTGAGTCTTTGTATTAGGCCGGGGTCACACTTGCGAGTGCAATGCGAGAAACTCGCGCGAGTCTCTCTCCTCAATACCCAGCACTGCCGCTGGCACTCGGACCAGAGCATTCAGTTGCACAGAAAAACATGCAGACTCACACTCCGGTCCTGAGTGCCGGCGGCAGTGCCAGGTATTGATGCGAGTTTCTCGCATTGCACTCACAAGTGTGACGCCAGCCTTAGAATAATTAATTGAAAGGGAGTGTGTTCAAAATAATAGCCATGTGGAGTTCAAATAGTGAGGGCAATCATTCTGGGAAGAAACAGGTCTGAATCAGGGGGCCCATATGTAAGGGTGAAGCGAGGACTTGTACATACATTTCTCCTTGAAAGCCTGAGAAATATGGGTCGTTTGAGACATTGTTCAGAAGAACAGTGTACTGTACTTTGATTAAAAAGTTGATTGAAGAGAGTAAAACTTAGAAGAAGTGCAGACAACGATAGACTATTCAGCTAAAATGAACTCCAAAATGGAGTTAAAATGGAAGACCAAATCAGAGTGACGTGGAAGAAAACGGAAGACTACCATTCGACTGGATGGAAGAATAGCCAGAATGGCAAAAGCTCAGACAATGATCATCTCAAGGGTCAAAGACAGTCTCAAATTACCTGTGAGTACTGTGACAGTTAGAAGACGCCTGTGTAAAGCTAATCTCTTAGCAAGAAGTCTCCGCAAAGTCTCCCAGTGTTAAAAAAAGACATATTTTGAAGCAGATACAATTTGCCTAAACTGGCATAAAGAGAAATGGAGAAACATTTTGTGGACTGATGAAAGTAAAATTGTTCTTTTTCGGTCCAAGGGTCGCAGACAGTTCGTCAGACAACCCCCAGTGTCTGCATATTAAGCCACAGTACACTCTGAAGACAGTAAATCATGGTGGTGCAAGCATCATGATATGGGCACGTTTCTCTTACTATGGTGCCAAAACTGTTAGCCACATACCAGGGATCATGGACCAGTTTGTATATATTAAAATATGTGAAGAGGTCATGTTGCCTAATGCTGAAGAGAATATGCCCGTGAAATGGCTGTTTAAACAAGACAATGACCCTAAACACACCAGTAAACTAGCAAAATCTTGGTTCCAGTCCAACAAGATTGAGTGGCCAGCCAATTCCCGGACCCTAATCCAATAGAACACTAGTGAGGTGACATTAAAAATGCCGTTTCTGAGGCAAAGCCAACAAATGCCAAAAAATTGTGGGATGTAGTCTAAGCATCCTGGGCTGGAATAATAGTTGACAGGTGCCAGAAGTTGGCTGACTCTATGCAACATAGATGTGAAGCAGTTTTAAAAAACTGTGTGTAGTCAACTAAATATTAGGTTAGTGATTCACAGGAATACTAAATCCACATAAAAAGTACATATAGTAAGTTGTAAAGACAAATGCAGACACTGCTGTTTTTTAGAACAGCCCAATGTTCATTTTTTTTAAAATTTTCTGTAAAGTAGTTAAAAATTCTACACATTTCTCTTCATGTTTTGAATTGGAACACAGTCTGCAATGTTCCCAATGCATGGGAATAAAAACTAGTATAAGGATTTTGTGATTAACTCATGTTTTTGCACACTTCTATTATTTTGAACACTATTGTATATTGAGCTTGTAAGCACTGCATTAAAGTAGATGGGATCTCTGGAGCGCATGTTGTTCCTTCTCCTGGCCAGCTTCAACAGCACTGCTTATAAGATAGATAGCAGTGGTGATCGATTTCTTAGGCACTGAGCTGTAAAAAAAAGTCCATTGCAACGGTACAAGCACTATCTGACAATACTCATTTTTAAAGATGGGAATAAACCTTTTAAGTTAGAGATTCAGAATATTATGTTCTACCTAGGATGAACTTACAGTACACTCTGGCAATGCTCCATTCATAATGTCTTCAACTTTCACAGTGGTATCTTTTACTATTGTTCCAGTCCTTGCATGTTTAACACTTATCTTGAAGTTAGTAATTTTTCCATGGGGCTGTCGAGGTAAAAACCACGTAAGATTCACTGCGGATGAATTAAGTGCTTCGACAGTAAGATTTACAACCTTTCCAGGAGCTGTAAAAAATAAAGGTAGGTTTATATTAAAATGATTCAGTTTGGTATTTGCAAAAAACAAACAGCATAATATATGGCTGGCAATGCAATGCAATACAAGAACGTCATTTTATTTAGTGGGCCCAAAGAGAAATAGGCTGCTCCTTTCTAATATACTGTAAGTGAAAATATCTAACTTTATCCACACTATTTCTTACAATATGGTGCAAACGGGAGATTAAGTATAGCAGGAAAAATAGTGAAATCCAGAAAAGGGTCCTTAAAATGACAGCGTTATTGAAGATCCATTAACAATCCAATGTGAAATTCCAATGGATCTTTAATGAAGATTCTATTTTAAGGACCCTTTGCTGGATTTTTCCATTTTCCTGCATTGGACTCTTGTCTTACTACAAGGCTTTATCCGAGCATTAGGGATCTTTGGTTTCCGTGAGTGAGCTGAATTTTACCTTTTACTGTTATTTAAGAAGTAAAGCCTCATTTCAGCAGCTTAAGACGTGGTCTCCCATCCTTCCCGAACACCTTATAGAGAGCCTTTCACTGGATTTTTTTTTGTTTGTTTTATTTAAACTGAGTACCTCCTTTCATTGGTACTGAATCACTGATTCTGGAACAGTTTTTTTTCTTCTGGGCCCCTCCATTATCACCGGGTGTAAAACTTTGCAATGACGGGGACCAGAAGAAAAACATAAACTATTCCAGAATCAGTAGAGCAGTGCCAATTGTAGGAGAAACTCATTTGAAATGAACAAAAATTCCAGTGAAAAGCTCAATTTACCAGCAGATTTAGTTAGACAGTCATACAGTAACTCAACCCTCACTCCTCCAATTCCTATAGCTCTGCATAATTTAGCAGATTTACTGTAGAAAATGCTCTTTAAAGGGAACCTGTCAAATGAGAAATACACCCAGTCTGCACGTGAGTCGCACACGTACCAGGGCTTATGGGGTACTCGGCACCGAGCCCGTTCACTTCAATGGGGGAGAGGTCACGGGTAGAACAGCTCGGTCCGTTGCCCTGGGCGCTCATTCAAAGGGGGATATTTACAGGGGATTGTAGTAATTGTTTGTGACGCCACCTGTGGTTTCTGATCAGGGTGACCAGCGCTGCAGGGTTAATCCTCTGAGGGGTTGTTATTGGCAGCAAGGTGTTAAGTCTCCCACAGGCGAGACTGGATCCCTCCGGGTAAATGGCGGTGCAGGGTGCAGACAATAAGGCAGACACACACAAGTCAGTCTCTTTCCATACCTTTACTGGTGGTATTTGCAGGTACGTCCCAGGAAGCTGCTCAGGGTGGAGGATGCACATACGGTAATCACTGAGTAGGTTTAAGGCCTCCTTACTTCTTAATGTGTGTGAGTCTCCAACTTGCATGAAGCTAAGTTTAACTCCGTATAGAAGAGCTACGCCCGGCCGACATTGTGGTGGAGCCTTCTTGTGGACAGAACTAAGTCTATGTGGCTGATCAAGCCTGACTCCTGTTCTTCCTGACCCCGGTTACGTATCAGCACAAAAGGGCCCCTCTGCGACTTGAAGTCCAGCAGGGTCACCAGTTTTTCCCACTAGCCTTGAAGGAACTAGCAAGCTCGGACCCGGCGTCCGGTAGTGCAGAGTGGAGGTTTAGCTAACGTTGCTATTTCACCTCAGTCACTCTTTCTTCCTTTTACCACTCGCCTGTCGCCCTACTCACACCCTTAACATAAGCACAGGCAACAGTAGGTGTAGTCGTCAGCTTCCTTCTATCACCGCTCACTGACCATTCCTCAGTTGACTCGTTGTTACAAATAACTGTAGCTCCCTGCCTTCTTTTCCTTCATAGGCTCTGTCCAGAGTAGCTATCAGGACCTTCCGTCAGACTGATTTCGTGCTCACTCCGAGAGTCACTTTCCACGTTCAGAGGGAACTAACAGTCAGAATCACTCAGGAAGACTGAACGAATGTCTGTGTCGTCTGACAGGAATCACCAGAATGTCAAAGACCAAAGACAGAAAAGACAAAAGACCTAGTGCTACGTCTCCCACACCCTTATATAGTCTAAGGCTCCCTCTGGTGGCAATACAGGGAAGTGTGGAGTGTGAATGAATATCAGGTGTTTGTGCATTACCTTTCTGTGCATCCTCCAGGGAACATGTGTCACCAAGCGCAGCTGGGCCACACATCCCCCCCTAGTTATATTCAGCACTCCCGGGCTGAAATAGAAAAACAATTTTTATAATAACAACAATAACATAACTCATCCCTTGTGGGAGGTAAGAACACTTTAACGTTACATTGTGTACAAATTGCAATTAGAAAAATATCAAAATACTTTCTCACAATAAATACAATATTCTTGTGGAGGACCCGCACTAAACCTCCCACGGTGGTCCTGGGTGGGCTTCAGGACTCTCTGCTGCAAACCTTACTCAAGGCCACACCATACGGTTTTTCTTCTGAGGTAGAATGGCTTTACGTAAAACCAAGATGGGGCACCGAAGTGCTAACTATTTACAATTAAAGTTCTGTGCTGCAAGAGTCCTCAGCACGCAGTCCTTTGCATAAGAACATTTCACATTATACTTCACATTACCCAACTGGGGTATACTACGCATCAAACTATGCAAACATTCACATAACATTTTTAATAAAGTGCAATTCTTCTTCAAAACTTTTGTACAGTTGCAGTAAACCCTGTCTGGGTCCTACTGGTCTTCTTTGGATATGGTGGTTACTTCTTCCATACCTGGGGCTGGAAGTATGCGGTGCGCTCTGGAACGCATAACCAGAAGATCATGTCCTGCTACCTGGGTCTGGGTAGCTACAGTCCTCTTTACAATTTTGCGACTTGCTTGGAGGCCTTACAGGTGCCTCTTCTGAATACAGATCTGGCTCCATGGGGGTCGCACTAGCCTGCTGCGTTGCAGAGTAGGATGCAGGGTAGGATGCAGGTGCGCGCAGTGATGCAGGACAGGATGCAGGTGCGCGGCCAGGTGCTGATGGGGCTGCGGCCTGGGACGCTGAGACACGGGGTACATTTCCAGCTTCAGGGACGGGGTCGCTGACTCGGGAGACATTCAGGGCATACCACCCCTTAAGACCCCAGTGTCGCGTGTAGGTGACAACATCCCCTATCAAGAGATCCCTTCCCGGTGTCCCTCTGGCAGGTGAGACTCCACATCCCTGCGATTAACAAAGACCTCCTGGTACAGGCCTGGTTCGTGGATGAACCCCCAGCCCCCCAGGAGTTTGAAATTTCTAATGGCCCCCTGGCGCCGCAGTTCCCAGAGCGTACCTTTGTCTCACCTGACGTTATCTTTGTCGGCGAGATCCTTTTCCCGGTACCTCTGGCGAAGCTGCTGTGCCTCTCTCTGCTCCTGCTGCTGCCGCTGCTCCTGCTCACGGCATCGCCACTCGTTCTCCATCTGGGCGGCGTATTCCACGTCGTCCAGGGACTCCATCTCCTCCCAGTCGATCTCCATCACCTGCGGCTGGGTCTCCTCCGTCGTCGTCCCTACCGGGGACTGCATTCCGCTGGGGCCTCTGGTTCCAGGCCTGGCTGGCACTCCGGTCCAGGCAGGGCCTCCTCAGCCTCCTTCCCTCCCGCCTCGTCCCCGGCAGAGTCAGGATCAGCTTTCTTGGGGCCGGCCTCCGGTGATTCATCAGCCGCTGGGTCCAGTGGTGGCGCAGGTAACGGTTGCGCATTCAGGGGGAGAGCATCGCGTCCCACAGCAGCCGCTGTTTCAGGGAACGCCAGCTTTTCTCCATCGCCTCCGTTTCAGCGCGGTGTCGGGCCATGTCCCTCAGCACCGCATCCACCTCCTCCACTTTCTGAGTTCTCCGGTCATTCTCCCGACCTGGGGACGGTTCAGGCACAGGCAGTAGCTCTTCAGGGGAACGGGGTCTGCGCACCGCCATTCCTCCACACAGCGTCTCCTGTCCTTCCGCCATCTCACTCCAGGCCAGACTGTGTTTCCCATCTGGAACAATCTGGTCTCTTCCGTGGAGGCGGGACTTTCGCTTTCTCTTCCTGCATAGAGGATGAAGAGGAGGCGGATCTCCCTTGCAGTGGGGCAGGCTCTCACATTGTAATAGCACTTAGACAGGGCACCCATAGCTTTCGCGCCACAGGGGGGATACGCCCACGAAGGTCCGCCCACCTTCTTCACCAGCGCCTCAGGGCGCCAATATGGCGGCAAAATGGCGGAAAATGGCACCAAAAATCGAACAACTACACAGTCTTTTTGCTCAAAACAGTCCAATTCTAGGCACACAGGACTCACATTTAGTAAGCTTCGTATCCTGTTCGTGACGCCAAAGATGAGTCGCACACGTACCAGGGCTTATGAGGTACTCGGCACCGAGCCCGTTCACTTCAATGGGGGAGAGGTCACGAGTAGCACAGCTCGGTCCGTTGCCCTGGGCGCTCATTCAAAGGGGGATATTTACAGGGGATTGTAGTAATTGTTCGTGATGCTACCTGTGGTTTCTGATCAGGGTGACCAGTTAATCCTCTGAGGGGTTGTTATTGGCAACAAAGGTGTTAAGTCTCCCACAGGCGAGACTGGATCCCTCCGGGTAAATGGCGGTGCCGGGTGCAGGCAATAAGGCAGACACACACAAGTCAGTCTCTTTCCATACCTTTACTGGTGGTATTTGCAGGTACGTCCCGGGAAGCTGCTCAGGGTGGAGGATGCACATACGGTAATCACTGAGTAGGTTTAAGGCCTCCTTACTTCTTAATGTGTGTGAGTCTCCAACTTGCATGAAGCTAAGTTTAACTCCGTATAGAACAGCTACGCCCGGCCGACATTGTGGTGGAGCCTTCTTGTGGACAGAACTAAGTCTATGTGGCTGATCAAGCCTGACTCCTGTTCTTCCTGACCCCGGTTACGTATCAGCACAAAAGGGCCCCTCTGCGACTTGAAGTCCAGCAGGGTCACCGGTTTTTCCCACTAGCCTTGAAGGAACTAGCAAGCTCGGACCCGGCGTCCGGTAGTGCAGAGTGGAGGTTTAGCTAACGTTGCTATTTCACCTCAGTCACTCTTTCTTCCTTTTACCACTCGCCTTTCGCCCTACTCACACCCTTAACATAAGCACAGGCAACAGTAGGTGTAGTCGTCAGCTTCCTTCTATCACCGCTCACTGACCATTCCTCGGTTGACTCGTTGTTACAAATAACTGTAGCTCCCTTCCTTCTTTTCCTTCATAGGCTCTGTCCAGAGTAGCTATCAGGACCTTCCGTCAGACTGATTTCGTGCTCACTCCGAGAGTCACTTTCCACGTTCAGAGGGAACTAACAGTCAGAATCACTCAGGAAGACTGAACGAATGTCTGTGTCGTCTGACAGGAATCACCAGAATCTCAAAGACCAAAGACAGAAAAGACAAAAGACCTAGTGCTACGTCTCCCACACCCTTATATAGTCTAAGGCTCCCTCTGGTGGCAATACAGGGAAGTGTGGAGTGTGAATGAATATCAGGTGTTTCTGCATTACCTTTCTGTGCATCCTCCAGGGAACATGTGTCACCAAGCGCAGCTGGGCCACACACACGCACCACGTTACAGAACAGGAGTAGAAAAGCAGATAAATATGTATTTTTGTGGGTAAAGATTCAGAATAACATGTGCTATATTTTTTTAACTCTTTACTCATTCTGAGCTTTCAGTCAAATGGCCGGTTCTATCAGTGACTGCTAGTTTTTGTGTATGCACTTATAAAAGGAAGTCTGTGAAACAATGAGTAGGACCACCCACTTGACTAAAAAGGCAAGAAAAAGCGAAGATTTAAATAAATAAAACACAGATTATGTTGAATATTTTCACAGAAAAACTATATATATTAATATGTTTAGCTTCTTTTTTTCTATAACATGATACCTGCAGAATGGGCTTCTTTTTCAATGTGGCAGGTTTGCTTTAAAAACAGTTATAACAATATAAAGACCATTAAAAGATTTTATATGTAAGTTAGAAATATATTCCAGTGGTCTCCATAGATCAGCTGTATCCTTATTATTTATTAGGTATTGTAATAGGACATTTACCAGAACTGATGTTATAATAAAATGGGCAGAATCTATATCAGTAGGAAATGTTATGACAGTCAAGGCAGGAGATGACGCACATTTTGCCTTGTAGCAAACTACCAAAAATAGTAGAAATTGGATGAGGGGAAAAATACTTTTTCACAACACTGTAGTTGCTGCGCTTTTATCTCAGTGAAGTTTAGCGACAACAATTCTGGGCAACAAAAGGTGGGAAAACCCAGAAACATTTCTCATCCGCTCTCCTTGGACATTATTACTCTCCTATTACGTGATCTGCACCTACTAATGAATGAGTGTAGTCCACAAAAAAAAGTAATTGCTCTTTGAGTAAACACATTTAACAATTTTACAGAACCCATCTTGACACACATAATTTGTCAAACTTTAATACCCATGGATACGCAGAGAGTAAAAATCTGGATCTCTTCCACTCCAAACAGTTTAACCAGAGCTAGCAGATACTTGTTTTCTTGCCCATTGCTTATATACCTTACTCTACATTTCTACCTTTTTATGATAAGATAAATAATTATTATTATTATTTATATAGCATAGCACTATTGATTCCATGGTGCTGTACATGAGAAGGGGTTACATACAAATTACAGATATCACTTACAGTAAACAAACTAACAATGACAGACTGGTACAGAAGGGAGAGGACCCTGCCTTTTCGGGCTTACATTCTACAGGATGATGGGGAAGGAGACAGTAGGTTGGGGTGTTGTGGTAGTTCCGGTGTTGGTTGAGGCAGTAGCTCCGGTAGTGGTGAGGAGGTAGCGGGGTCACTGCAGGCTATAAGCTTTCCTGAAGAGGTGAGTTTTCAGGTTCCGTCTGAAGGATCCGAATGTGGTTGATAGTCGGACGTGTTGGGGCAAAGAATTCCAGAGGATGGGGGATATTCGGGAGAAGTCTTGGAGGTGGTTGGGTGAGAAGCGAGTAAGTGTGGAGGAGAGAAGGAGGTCTTGGGAGGACCGGAGATTACGTGAGGGAAGGTATTGGGAGATTAGTTCAGAGACATAAAGAGGAGACAGACAGGTTATAGATGGCCTTGTAGGTCAGTATTAGTAATTTGAATTGGATTCGCTGAGGGAATGGGAGCCAGTGACGAGATTTGCAGAGGGGAGAAGCGGTGGAGTAGCGAGGAGAGAGATGAATTAGTCAGGCAGCAGCGTTAAGGAAGGACTGGAGAAGTGCTAGGGTGTTAGCAGGGAGACCACAGAAAAGGATGTTGCAGTAGTCGAGGCGGGTGATGATGAGGGCATGCACAAGCATTTTAGTAGATTGAGGGCTGAGGAAAGGACGGATTCCGGAAGTATTTTTGAGCTGGAGGTGACAGGAGGTAGAAAGAGCTTGGATGTGCGGTTTGAAGGACAGGGCAGAGTCAGGGGTTACTCCGAGGCAGCGGACTTTCGGTACGGGGGAAAGCATGATGTCATTAATTGTGATAGAGAGGTCAGGTAAGGAAGATCTGTGAAATGGGGGAAAGATGATTAGTTCAGATTTGTCCACATTGAGTTTGAGGAAGTGAGAGGAGAAGAAGGCGGATATGGCTGATAGACACTCTGGGATTCTGGACAGCAGAGAGGTGACATCTGGGCCAGAGAGATAGGTCTGAGTATCATCAGTATAAAGGTGGAATTGAAATCTGTGGGACTTTATGAGTTGCCCCAGGCCAAGTGTATAGATTGAGAAGAGTAGGGGTCCTAGAACAGAGCCTTGGGGGACTCAAACAGAGAGAGAGTGGGATACAGAGGTAGTGTGGGAGTGGGAGATGCTAAATGTGCAGTTGGAAAGGTATGAGGAGATCCAGGATAGGGCGAGGTCTTTGGTGCCAAAGGAGGAGAGGATCTGTAGTAGGAGGCAGTGGTCAACTGTGTCGAAAGCAGAGGACAGGTCTAGAAGCAGGAGTATAGACAAATGTCTGTTAGCTTTGGCTGTAAGTAGGTTGTTAATAATTTTGGTCAGGGCTGTCTCAGTGGAGTGATGGGGGCAGAAACCAGATTGTAGATTGTCCTATTGCAAGTTAGATGAGAGGTGGGAGGAAAGTTCAGTGTGGACGTGCTGCTCCAGGAGTTTGGAAGCGAATGGGAGCAGCGATATTGGGTGATAGCTGGACATAGCAGTTGGGTTGAGGGTTGGCTTTTTAAGGATAGGTGTGATTATGGCATGTTTGAAAGCAGAAGGGAAGGTACCAGAAGATAGTGATAGGTTGAAGAGGTGGGTTAGGGATGGGATAATAGTGGTGGTGAGGTTGGGGAGGAGGTGGGATGGGATGGGGTCGAGTGCACAGGTTGTGAGGTGCGATTTGGAGAGGAAACAATTAAGCTCCCCTTCAGTGATGTTGGAGAGGGAGTCATAGCCAGTCTCATAGTCTTCTTTCAGAAACTTAATCTTCATTACCGAATATTACAGTAAAGCGTAGCAAACCATTGGTCTACAACAAGAGCTAATCCACAAGTGATGTGGACAAATTAATAGTGGGGAAGGTATACATGTACATGTGCAAGCATTTTAAATGAAGAGAGAAGAATAAATCTCTGCCAGTCTTCTCTGACACCTGCTTATTTCCCCCAGAAGCAGATCAGGTATAGAGAAGATTGAATTGTTTGAAGTTCCAGTTCGCTAGATTTGCCAAATTTTCCCAAATAATTACATTTGCGGTGAATAAATTCACAATGGAGCAAAGCTCCTAAATGCCCCCAAAATAGGTGTATAACAGTCGAAGGTCTCCTAGGACCGCATTGAACTCCCATTGAGCTCTTTAATACAAACACAGTCTTATTAATGTGGAAGTGACCTCAACCTGTCTGGCTATTTTAAATTGGATGGATTGGATCAGTGTTAATAACAGGCTATCTAACTACACACTGAATTATCACACTTGTTAGGCTATGAAAATTATGGTAAAGTTCCAGAAATAATCCCTTTTGCAGGGAGGGAATTCCTGCCTTGCTGGTGTTTCTACACAAGAGGTACAAACTGAGGAAGCCATGACTTTTTCACAAGGAGCGAAGCAAAAATTTTTTGCACAGCTTCTGAATCCACACCTTTGCAGAGGAAACTTCACAGAGCAAGTTGCATCGGATAACAAGCGTTTACTTCTCTGAACATGAGGTGAAGAAATAATGCACAGTCATTACAGCATTGCATCAGCAAACATGAACAAAACGAAAGTGAAACTAAACCAAAGAGAGACTAATTCTTATACAATACATTAAAGAAGGAAACATTACACAACATCGCCATCTACTGTCAGGTCAGCATAAAGTCCTCCTTTTACTTATAATATAGAAGTCCTAATCTGTTGCATATGACAACACCCTTTCTCAACAGTAAGGACTTATTCAATCAAACCCAACTTTTTTATTAGTCTCTGATGTTTATCAGCATTCAACGCCTTAGTGAAAAGTCCGCTGTCATTTCTTCAGTAGGGCTATACTCCAACTTTAAGACTCCTTGGTACTCTTTGAGTTTTGTTGGTTCCAAGTGTGATTGTCCTAATTCTGTCAACAATTTTCTTAACCACAGTACTTCTTGTCTTTCTATCTGTATTCCTAGGTACTGTTTCACATTTCCCAAGTCTTTGATTTCAAAATTTTGTTTCAGGATTTTTAGAATGTTTTCTTTATCCCTTTCTTGTTTAAAACAAATCAAAATGTCGTCTACATATATGAGTACATAAATCCATCTATTACTCAACCTTTTTGTGTACAAGCATGGATCAGCTTTGCTTCTTTGAAATTTTTCATTTGTTAGTACTTCCGTGATTTTGTCATTCCACGCTTTAGCTGCTTGTTTTAAACCATATATGCTTTTCTGTAGTTTGCAAACTTTGTTTGGATTTCTTTCATCTTTGAATCCTGGAGGTTGTTCCATGCAAATGTCTTCTGTTAAATCTCCATTCAAAAAAGTTGTCTTTACATCCAGATGTCTTAGTTCCATCTTTTCCATTGCTGCAACTGTAAGTAAAGTTCTTATTGTAGTGTGTTTGACAACTGGAGCAAATGTTTCATCATAGTCTTCTTCTTCTGGAAGTCGAGCTATGTCTTCCCAAGAGATAGATTCATACATTTTACTTGTACTTGCCTTGTATGAGAGGCGTTGTGTAATGTTTTCTTTAATGTATTGTATAAGAATTAGTCTCTCTTCGGTTTAGTTTCACTTTCGTTTTGTTCATGTTTGCTGATGCAATGCTGTAATGACTGTGCATTATTCCTTCACCTCATGTTCAGAGAAGTAAACGCTTGTTATCCCATGCAACTTGCTCTGTGAAGTTTCCTCTGCAAAGGTGTGGATTCAGAAGCTGAAGGTTATGGGCCCAGACACCCAGACCCAGGCACCCAGATACAGCATATCCAGATACAGAGAATCCAGACACCACAGATCCCAGGACATTGGAACTCTCAGTAAGACCCTGGTGAATGCAGAAGAATTCTTCAGTGCAAGTCTCTCCAAACAAGTAAGATAAGTTAAAAATGATGAATAGCACAGAGCTAAAACTCACAGTAGCTAAACTGAATGATGAGAACTATCAGTTATGGAAGTTCAAAGTAGAAAAGTTATTGTCTAAAGATGATTTATGGGAAGTAATCACTACAGATAGACCTGATGAAGATAATCAGACATGGGATAAGAAAAATAGACAAGCGAGAGCTACCATGAGCTTATTAGTGGATGATGCTCAATTAATACATATAAGAAATGAAGAAACAGCAAAATGAATGTGGGAAGAATTAAGAAAGCTATATGAGAGACCTAGCTTAAATCACAAGTTATTTCTACTAAGAAAGCTTTACAATATGAGACTAAATGCAGACAGTGACATACAGAAGCATATATTCTCAATGGTGGAAGTGATATTACAGCTAAGATCTATTGGTGAAGATATTAAGGAAAGCCATATAGCAGCAATTTTATTGTGCAGTTTACCAGATTCACAATACAGCTTTAATAAATGCACTAGAGACAAGACCAGAAACTGACATTACATTAGAGTTTGTGAAAACAAGACTCATAGATGAATATCAGAGAAGGAAAGAACAAAGCAATGATTCTTCTTCTGAAAAAGATAATGGAAATGCTCTTAAAGCTACAGAACTTAAAAAACCCTATAATAAAGAGACAAGAGAATGCTTCAGATGTAAGAAAAAAGGTCATTTAAAGAAAGACTGTACTATTTGGAAAGCAGAACAGAAATGACACTATAAAGATAATACACAGAAGGTGAAAAACACAATTTCTGATTCATGTGAAAATAATTGGAATGGCACATTTAAAGTAACTGATAAGAAATCATCACTTGGTTGGTTTATTGATTCAGGAGCAACGAGTCATATGACAAGTGACAAGAATTTCTTTACTGATCTTGATTTAAATAAGAAAGTAGCCATTTATCTTGCAGATGGAAGCAAAATAACCGCAGAAGGTATCGGACAAGGTATGCTAAATTGTTCAAACAAGTTCGGACAAGATTCAAAGATACTTGTACAGGATGTGTTGTATGTTCCAAAATTGGAAGGTGGATTATTATCTGTGAAACGTTTAACAGCAAAAGGACTTAAGCCCCCGTCTCACACAGCGATCTCGCTAGCGAGATCGCTGCTGAGTCACTAGTTTTGTGACGCAGCAGCGAGCTCACCAGCGATATCGCTGTGTGTGACATTCAGCGACGATCAGCCCCCCTGCTGGGTATCGCTGATCGTCGCTGAATGTCCTGGACTTTTTTTTGATCGCTGGTCTCCCGCTGACAGGCACGCATTGCTGCGTGTGACAGGCGGGAGACCAGCGATCCACTGGTAACCAAGGTACACAGCGGGTTTCCAGGCGTGGGGCTGTGCCTAGAAACCCGCTGTGTACCTTGGATACCAGCGCCCTGATGCAGTGAGCTGGTAACCAAGGTACATAGCAGGTTTCCAGGCACTGCGCAGCGCCTGCAAACCCGATGTGTACCTTGGTTACCAGCTCCCTGCATCAGGGCGCTGGTATCCAAGGTACACTGCGGGTAACTAAGCGATGTTACCCGCAGTGTCGCTGTGCTGATCGCTGCCCTGAGCTGCCTGTTTGGCAGCTCAGCAGCGATCATGTAGCGATACACCAGCGATCCTGACAAGTGCATATCGTTGTCGGGATCGCTGGTGTATCGCTATGTGAGACCCAGGCCTTACAGTAAAATTCAAAGATAATGAGTGTGCAATTCTTGCAGGAAACAAGTTGATAACCAAAGTCAAGGCAGATGAACAATTATATCATTTTGACAAACCAAAGGAACAGATGAAGGTATGTACACATGATCACAAAAACTGTATTCACATGTGGCATAGACGTCTAGGACATAGACACCCGACAGTATAAGGGAACTACAGAGAAAAGAATTGACAAAAGATTTAAAGATATAAGATTGCTCAATTACCGTAAGATGTGAATGTTGTATAAAATCCAAAGCCACAAGGATATCTATTCCAAAAGAAAGTGAGATGAAAAGCAAAAAAACACTTGATTTGGTGCATACTGAAGTATGTGGACCCATGAAAGTGACTACATCAGGAGGCAATAGATACATGTTGACTTTTATAGATGACTACTCAAGATACACAGTCACATACTTAATTAAGAACAAAAGTAAAGTTTTGATAAACTTGTAGACTATGTAACAAGATCAAGTAACAAATTTCAAAGGAAGCCAATTGTCATCAGAAGTGATAATGGAGGTGAATTTACAGGTCACAGAATAGAAGACTACTTAAGACTAGTGTTGAGCGATATTGCTCGATATCTAAAAATATGTATCGAAATTGTATCGCCGATAGCACTAAATATCGTCGATATCCGATTTCGATACCGGAAGTCCCATGTAAGTCTATGGGAACAAAATATCGCAACAAAAAAAACCCTTTCTTTCGTTGTAAACACAAAATATACACACATAGAATACATATAATATATATATATATATACATGTCATTGTGACATAATATATATACATATATTTATAGTTTATACACTTCTACATAGTAAAATCGACTCTAATTCAATTGCCGGGTAAAGACGTGACATACCCCATAGAAGTCGACGGGCTCGGTGCCGAGTACCCCGAAAACCTCTGGCTCTGTGCGACTCAACTTGGGCGTCACGAACAGGATTCTGTAGCTCGCTATAAGCGAGTCCTGTGTGCCTGAATTGCACTGGTTTTGTGCTTGAGAATTGCTAAAATCATCAGAGAATGTATTTGCCATTTTTCCGCCATATCTGCGTCACGACGAGGCACTGGTGAAGAAGAAGGGCGTGCTCTTCGTGGGTGTCACTCACTCAGTGGCGTGAAAACGATGGCCCCCACTGTAAATGGTACTGCAATGTAACATCGTGCCCCACAGCTCTGGAGTTCCGCCTCCTCATCCTCCTCAGTGTGCGGAAACTAACACGAAGGTCCGCCTCCCTACAAAAGAGGGGCCCTCTCCAGATAATGACACATGTGACTTGGCAGAGATGGCTAATGGACACGACGAGCAGAAGTGGGAAGGGATGGAGCAGTCAGAGCTCTCCCCCCACGGAAGCGACCCGATCGCCACAGAATCACCGTTGGGCACCCGGCCTGTAAACCCTCCTACGCTGCAAGAAGCGGCGGATACCCTAAGAGGCCTGGCCCGGCACCGGGAGGAGGTCGCCAGGATGGAAGCCAGCTGGCGTGCCCTAAAAATAAATTGGAGCGGCCCAATCCCTCTTACCTGAAGTGTCTGTACCGAAGGTGAGGCACCCGTTCTAGTAGAGGAGTCCTTGCAATGTGATCCGGTTGACGTTGTCGCAGTGGAGGCACCCGTTCCTGCAAAAACCGCAGCACCGTCAGCAGCACCCCAGATCCCGCTGTCTGCCCCCGTCGCTGAGACAGAAGAAGCGACACCCGTCCTCATGGAGGAGGCCGCGCAGGCACCAGAGCACTACCTGCCTGTACCGGAGCCCCGACTGTCATCTGATTTAGAGCCGTCTGCTTCCTCCGCAGGGGAGCGCCGCCAGGACTGGGGGGCGACAGGAGAGCTGCCGCAAACCGGACACTGTAAGCTGCAGTGGAGTGGTGGAGACATGGAGCAGCTGGTGGAGGAGAATTTCAACCGGCGTCAGGAGGAAGAGTGGAGACGTTGGGAGCGGGAAGCAGAGCGACAAAGGGAGCAGCGAGAATCCCTAAAACTTCGCCAACGTCACCTGGAGAAGGACCGGGCAGATAAGGACCGGATGAGAAAGGATAAAGGAACCCTGAGTGAGCCGCGGCGTAAGGGTGCAGTACGGAGCTTTAAATTGAAAGGTGGTTGGGGCTTCATCAAGGAGCCTGGACTTTATTTAAAGTCTTTGTGACCCGGCGGGACGTGGAGGCTCACCTCCCAGAAGGACACCCGGGGAGGGACCTGTTGCCAGGAGACTTGGTGACTTACACCCGACACTGGGGTTACAATGGGTGTACGCCCTAAATGTTACAGGTGCGACCCCTACTCCCCAGTGTGTCAGGAACCTGTGAGACCCTCGAAGCCTTCAGCCTCCCACATCCAGGCCTCTGCAAAAGTGCCCACCCCACGCCGTAAATCTCCCCAGCCTCCCTCAGTGGTCTCCTCAGCAGCCCCAGCTATGGACATGATAAGTATAGCTGGCCCGTACCCGGCGCCTGTTAGGCACCCTGGGGTTCGTTCAGTCCGGGACATAGGGCTCCAGACCCGGAGGGAGATGAAAGAGGTGGCCACACAGACCCAGATAGCGGGTCACGACGTCACTGTACAGGCCACACAACGTCATCAGGTCCTGGTGGTCCTTGGTGCCTCGGATGTTTGGCAATCTCAAGAAGAGTACCAGGTGGTACCTGGAAGAGGCCAGCCAAAGAATTCTAAATAACCCGGACAGGGTCCCTGTATGTAAATAGTTAACTTGTTTATGTACCCGGACGGGTGAATGTTCCAAAAAAATTTTTTTAATTTAATAAAAAAAAAAAACAACACAGTTTTCATTTCTTTTATTACTGTCTCATCCTGCTGCGACGCCATCGATCTCCTGTAAAAAAATGAAAAAAAAAAGTATACCACCTGACCGACGCAGTCCATAGTAACGAGTGTCCCACGACGATCCAGCTCTGCTACATCAGAATGACAGGCAGAGCCTGTCATCCCGGCGCAGCACAGCTGATTACCTGCTTCCCCGGCGGTGACGTCATCGGACTGACTGCTTTAACGGCCGGGATTACCCTGCAGTCACTGCAGTTATCGCGAAAAACTGCATGTGACCGCCAGGGAGAAGATAATGGCGGCCATCAAGCAGTCCAGGACGTGACCGCCGGAGATCTTCTGCCAGGTAAGTGCCGCTGACTCCTGACAGACCCGACTGACGGACACTCACAGTGACAGTGACAAATCCAATTCCGGTATTCGATAAGACGAAAATATCGAAACGAATTATCGAAAGGCCGATAGAGCTAATATCGGCCGATAGCCGATATTTGCATTATCGTATCGCTCAACACTACTTAAGACAAAATGGAATAGAACATCAGAAAACTGTTCCATACACACCTGAACAAAATGGAGTAGCAGAAAGGAAAAACAGAACTCTAACAGAAATGATGAGATGTATGTTGACAGATTCTAAACTACCAGAGAAATATTGGGGTGAGGCAGCAATGACAGCTACATATCTACAAAACCGACTTTTTTCCAGAAAACTGAAGAAAACTCCATATGAACTGTGGCAAGGTATGAAACCAAGTGTCAATCATTTAAAAGTTTTTGGATGTAAAGTTTTTATATTCATTCCAACAGAAAAACGTTCCAAACTTCAAAACAGATCCATGGAAGGAATATTTGTTGGATATAGTGAAAACTGCAAAGGATATAGAATCTTAGATCCCAAAACAGACAGAGTTACGGTGAGTAACAGTGTGACATTCATTGAAGATTTAAATGAGGACATTATGATTTCAGTTGAAACAAAAAATGAGAAAAACAATAGTGACATAACTGAAGAAATATCTCATGAAAAAGAAGTAGAAATTAATGAAGAACAAAATACTGAAAGTGAAGAATCACAACTACAAACAGACACAGAACCAAGACGTTCAATAAGAGAGACTAATTCTTATACAATACATTAAAGAAGGAAACATTACACAACATCGCTATCTACTGTCAGGTCAGCATAAAGTCCTCCTTTTACTTATAATATAGAAGTCCTAATCTGTTGCATATGACAACAAAATTATACCTGTTTGGCCACGTTCACATGTTCAGTATTTGGTCAGTATTTTACATCAGCATTTGTAAGCCAAAATCAGGAGTGGAACAATCAGAGGAAAAAGTATAATAGAAACACATTAACACTTCTGTATTCATCACCCACTCCTGGTTTTGGCTTAAAAATAGTGATGTAAAATACTGATCATATACTGATAGTGTGACCATGGCCTTTGGGAAAATTTTAAGAGCAATTTTTCTGTGCTAAATGAAGTAATGAAAACTCTTTCACAAGGCATCCAAAAATTTCCCTATATTTTATGCAGCAAAAACAGGTGTGCTGAGCACTTTTGAAAATGAAGAAGCAATAGCTTCGCAACTAGAACGGAAAATCTTATCTCTTTTAGTGAACTGCAACAGGTTTTCTATTCTCAAAACAAAAAAGCAATTTCAAAGATATTTTAACACACCTTCCAAAAATTATCCTTTTTTTTAGTGAACAGGAACGGGCTGTTTTCAAAATAAAGAAGCATTGGCTTGTTGTCGAAAAGGCTTTAAAATTGCTCTATTTTGAAATCTCTTTGATGTTTGTGTATTCTCAAGAGAGTATGTTTTTTGTCATTCGTGTACTGTAAAACACAGTATGCAGCCAGGAAATGTATGGCTGGCTTGTTGTGCACTGGCAGTGGCAGAAGCCACATGGTAGAGATTTAGGATGGGTAGGCAAAGACATGTCTGGTAGTGTAGCCAGCAGCACTGCAATACAAAGGGCATGATAGGTAGGGAGTAGATTCCACACTGACAGCAGAAGTCAAAAGGCAGGTAGATTGTATGTCCAATTTAATAACTGGCATCAGGCATAGGTAAATAAAAGTCATTACTGATCTATGCCTGATTAATGTTGACAAATATGAAGCTTTCAATTCTTGAGATGGATAATGTGGTCAATTTGGGTGTCACAAAGTCACCAGCTGGACTTAATACCCTCTCTGACAAAACACCAGAGGCTGGACATGACAACATGTCCATAGCAAACTAGACCAGTTCTTGCCACTGGTCTAATCTGCTAACTCAGTAGTCAAGGAGATTGGGGCTTAGGGTATCTGCCTAAGAAAGGATACAGTCAAAGTATGACTGTTCCTGGCTATTTAACCAATGAGTCTGTGTTTGCTGAAGTGTTTCATGTTTTGGCAATGACAGATAAAACATCCATCCGCACTTTGAAAAAAAAATGCTGAATATCTATGGTCGACCAAAATATATCTTAGGTCGCATACATTCAGTGAGTGATGTCAGTCACTTACAATGCTCACCCCTCTCTCTGTCCTGCGCCCCAGCTGTCACTCCCTCCCTGCACTCAATTGCATTCGCATCTTTCAGACGTGAATGCAATTGCTGTGTGTGCTGCCCGGTACAGGAGCAAATGAGTTGTCATCTCCCCTGCTCCGCCTAAATCGACAACCAGCGTCGGACTGGAGCACCTTGGGCCCACCAGAGAAAATCATTCTTGGGGCCCACTATGTAGCTACATACAAATACAAGACCGCCAATTGTGCGGTAAAACGCGCTATATCAGGGTATAATATAAGGTAGTACATGTCTTAATTATGTAGTAGGGGTTGCGGTAGGATCATAGAGGGGTAGCCCCCTCATAGAATATAATGTAGCCCCCTCATAGAATATAATGTAGCCACCCTCACAGAATATAATGTAGCCCCCTCATAAAATATAATGCAGCCCTCTCTCATAGAATATAATGCAGCACCCCACAAAATATAATGCAACCCCCTCATAGGGTATATCGCAGTCCCCACCATAGAATATAATGTAGCACCCTCATAGGGTATAATGCAGCCCCCCCATAGAGTATACTGTAGCCCCCTCATAGGGCATAATGCTGCCCCCCATAGAGTATACTGTAGCCCCTTCATAGGGCATAATGCTGCCCCCCTCATATAGTAGGATATAGCCCCCCAGATTATAATGTAGTCCCCTGATGGAATAATGCAGGCCCCCCAGAGTATACTGTAGCCCATCATATAGTAATATGTAGCCCCCAGAATATAATGTAGTCCCCTGAGAGAATAATGCAGCCCCACCACAGAATATAATGCAGCTCCCCATAGAGTATACTGTAGCCCCCTCATATAATATGATATAGCCCCCAGAATATAATGTAGTCCCCTGAGAATAATGCAGTCCCCCACAGAATACAGTCATGGCCAAAAGTTTTGAGAATGACACAAATATTATATTTTCATATGATCTGCTGCCCTCTGGTTTTTATGTGTGTGTTTGACAGATGTTTTTATCACAGACAGAAATATAATTGCAAACATATGAGTAACAAAAGCTTATATTGACAGTTAGAATGAGTTAATGCAGCAAGTCAATATTTGCAGTGTTGACCCTTCTTCTTCAGGACCTCTGCAATTCTCCCTGGCATGCTCTCAATCAACTTCTGGACCAAATCCTGACTGATAGCAGTCCATTCTTGCACAATCAATGCTTTCATTTTGTCAGAATTTTTAGGTTTTTGTTTGTCCACCCGTCTCTTGATGATTGACCACAAGTTCTCAATAGGATTAAGATCTGGGAGTTTCTAGGCCATGGACCCAAAATCTCTATGTTTTGTTCCCTGAGCCATTTAGTTATCACCTTTGCTTTATGGAAAGGTGCTCCATCATTCTGGAAAAGGCATTGTTGATCGCCAAACTGCTCTTGGAGGGTTGGGAGAAGTTGCTCTTGGAGGACATTCTGGTACCATTCTTTATTCATGGCTGTGTTTTTAGGCAAGACTGTGAGAGAGCCGATTCCCTTGGCTGAGAAGCAACCCCACACATGAATGGTTTCAGGATGCTTAACAGTTGGCATGAGACAAGACTGGTGATAGCGCTCACCTTGTCTTCTCCGAATGAGGCGTTTTCCTGATGTCCCAAACAATCGAAAAGGGGATTCATCAGAGAAAATAACTTTACCCCAGTCCTCAGCAGTCCACTGCCTGTACCTTTTGCAGAATATCAGTCTGTCCATGATGTTTTTTCTGGAGAAGTGGCTTCTTTGCTGCCCTCCTTGAGACCAGGCCTTGCTCCAAGAGTCTCCGCCTCACAGTGCGTGCAGATGCACTCACACCTGCCTGCTGCCATTCCTGAGCAAGCTCTGCACTGCTGGTAGCCCGATCCCACAGCTGAAACACTTTTAAGAGACGGTCCTGGCGCTTGCTGGTCTTTTTGGGCACCCTGGAGCCTTTTTGGCAACAATGGAACCTCTCTCCTTGAAGTTCTTGATGATGCGATAGATTGTTGACTGAGGTGCAATCTTTCTAGCTGCGATACTCTTCCCTGTTAGGCCATTTTTGTGCATTGCAATGATGACTGCACGTGTTTCTTTAGAGATAACCATGGTTAACAGAAGAGAAACAATTATGCCAAGCACCAGCCTCCTTTTAAAGTGTCCAGTGGTCTCATTCTACTTAATCATGACAGATTGATCTCCAGCCATATCCTCATCAACACCCACACCTGTGTTAATGGAGCAATCACTGAAAAGAGGTTAGCTGGTCCTTTTAAGGCAGGGCTGCAATGATGTTGAAATGTGTTTTGGGGGATAAAGTTCATTTTCAAGCCAAATATTGACTTTGCAAGTAATTGCTGTTAATCTGATCACTCTTTATAACATTCTGGAGTATATGCAAATTGCCATTAGAAAAAGTGAAGCAGTAGACTTTGTAAAAATTAATATTTGTGTCATTCTCAAAACTTTTGGCCATGACTTGTATAATGTAGCCCCCTCAAAGTATAATGCAGACCCTCTCCACCCCATCATTGTCCTCATCACCACCTCTATCATTGCCTTCTCCCCACCACCCTTATCATTCTCCCACCGCCCCATCACTGCCCATTCCACCACCTCAATCATTGCCTCCTCCTCCACCACCATCATTGTCCATTTCATCAACTCCAACATTGCCTCCCACCACCTCATTGCCTCCCCACCACCATCTTTGCCCATCACCTCCATCATTGCCTCCCCCACCATCATTGCCTATCTCCTCATCATTGCCTCCCCAACCATCATTGCCTATCACCTCCATCATTGTCTTTCCCCACCATCATTGCCCATCACCATCATCATTGCTCCCTCACCGTCATTGCCCATCACCTTCATCATTGCCTCCCCCACCGCCATCATTGTCCATCACCTCCATCCCTGCATACTCCCCCCACCATCATTGCCCATCACCTTCATCATTGCCTCCCCCCACAATCATTGCCCATCACCTCCATCACTGCCTCCCCCCACCAACTCTCTTTCTCTACACACACACACACAAAGCATCACACCACATACACACACAAGGCACAGAGACACACACAGCACAGCTCACCTCCCCACAGCAGCAGCACATCAGGGCAGCCTGTTCCTCACCTGCTGCTTTCTGTCTGAGACCCAGTGCTAGATGATGATGTCATCCAGCTGGGCTGTCTCAGACAGGAAGAGTTGTGCAGGATGCCAGGATGTGCTGCGCTGTGAGTATTTGTGTGTGTCTCTGTGTGTGTGTGGTGCGTGGGACTTTACAAGCGGGCAGTGTTAGCTGCAGCCTGCGGCTAACACTGCCCGCTATTAAAGAGAAATGGTATTCACGCCTCTCCACGCCCATAGGGCATGGGGAAGCGTGATTATTCATTTTGCTTTAGCAGCCGGGACAGGATCCTGTCTCCAGCTGCTGCTACGCAGGCACAGGTCGGGCCCCCTTGAATCAGGGCCCCCATAGCCACTTACTGGGGGCCCTTGGAGCAGTGGGGGCCCTAGTCAGCTGCTGGCCAGTATGCCAGCAGGTGTCAGAACCTGGGCCCACTGGAGAATCCTCAGGTTCTCCGGTGGGCCAGTCCGAGCCTGGAGACATACCCCAAACGACTTGCAGCTGTAATCGCAGCAAAAGGTGGCACAACAAAGTATTAAGTTAAAGGGGCCGAATAATATTGCACGCCCCACTTTTCAGTTTTGTATTTCCACAAAAATTTTAAATAACCAATAAATTTCGTTCAACTGCACAATTGTGTCCCACTTGTTGATTCTTCACCAAACATTTACATTTGGTATCTTTATGTTTGAAGCATGATATTTGGGAAAAGGTTGAAAAGTTCCAGTGGGCGAAATACTTTCGCAAGGCACTATATATATATATATATATATATATATATATATATAATATTATATATGTATTCCATGTGTATATATCTAGTGTTTTGTAAGCTGTCAGTGTGATTTTACAGTAGCCGCACATGAATTGCCGGCTTTTCAAAAGACACTGGTGCGTAAAAATCGTACAGCACTCGCATGGTACGATTGCTGTGCGAATTTTTATAGCACCCATTGACTTCTACTGCGGGATGCGATCCGATTTTTGCTGACAATCCCAGCATGCTGCGATTTTTTTTTTCCAGTCCAATCATGATCCGATCCGAGCTGGGGAAAAAAACGCAGATGAAGACACAGTCATAGGCCATGTGCACACATTGTGTATTTGGAGAATTATTTACCCCAGTACTTGTAAGTCAAAATCAGGAGTGGAACGGTCAGAGGAAAAGCATAATAGAAACATTTGCACCCCTTCTGCATTTATTATACACTCCTGGTTGTGGCTTACAAATACTGGGGTAAAAAACTCACCAAAAACTGAATGTGTTCACGTGGTAATAGATTAACATTGTTCCGAATTCAATCCGATTTTTTATCGGATTGAATTCGTCTGATTTCATCGCAAGTGGGCATGAGCCCTAAAACACATATTAACTGCAAAATAAAGTGACAGCTGAAGATTTCAAAAACTCAATGCATTTCAAATTCTTTAGTGTTAAAAAATGCCCAGGGGTGTGAGATTCCCATACATGTGAGAAGCAAAAACATGCAATGTGTAAGACAGTCGTCTGAAACGCATTTGCATAATTTTTTAATGGTTTTTAACCCCTTCACCCCCAAGGGTGGTTTGCACGTTAATGACCGGGCCAATTTTTTACAATTCTGACCACTGTCTCTTTATGAGGTTATAACTCTGGAACGCTTCAACGGATCTTCGCGATTCTGAGATTGTTTTCTCGTGACATATGTACTTTATGTTAGTGGTAAAATTTCTTCCATATAACTTGCGTTTATTTATGAAAAAAGCGCAAATAAGGTGAAAATTTGGAAAATTTAGCAATTTTCAAACTTTGAAATTTTATTCCCTTAAAACAGAGAAATATGTCACAGAAAATAGTTAACAAATAACATTTCCCACATGTCTACTTTACATCAGCACAATTTTGGAACCAAAATTTTTTTTTGTTACGAAGTTATAAGGGTTAAAAGTTGACCAGCGATTTCTCATTTTTACATCAAAATGTACAAAGCCATTTTTTTTAGGGACCACCTCATATTTGAAGTCACTTTGAGGGATCTATATGGCAGAAAATACCCAAAAGTGACACCATTGTAAAAACTACACCCCTCAAGGTACTCAAAACCACATTCAAAAAGTTTATTAACCCTTCAGGTGCTTCACAGGAGCTGAAGCAACGTGGAAGGAAAAAAATGAACATTTTACTTTTTAGTCACAAAATGATCTTTTACAAACATTTTTTTTATATTCACAAGGGAAAAAGGAGAAAATGGACCGATAAAGTTGTTGTGCAATTTCTCCTGAGTACGCCGATACCCCATATGTGAGGGAAAACCACTGTTTGGGCGCACGGCAGGGCTCGGAATGGAAGAGCGCAGTTTGACTTTTCCAAACCAAAATTGGCTGGAATTGAGAACGGACGCCATGTCGCGTTTGGAGAGGCCCTGATATGCCTAAACAGTGGAAACCCCCCACATGTGACCCCATTTTGGAAACTAGACCCCCTAAGGAACTTATCTAGATGTGTGGTGAGCACTTTGAACCCCCAAGTGCTTCACGCAAGTTTATAATGTAGAGTCGTGAAAAAATAAAATCATATTTTTTCAACAAGCATGATGTTTTAGTCCCCAATTTTTTATTTTCCCAAGGGTAAGAGAAAAATTGGACCACAAAAGTTGTTGTCCAACTTGTCCTGAGTACACTGATACCCATATGTGGGGGGAACCACTGTTTGGGCGCACGGCAGGGCTCGAAAGGGAAGGAGCGCCGTTTGACTTTTCCAAACCAAAATTGGCTGGAATTGGGAACGAACGCCATGTCGCGTTTGGAGGCCCCTGATGTGCCTAAACAGTGGAAACCCCCCACATGTGACCCCATTTTGGAAACTAGACCCCCTAAGGAACTTACCTAGATGTGTGGTGAGCACTTTGAACCCCCAAGTGCTTCACGCAAGTTTGTAATGTAGAGCCGTGAAGAAAAAAAATCATATTTTTTCCACAAGCATGATGTTTTAGTCCCCAATTTTTTATTTTCCCAAGGTAAGAGGAGAAATTGGACCACAAAAGTTGTTGTCCAACTTGTCCTGAGTACGCTGATACCCCATATGTGGGGGGGAACCACTGTTTGGGCGCACGGCAGGGCTCGAAAGGGAAGGAGCGGTTTGACTTTTCCAAACCAAATTGGCTGGAATTGGGAACGAACGCCATGTCGCGTTTGGAGGGCCCCTGATGTGCCTAAACAGTGGAAACCCCCCACATGTGACCCCATTTTGGAAACTAGACCCCCTAAGGAACTTACCTAGATGTGTGGTGAGCACTTTGAACCCCCAAGTGCTTCACGCAAGTTTGTAATGTAGAGCCGTGAAGAAAAAAAATCATATTTTTTCCACAAGCATGATGTTTTAGTCCCCAATTTTTTATTTTCCCAAGGGTAAGAGGAGAAATTGGATCACAAAAGTTGTTGTCCAACTTGTCCTGAGTACGCTGATACCCCATATGTGGAGGGGGAAACCCCTGTTTGGGCGCACGGCAGGGCTCGAAAGGGAAGGAGCGCCGTTTGACTTTTCCAAACCAAAATTGGCTGGAATTGCGAACGAACGCCATGTCGCGTTTGAGGGCCCCTGATGTGCCTAAACAGTGGAAACCCCCCACATGTGACCCCATTTTGGAAACAAGACCCCCTAAGGAACTTATCTAGATGTGTGGTGAGCACTTTGAACCCCCAAGTGCTTCACGCAAGTTTGTAATTTGGAGCCGTGAAGAAAAAAAATCATATTTTTTCCACAAGCATGATGTTTTAGTCCCCAATTTTTTATTTTCCCAAGGGTAAGAGGAGAAATTGGACCACAAAAGTTGTTGTCCAACTTGTCCTGAGTACGCTGATACCCCATATGTGGGGGGGAACCACTGTTTGGGCGCACGGCAGGGCTCGAAAGGGAAGGAGCGCCGTTCGACTTTTCCAAACCAAAATTGGCTGGAATTGGGAACGAACGCCATGTCGCGTTTGGAGGGCCCCTGATGTGCCTAAACAGTGGAAACCCCCCACATGTGACCCCATTTTGGAAACTAGACCCCCTAAGGAACTTACCTAGATGTTTGGTGAGCACTTTGAACCCCCAAGTGCTTCACGCAAGTTTGTAATGTAGAGCCGTGAAGAAAAAAAATCATATTTTTTCCACAAGCATGAGTTTTAGTCCCCAATTTTTTATTTTCCCAAGGGTAAGAGGAGAAATTGGACCACAAAAGTTGTTGTCCAACTTGTCCTGAGTACGCTGATACCCCATATGTGGGGGGAACCACTGTTTGGGCGCACGGAAGGGCTCGAAAGGAAAGGAGCGCCGTTTGACTTTTCCAAACCAAAATTGGCTGGAATTGGGAACGAACGCCATGTCGCGTTTGGAGGCCCCTGATGTGCCTAAACAGTGGAAACCCCCCACATGTGACCCCATTTTGGAAACTAGACCCCCTAAGGAACTTATCTAGGTGTGTGGTGAGCACTTTGAACCCCCAAGTGCTTCACGCAAGTTTGTAATGTAGAGCCGTGAAGAAAAAAAATCATATTTTTTCCACAAGCATGATGTTTTAGTCCCCAATTTTTTATTTTCCCAAGGGTAAGAGGAGAAATTGGACCACAAAAGTTGTTGTCCAACTTGTCCTGAGTACGCTGATACCCCATATGTGGGGGGAACCACTGTTTGGGCGCACGGCAGGGCTCGAAAGGGAAGGAGCGCCGTTTGACTTTTCCCAACCAAAATTGGCTGGAATTGGGAACGAACGCCATGTCGCGTTTGGAGGCCCCTGATGTGCCTAAACAGTGGAAACCCCCCACATGTGACCACATTTTGGAAACTAGACCCCCTAAGGAACTTACCTAGATGTTTGGTGAGCACTTTGAACCCCCAAGTGCTTCACGCAAGTTTGTAATGTAGAGCCGTGAAGAAAAAAAATCATACTTTTTCCACAAGCATGACGTTTTAGTCCCCAATTTTTTATTTTCCCAAGGGTAAGAGGAGAAATTGGACCACAAAAGTTGTTGCCAATTTGCCCTGAAAACGCTGTACCCCCAGGGGGAAAAACTTTTTTGGGGCACAGTCGGACCGGAAAGGAATAGTGACTTTTTGGAATGCAGACTTTGATAAAATGGTCGGGGGCATCAGTTCCTTTTCGGCCCCGGTGCCAAAACGGGAAAAAAAAAAAACCACGTGCAAAATTTTAAAATTAACCCCCAAGAAGTTTCTCTAATGGCCCCCCTTCGGGAACAATCTTTCCTGTAAAGTAAAATAGTGCATGAGGTGTTTTTACAATTTTTAAGCAATCCTTCAAACACAGGCCAGGTTTTTCGGGCATTCGCACTATAAATGGTGTCCTCGTAAACCCCCCTTTGTAACACCCGGGAAACCTTTTTTGCGACTTCCCCTTTTTTTGCATTTGCGGGACCCCCCCGGAAATGCGGGCCTGGTAAAAAACACCCTTTCAGTTCCGAATACTGGGGCCCCTCCTTCCTGACGCCAAAAACAGGGCCTTGACACACCCTCCGGGGAACAGTACGAGTTTTGGTACGTGCACATCGGACGCGGGAAAGCTTGAGCTTTCCCATTTGGACGATGTGCACGGACACTTTTTGTACCACCCCTTTGGCCTTTCTCAAAGCACTTTGGTTGGAGAATTTTCAGAGAGATCAACCCCCCCATTTTTTTTGTTGTACCCAAGAAAACCAGTGGGTTTTGGGACCTTGTAGAGGTACCCCTACAGTGCTGAGGGCGCCCACACCGTTATGGTGGTAAAGAGAAGGACATCCCCTTGCCCCTTTTACTTACCACCAAAAAGGTGGTCGCACATTGGGCTCTCCCTCTCACCCTTTCGACATCTCCCCAACAGCTCTTCGGGACCCTTTTTCTGTTTTTTTGGGGAGGGTACCGCAGGGGCGGAACCACGCGCAAAAGGGATTTGTGGATGGGATGGGGGTATAAAAGTTATGGGTTAGAGTGAAACCCTTTACCCACGGGGGTGAACCAAATCCCCACAATTTTCCCACTCACTTCCCCCAGGACGGGAGACACCAGGGGTTCAATCCTGGTGCCTTTTTCCCTTTGTAAACCTAAAACGGGGATGTACCCTGAGGTCCTCAACAGTTTGTAAGTTTTTTTTCCGTACCTTTCCCCTTTTTGGGCGGTACTGACGAATCCAGCCGCCCTAAAAAAAACCAAGGGCTCACCACCAAATGTCCCCCTTTGGGCCGTACACTTTAGCAAACTTTTTTTAAGTTTCATGACCGGCCCAACTTTTAACAACGTCAAAATTGGGGTCACTCTGCGGGGCACTGTGCATTATCGATAAGCAAAATTTCTGATGGCCCCAAAACCGTCCGGCCAGACCCTTTTGGAACACTGAGCGTTATAAAAATACCAACACCCATATTCCGAAGTCTGGCTTTTTTAAAAATCCCCGGTTTAAGGGCCAGCCCCCAAAAAGCATCAATTTAACGCTCTACAGAGACCGTTAGAAATGATAACGGGGTTTTTGCTCCAAAAATTGCCCGTTACAAATTGTTTGCCCACCATGTGTTTAAAAAAATCCTCAAGGGAAAAAAAAATTTGAAAAAGTCTATTTTTTAGGGCCCTGGGGTCAAACCTATTCCTGATTCGCCACAAATCGGAATCAGTGCTCGTAATTTTCGGGGGCGGGTCCACACGGGGTCCCAGGGGTTGCCTGTTTTGGCTTCATCTTCGCTTCTGGAATGGGGGGAGATGCCCATCCGTCCTGGGGCCGCGTGGGGGTTCCGCGGGCCCGAGGAGGAAAAATGAGGAGGGGAAAGGAAGAGGAGGAGGGAAAGGAACTGAAAAATAAAAAAAAAGGGGATCCTCTCCTCGCATCAATGTCGGAGCAAAAAAAGCGATGCCCCCCCAGAATAGCGCGTTGGGACCCAACGGGGCGGGGGGGACATTTTTTTTTTAAATGGGGCTTGGGTACTTATTATAACTGTGTATGTGGGGGGGATAGTCTTGGGTAAACATGCTGAAAAGAAAAATCAAAAAAAAAAAAAAAATGGGGGGAAAAAAAGCCGGAAAAGAAACTAAACAGCGGCCCTAGCTCTGATAAGTGAACGCGTCCTTATCAAAGTTTGTTGGGTGCTAGATGGGCGCAAGGAGGGGGGGAAAAAAAAAAAGGGAAAACAGCCGGGACGAGACGATAAGTGAACGCGTCACTTATCAAATTCGGGGGTGCTAAATTGGAAACGGGGGCCGGGCAAGGGGGGGTGAAAAAAAAGGAAAAAAAAAAAAAGAAAAGGAAAACAGCCGGGGCGACTCTGATAAGTGAACTGTGTCCCCTTTTCAAAGTTCGGGGATGCTAGATTGGCGCAAAGGGGGTGCGCAGGAGGGGTGAAAAAAAAAAAAAAAGGAAAACAGCCGGGACGAGACTGATAAGTAACGATCACTTACAAAAATTTGGGCTGCTAAATTGGAAAAAGGCGCCAAAGGCGGGTGAAAAAAAAAAAGAAAAAAAAGAAAAGGAAACACCGGGGCACTCTGATAATAACTGGTTTACTTTGTCAAAATTTTGGCGGGTGCTAAATGTGGAAAAAAAGGGGGCGCGCAAAGGGGGAAAAAAGAAAAAGGAAAAAAAAAAAAGAAAAAGGGAAAAAGCCGATGCGAGCTCTGATAAGTGAACTGTGTCACTTGTCAAAGTTCGGCGGGGCAGATTGGCGCAAAAGGGGTGGGGCAGGGAGGGGTGAAAAAAAAAAAAAAAAAAAAAAAAAAAGGCCGGCGCGAGCTCTATAATGAACGTGCACTTGTCAAAGTTCGGGGGCTGCTAAATGGGAAACGGAGGCGGGGCAAAGGCGGGTGAAAAAGGAAAAAAAAAAAAAAAAAGGAAAAAAGCCGGCGAGCTCTGAAATGAACTGTGTCACTTTTTCAAAGTTCGGCGGCTGCTAAGGGGCGCAAAGGGGGTGGCGAAAAGGGGGGGGGTGAAAAAAAAAAAAAGGAAAAAAGCCGGGACGAGATCTGATAAGTGAACTGATCACTTATCAAAATTCGGCGGCTGCTAAGTGGAAACGGGGGGGCGGCGCAAAGGGGGTAAAAAAAAAAAAAAAGGAAAAACACCGGCCGAGCTCGTTTAAGTGAACGCGCACTTTCAAATTTCGCCGCTGCAGGGGTGCGCACGGGGGTGGCGCAAAGGGGCTAGAGCACGAGTGTTATCGTGAAATGCTCACAATCAACGCTCGCGGCGGGGTGTGCGCACGAGGGGCGAAAAGGGGGGGGTGAAAAAAAGGAAACCCCCGACGCGACTCGAAATGAACTGCTCATTATCAAATTTCGCCGGCTGCAGGGGTCGCACGAGGTGGCGCAAAAGGGGGCTGAGAGCACGAGTTTGATGGGTGAAATCGCCCCAATCAACGCCGGGGGGGGGGGTGGCGCACGGAGGCGGCGCAAAGGGGGGTGGGGGGTAAAAAGGGGGGGAAGGGGGGGGGAGGAGGAAGAGAGGGATCAACACTTACGGTTGTAGTCTCTCTTCTTTTTTCTACTTCTTTTCTTCTTTATCTGACTTCTTTTCTCTGTCTTTTTTTCTTTCTGTCTCAGCACTAAAGGCCCAGCACGGGAAGATCTTTTGTAGACCGCCTCAGAACCTCGGAAGGTGAAGACCCCGCAAAGGGTCACTCACAGGTCAACCCAGGTGAACGGGCACAGAGCGGAAATTCGCCGTGACCTTGATTGGTGGGACCATCATAAAAAACCCCACCAATCAGAGCTCCCTGGTTACCCTGGCAACCTGCCCGGATGGGAGCTCACACCCGATCCTAGGCAGTCCGCCAGGCGCAGCCGGGGTCACCTGCAGGGCACACGGGGGTCACACAGGTCAGACCGCTCTGTCCCTGTGTTTGGGCGCGACGAGCCACGACGCGCCAATCACCCCGCAGGCCCTACGGGCCGCCGAGCCTCCACAGCCTTTTCCCGCACCGATCCAGCCGGATCGGTGCTATAAAAGCACCGACCCGGCTGCCCAGCAGCAAGGCACAGCGCTCCTCCCGCGGCTGTCCCTTGCGATTGGCGTGACGCGATAACATCGATCGCGCCAATCACCCGCAGGGCCCGCTAGGCCCGTCCTATTTCCGGCCCAGGACGGGGCTTTTTTAGCACCGATCCAGCAGGGAAACCCCCAGGGCCAGCGCGGGAAACCCCTTCTGGCCTGCGATGGCGCGACGATATGATCGGGGATCGCGCCAAACCAGGGGGTCTTCAATGCTAACCCAGGGCCAGGGCAGACACGGTACCACCTAGCCGGGGTCCAGTTTAGCCCACTATTGGCTAAACAGTGGAAAGGCGCATTTGGGTGTTCAAATTGAACAGCCAATCACGCGATCGGGAGCCGGGAGAGGGGAGGACCAGCCCGGGAAGCCGACTCATCTTCCTAGAGGTAAATGGATCGGAATTTTAATGCGATCACCGCGACATAGTCGCGATGTCCTTTAAAAGGGCATGACTACTATTCCTCCATGGGAATTGGCCCGGGGGTCACAGGGGGAATATATCTGATGGCAGAGGGGGGTTTAAAGATAAGTTGTGACTTCCTTTCTCTATTTTTGCATAAAATTTTTGGTTTTTAATAAAGATTTTGATGTTGGACCACTTTTTTTGTTTCCCTAACCATTCTCGCCACATTACAATCCCGGCAGGGATTTTTTCAGGGGAGCTCTTTTTTTTGCCTTTTTATTAATACATTCACTCACTTTGCTGGAACGTTAATTTTTTTTTTTTGCCATGAAAATATCCAGCAAAGTTCACCAAAAATGAGGGCGCCCACACTCAGATGCGCAGCGGTTGTAAGTGGGGAGGACAGTTATCATGGGAATTGACACAACTTTCCTGGGAATGGGAAGGACATTTTTTTTAATCCCACAACCAACTAACATTTTGAAACCTCCGCTGCTTAACTGCAGCTCACACTATCAATCATGGGGAGACAAGGGGCATTCTTACAGGCGATATTTTACATCATAATTTTTTTATCAATCCGGAGCAATCCAAAAACACAGAAGAGGGAAAGGATTCATTATTTTTCGCTGGTTTTTTTCCTACTGGGTTTTTATCTTTCAAAAACTGATGAAATTACTGCCAAAAAAATCACGTGAAAGGCGAGGAAGCTGCTTGAATCCGGATATACTGTGAGTCTTTACTCCGAGGGTGAGCGCACACTCACAGGTGCGTGCTTAATGGCGTCTCCTTTCTCCATCTTCTCACCAGAGCAGGGGGAAAACCCCTGGGCAAATCGCGGGGGGCAAATTCCCCATCAGACCATGAGAGTGATGGCCCCGACTCCCAAAACAAAGAACAAAGAACACGAAAAAAAATACCAAAGCACGCATTAGGGCAAATTTCCCAAACTTTATTAAATTCACATGACACCAAAAAAGCACAACCCCCACTCAAAAAGAGCACCCCCCAGCGCTCAGTGAGGAAAAAACCCTGGTGGAAACCTCTGGGGGAACCATGGCTGGGGGGCTGCCCTTTCCCCCTTGGGCTTAGGAGTTAGTACCGTATAAAACAAGGGAAAACGGCAGAATTTTACTTTTTAAACATTTACCAATTTAAAAGAGAGCAACAAAACAAATAACTAAAAGTGATAAACCAATGTGGTAAAGCGACGCGAATCTGGCCCCACTTTGGTTGCTAGAATGAATTGGTTAATCTGATTTTCCGGGTGATAAACCTTTCTCGCTACAACCAGGTCCAACCCAAGAAATTTTTTTTTTGGTCGGGGGTTATTCATAGGGATAACCCCCTAATAGAATAAATTCCCCCTCCCTACGTTCCCCCCCAAAATTTACACCTTAAAGAATAGTCCCCATGAACTCCCTAACAAGAGATTGTTGTAGAGGGGAGCAGAAGGGGAAACCTGTTTTTGCGGGCCCCCCCCTGTTTCCTACTCATGCCCGGAGTTCTAAAGAGACAACCCCATTTCCCGCTAGAACCCCCAAATATCACCAAGGTTGCACATTAGTGGGGGGTCAAGCTCAAAAGCCTCAGGCGCATCATAATGGCGCTGACATGGCAAACGCGCACTTTTTCAGGGAAACTTCTTATGCACTTTTTTATGACCCATAACAGTTGCAGGTTCTACGTGGTATTACTGATGCAGGTCAAGTATTAACCCTTTCATCATTTTTAATTTTCTTCATTACAGAGACAAAAACGCACTTTTTACCAGCAACGCCTTCATTAGGCTTCCTTAAGGGTTCATAAGAATCAATTTCAGATTTAAAAATGTTTCAGGAGTGCTTCACTTTTTAGATGCAGAGAAGGGCTTATGGCCGGGGCACCTTGCGTGTGCAATCGAGAAACTAACGCCTCAAACGCCCCGCACTCGGGACCCGAGTGTGCGGGTGTTAAAAAACATGCAGCCCACACTCCGTCCCCATAAAGGGGGCCGGGGATTGATCGAAGGA